>CM038676.1:641693292-642001188 GCA_021605205.1 Aegilops longissima | reverse complement strand
AAGTTGAAGCCACGAGATGTGCATCTTGGGTTAAACTGTAAATAGAATCTTACTACTCTTGAGTAACTCCAAAAGCGGCCACCGAAGATCTTTATTGGATTTGTTTTTCATCACCAGCACGTCGAGGTGAAAGATGTGCAGGTTCAATGGGTCCTCTTGCGTTTTCACTGAAATGTCGGGCCGCATGTGAGCAAACAGACGATGGGCTCCATGCGTCCGCTGGCTGGCTGAGAAGAGAGATAGAGGAGGGCTGAGCACGGACTGCAGGAAATTTGTTCTACGTACCTCGATATAGGCTCCATATAGTGGGGTGGCATGGGCCATAACTAGCATTCACGTCTAGCAGTACGGCACACGCCTCCCACATGGGTCCCATCCGACACCAATTTTCTTGGAGTCCGTGCTACAGCCATCTCTTCTCCCTCCTGTTTACTCAGCCATCACGCGATGGGCGGGGTGGGGGTTTGCCGATAGTCGGTTTGCTCAATAGCGCTCCCACTTGTAAGTGAAAATGCAACACCGCACAGATTCCTGCTTGAGCGGCGTGCCGGACCAACCGTGTGGGGGTGCGACGCGAACGCGGCAGGCTTTTCCTTTTGAACTCGTAACTTGTAAAATTTGGTTCTGCTCCATGGTGCGACCGATAGATAGAAAATAACGATTTTGCCTAGAGTAATGAGAAGTTTGGTTCTGGCGCCATTCATGCATGGAGTACGTACGAAAATTATGAAGTTGATGCGAAAGGTAAGATAATTACTGTAGCATCATATACTACTACATGGATTTGACGGAAAGATAAAAATACATACGGATCCATCAGCGACATCCTCACGCCCTAGTGCGCCGGGTCACCAACCGACATGTGAGGAGCAGCGGCGTTGGCGGCGAGCTCAACGTGCTTCTGAACAGTGCCGTCCAAGGTTGCCCTGCGGTCCAAGAAGGCCAGCGTCCTATCGTCCTCCTCTTGCATGTAGTAGTCCTACGGGCGATTTGCGCGTGAGGCGTGGGTGATTATGTCGATGGTGTCTTGCTGCGCCCGGTATTTGTCTGTGGCAGCGACCTCGAGGTGGACATTCTTCGGTGCGACAGCGGGCAGTCGTAGGGCCACCAGTGCGTCGAAGAGGTTGTCACCATAGTGGCCGTTGAGGGTGGCGGGCATCGCAGAGCCTGGGCCCGTCGGCTGGAGGCTTACATCAAAGTCGTCCGCGAGCTTCTTCACGATGGTGAACTTGTCGAGGAAACCGACGAGGACCTCGTCGAACAAGGAGACGAAGCTGTCGTCCAAGCGGCCCCTCGCCCTGGCGGCCTCAAGCAATACTACCTGGAGATGTTCCTCGGTGCCGGGCTGTAGGCCGGCGTCATGGACCATCTGGCACAGCCGGCTGATGCTCGCGCTCATCGCCTCCATGGGTCTAGCTTAGCTTCTAGTCAACTGATCTTGCGATTCGAGTGATCACTCTTGCCCTTGGTTAGCGTGCGTAGGTGCGTAGGATTTCGTACTACTCCTCGGCCCTCTACTGCACCTGCCTTTGGCTGTATGATAGGTGGGCCAGCCACCCCCTGGGCCCACGTGTCATTCACCCAAAGGCAGTTGCCCTAAGTCAATGAAGTTGTGTCCCCCTCCGTGCTGGTGCAGTATAGTCATCTCACCGGACCTCTAGTTGGGGCCAAACGAGAGAAGTTTCATGTTCACTGGTTTATTGGTCCCCTTTGCATTTTGTGCCAAGTTTTGACCTTTGATCTAACTAATAAAATGTTAATGCATGTAAACAAAAATGTTATGTAAGTCCCCTTACAAAAACCAAATAATCCCAAAACACTTAGGCACGGTGCATTAAATCCCTCCTTGTTTCTTATTTCGTGACATATCAACCCATGAGAGATGTGGGCCGTGCATGCTTTCAATGACTTGAGACTACCAATACCAAACATGACATGCAGTGTTTAGTTCATTGCATGTAATCCTATTAGTACTCTAGTTAGCAAAAAAAACATTAAGTTCTCTCGCTGATAGGAATAAAACACCATGTATTTATTTACAGAGGGAGTAGTACTAGATATTGCTAGTCAAATACTAAAATCCAGATGGACGTGGTAGTACTCCTAAATCCAGACGGTGGTGCTACTAGTACTAGTAGTAGTACTACCAATGTAGTAGTAGGAGTACTAGCACTGTACTACTCGTTCGTCAAATTATTATGTGCTGCTCCTCACAGTGAAGTGACAAGACCCTGTGCCGGAGATGACACCTGAGTATAGGCGCCGTGTTCGGCATACCATAGTCAGCCTCACCGTCTACAATCACTATCATAATGGCTGTAGAGCTAGCCTGCTTACAACTAGCCCTGTTCGACATAATTTCCCGTGCGTAGATGCCCGTGCATTGCACGGAACACCAAGATTATTGGGGGTGGACGGCTCCGGCAGCGGCCATCGCGCCAAATTTTTCCACGGCCTTGGAACAAGTGCTAATTGTGAGAGACAAGGAGTTGTTTGTAAATAGGGAACAAGTGCGGCCATCTTTTTGCAAAAATGGAGAAGCTTGGTTTGTATCGTCGCGCCGATCTAGATCCGACGGCTATTGGTGAAAGATGGGAGGCACAACATCATCACCAACTCAGGACCTGTTTGATTCGCAGGATTTTTAGAACGCAGGAATAGGACACGGCAATATTACAAGTTTCAAACTGATATTACAAATGTTAGGAGTAATGCTGCACCTACGAAGAGGGAATTACTAGGAAGTTTACGTAAGAACTTTCGTTACTTTAGGTGGATGCAGCATTATCGTACAAACTAAAATCCACCGCCCTGACAAGTCACTAATGGGCAAATAAGTTTTCGAGTCTCTGGCCACTTGATGTTTCAAAAACAAATTCAGCTTCTGCGGAGACTTTGTCATTAAAGCTTAGACGCTTGCGGTGATCAGCACGCCATTCATTGTTACGCCATAGAACCACAAAACTCATTACCTTGAGCACACTTGCCTCCAGAACAAAGAACCGGGCCAATTTAATCTCAGATGTGCTGCCTCGGTAGTCTATCAAATCAATTTCTGTAAGATGGAGATCAAGGCATTCGATGAGATTGTTATAGTGCAGCACATTTTTCACTTTCGGGTATTTTTTTATCTGCAAAAGAAGAGAACATATTAGAGCAACTGGCTGCATAAGATTGTCGTGTCATCAAGAGGTACCAATATCATTCGCTCATACGATAGGGTTGGCTGGCTAGTGATATTTTTCTCTCTCTCTCTCTCTCTCTCTCTCTCTCTCTCTCTCTCTCTCTCTCTTCTGTTTCCTCTCATTTAACTAGGAGCACGTGAAGAGCTTGGGCATTTGTTGCCTTCCACTATGTGGCCGATGCCATATTTCGCAAAAGTATGCCACATAATACGCATTGATATCAAATCAAAAGATTTTGGCACCGCTCTCGCGATGTGAGAGAGTTGGCACCGCTGTGCACACAGACCCACATGTATAAACAAATCAATCAAACCAACTACACCGGCCTCTCACTCTCCCAAACAAGTGTTTTTTTATTGCCTCAGTCCTCTCTCTCTCTCTCTCTCCCACGCAGTATTTTTTCATTGCGTGAGTTAATTTGGCATCGGAGCAAAGTAGGTGATCCAGATTGGGGCACCAGGTGACCAATGGAGGGGCATCGATGCCAAATGCATCACAAGTGAATTTGGCACATGTTTTGGCCTACATAGCCCACTTTTGTACTCCCTCCGTCCCAAAATTCTTGTCTTAAATTTGTCTAAGTACGGATGTATCTAGTTACATTTTAGTTTTAGATACATCCGTATCTAAACAAATGTAAGACAAGACTTTTGGGACGGAGGGAATACTACCTCATATTTAGTATAAAATTTTGACCATAGATTTACCTAAGAAAATGCCAATGCATGTCACTAAAAATTACACCATTTGAAATTATGTTCAAATACGAATCCAACGATATAGTGCTTAGTGACATGCATTAACATTTTGTCAGTTAAATCTATGGTCAAATTTTGATACTACAAAATTGGAAGAGTAAACCAGGACGGAGGTAGTACTTGCTCTTAGGGTAACCATAGAGTTACTGGAGGAGTCTAAGTTACTTTCCACTATGACTAGCCTAGGCTACTATAGTAGTACAACATAAAAACGATGCAGGTGATCACGTGAGAAAAATAGTAAAAACATTTCTTTCCGTGCAGTGCGTAGATGCAGTTTTGAACACTGCACATGTAAATTACAAAAAAAAATTGAGCTACGCTGTGATTACGGTTTACTTATAGGAAAGAAGTTTCACCTCGATGAGTAGCTTCTCCGTGCATGGAAAGCATGTAAGGAATCCAACAACTTGATCCAGATTGGGGCCGATAGATTTTAGTGCTAAGATCTTCATTGTGCGCATGGACTGGGTCAAGCTTGTGGGAATCATTTTCTGGAAGGCGTTCGTAAATACATCAAGAAGAAATTTAAAAATGTGAATTTCAAGAAGACGGAGAAGAAGATGAGTGCTTTACCTGAACGATTACGGATCCAATAAAGAGTTCGGAGAATTTGGCAGACAAGTACACCGACGCTGTCAATTTCGGCGCGTCAATGACCCTGATTTTTGTTGGACCTTCTAGATCCGATACAAGCAATCTCTCAAGGAAAGGTGCATTCTCAATGACCATAACGTGGAACAGCTGGAGTGATCTCTTCCCAATTGATGTCTTGTTGCGGGGCCAGCAAGACACATAAATCCATCGGAGATTCATCGAGGCGATGTGGAGGCTAATGAACCCGTGGATCTGCTCAAGACGAAGGTACTCGAGCGCAGTACAGCTGCGGAGCAGGTGCTCCATAGCCTTCTTCGAGATGACAACGTCGAAGAGGTCGAGCTACTTGAGTTGAGGGAGAAGAAGGGCGGGCACGGCATTAATCTGGGGAAGATAGCAGGAGTTGAAGCTGGCGCGGCGCAGCGTTGGCGTGAGGCAGAGCGCGGACGGTGGCAGAGAGCGACATCGTCCAGCTTCAAAGCTGAGCTCCTCGAGCTGATATAGGGCGGGGTATAAGAACCACTCGTCGAACTTGGGTTGGACCTTGCAGTGGGTACTGAACATGCGGATGTCAAGGCGTCTGGCTGGCCCAGGGTGCGATGAAAGGATCTTGGAGGCTGCGGCCATGCATTTGCAATCCCCGTCGCAGAGGCAGCTGTCGACTGTGAGGTTGAGTGGGACGCAGCGCCAGAGGGGGCGCCACCGCCGGGAGAGCAGGGCGGTCCGCACGGCAGATTTGGTGGGGAGGAGGCCGATGATGATGAGCAGCATGTCGTCGGAGAGGCTGCTGATGAAGTCCAGGCTCGCCGGATGCGGTTTTGGCTCGAGTCGCCTCCGCTTGTTGGCTGCCTCGCCGTCCATCTCAACCGGCGGCGACGCCGGTGTACACGTGTGCTGGTGTGTGTTGTGTGCTGGGTGTGCGCGAGTGCGTCCTTCTGTGCATGCCGCCTCGCAGTGGTGAATTGTGCGCGAGTGCGTCCTTCGCGCGCAAGAAGTTTGTCCTCAATGCGCCCTCAATTTACTAGCGTGCGGGGTGCTACCCCGAGTGGTTTCAACTTTGTTTACTTCACCGTGTGTCAGATGGGCCTCTAGTTTAGTTATTTTCACCCACTGCCACATGGGCCAGCACACGAAGATACAGAACACGAGCTGACAAGGCAGCATGTGGATTGGTTGACCGGTCAACTAAACAATATACGGAGCTATACGCTGACACAGTGAGTGTATAATACGTTGGTATAGAGAGTTCGAGTGAGAGGGGAGGCCCATGAGAGATAGCAGAGAGAGAGAAAGAGCTACTCCCTCCGTTCGATAATGTAGTTCCAACATTTTTTTAAGTCAAACTTTTGACACTTTGACCAAGTTTATAAAGAAAATACTTATATCTACAATACCAAAGATAAATGATAGTATGAAGTAAGTACATGTTGTGATGAATCTAATGATCGTTCCAGATGTAAATGTTTTTCTAAACATATACCTGGTCAAACTTTTCTGAGGTTTGACTTTTCAAAACATCCATATGCTTATGGACGTGGCAGAGTCCCTAACTAGAGAGAGAGAGAGAGAGAGAGAGTGAAAAAAGTGTGTGTGCGTGTGTGAAAGAGACATGGACAACATATGATAAAAGTAGAGAAAAAGCGTGCGTGTCTTATGCAAACATATCACACATGCATCTTCGACAACGGAGGCAAGGTGAGGAGATAGTGTGCGGTTGTTTGGAACCTACAGAGCAAGACCCCTAGCACGTGGCCAAGAGGGGTCTGACAAACACGGGAGAGAGGTCGAGAGAGACGTACGGAGAAAATGCAGACATGGGGAGGAGAGAGTGTATGTTTGTCATAGAGAGATCCCCTGGAGATCGTGATGGGATTACATGGGTGGGAGATCGAGTGACAAGGTGTGTGCGCGATAGAAGATGCCTCGAGAGATATCGAGATAGAACAAGGAGAGAGAACAAGGGCGGAGAGTGTTGGATGGGTCTATATGTATAGCGCGAGCGAGACATGTGTATGTGTGAACCAGGGAGATATAAGGCAAGTTTGGCTTGCGTCCTGACCATCTTTTGCCTCGCCTGGGTTTGTGGCTGGATTTCATGCACGCTTGTTTGGTTGCTACCCTGTGAAAAAGAAAGCCCGCCTGGCCTGGGTTCCCTTGCACTTTAATTAGCTTTGGCTGAACTCCAGACACTCGCAAGTAGCCTGGCCCAGCGACCGATTTGAACGCTGGCCGTGCTCGGTCGTGCGGCCACGAGGCTAACAGCAACATGGATGGATATTAGCATTACATAATTGATGCATGGATTGATTGATGGGACTTTGATGCTTTGCCTGGCCCAGGCATGAACCAAATGCTTCAGCACCACACAAGCCTGGCCAGGCGGAAATATTTTACATTTCACGTCCACGCCAGGCAGTACCGGCCATCAAGGCATGAGGGTCAGGTCACGAACCAAACTGACCAATAAAGTTTGAGAGAGATTGAGGAGCCCCGATAAGGCTGAGTGGTGCTTCAGATAGCTGAGAGGGGGAAATAGATATTCCATCCGCTCGATAATGCAGTGCTTGTAAATTTTTAGAAGTCAAACTATGGAAACTTTGATCAGGTTTACGCAAATGTTATTTATATCTACAATACCAAAGATACATCATACAAAACTACATCTCCTGGTGAATCTCATGGTATATGTTTGCCATACTAGATGTAATTCTTTTTCTCCACGTACATGGTCAAACTTTGTGATGTTTGACTTTTCAATAAATCTATATGCTATGAACCGAGGAGAGTGCCTCGGTCGAGATAGATCAAGTGCGTGTGAAGGAGAATGAGTAAGTGTGCAAAAAGAGTATGTGTGTGAAAGAGAAAGTGACAACAAACGATAAATTAGAGAGAGAGTGTGTTTTTTCGTTTCTTATGCGAACATATCACGCATGCATCTCCGAGATGGAAAAGCGAGGCGAGGAGATACACAAAGATAGCTAGTGTGTGATTGTTTGCAACGGAGGGAGACACCCCTATAGCACATGTCCAATAGAGGTCTGGCCAACAAGGAAAAAAGGTCGAGGGGGACACATGGATGGCATGGACGCATGGGGAGGGAGAGATGGTGTGTTTGTGATAGAGATCCCTCGAGATCGTGAGGGACTATATGGGTGGGAGATCGAGGGAGTGCGTCTTGCGATAGAAAGATGCCCGAGAGAAATCGAGATAGACCATGCACATGTTTGTGATGGAGACTAAGATTAGCTAGTCATATACATATAGGGGGGACTGCGTGTGCCTACAATTGAGTGAGAGACCATCATACTTGGCTAGCTGGGCATGAGATTGTGTGTGTGTGCATGTGAGATGGAGAGAGAACGAGGGAGAGAGATAGAGTTTTAGATGGGCCTATCGAGTGCGAGTGAGATATGCATGTGTATGTGTGACCCAGGTGGATGGAGAGTTTGAGAGAGGGGGGAGAGCTCCGAGACGACATAGTGTTGCATGAGAGAGTTACGGGCAAAGAGCCAAGGAATTTGTGTGCGTACGATGAATGCACCCAAGATATCTAGCATGGACTAGCTACAGTATCATACATAGTGTGCGAGAGAGACCTATAGATGGTGTATATATGCATGCGAACTAGAAAGACCCCCCTCCCCAACACACACACACACATAAAGAGAGGGAGAGAGAGAGAGATGGAGAGAAAGGGAGAGCGACCAACAAGGTTTTTGTGTCGGATGCGTGCGACAGAATTGAAGATTGTCGAGAGAGAGAGAGAGAGAGAGAGAGAGAGAGAGAGAGAGAGAGAGAGAGAGAGAGAGAGAGAGAGAGAACATGAGTGTGGGAGAGGGGGAGGTCGCGTTTTATGCATCAAAGACTGATATAAACCATGTTTCGATATAAACTTGCATTCAAATATTTAAATTGGAGAACATGTTATCTGCGATCCATACATGAACGGATATATGCATATATCAAACAAGTTCATAAATTTGACTTTCAACATGTTCATGGAGTAGTATAATACTGTACAACATGCTACTCGATTGAGGTGTTCAATTTTGGATTTAGTTCACTATTTTGACCTACTGAACGAGCTATTTCATTGAATCGAGATATTTCATTTTGGGTTTGATTCGCGTTTTTGAGTGGGTCAACTATTTGTCATATAGTAAATCGCTAGCAACGAGCATGTAAAAACACATTACTCCCGAGCATCATCTCTCCATCTAAAAAAGAAGTGGCAAGCTAATATTTCAAAATTTGATTTGAATCGACTTGGTAAGGTAGACGTGGATGCTCGTTCTCCCAAAATTTGAACGAACCGTTAAACATCCTCTCTGCTCGGTGGAATTCGCCCGAGCAAATAAATGGGAGACGCGAAATTACCGTCCTATGTGGGACACGCATCAATTGGCCCGTTGTACATCGAGGGTAGGTTCGTAACTTCATCCAAGCGCGCCTTCTCCTCGGCCGAAATGACATGTGCCGAATAATTCATAAACCATGGTCGGCAAAACACGCTCTCCTCGCCCGAAATAGCTCGCGCCCACTATTTGAAAACACGCTCTCCTCGCCCGAAATCGTTCGCGCCCACTATAGTTCAAAACACGCCCTCCTCGCCCGAAATCGCTCCCGCCCACTATTTGGGGAGAAGCAAAGTTACTCTACTATCCCCGACCCTCAGTACACAGACCCAAGCCGAGAAGCCTATAGGCAAGGGTAGAACTGTAACTCCCCCTCACATTTCAGACAAATGCGTCCGTAAGACATGGTTCCACTCCCCTCCACATTCCCACCGCCCCCATTCATACCTCGTGGGCGACAAATCACCTTCTCCCCGGGAAGCTCCCTTCTCCCGAGCCGCGAAACCTCAGCCCCACCTCCATGGCGCCCCCCACCGCACCAATTTCACAGCCGCCCTCCTCCCTAATGCCGGAGACGCTGTCCATTTGCCGTCGTGCACTGGGCCGTGTGCCTCTTACTCCGTGCTGCTGGTGCTGCCTCGACGACGGCCGCATGAACCGTACCGGAGCCGATTCATCCCCGCCGTTGTTCAAGGCGCCGGAGCGGCTCCAACTTCGGGTCCATCCAGAGTCCTGGTGCTCCTTCCGCGGAGTCGTCGACCGTCACGACATCGCTCTTTCCCTGCCGCCGGTCGCCACCGGAATCGCGCCGGCCTCACCGACTCGACAGCTGGACCTGCCTACTTCACCATGCCGCCAGATAGGTCGCACCCTCATCTCAAATCACTTTATTTAGGCGTCGGTTCTCTGAATTTTTATTCTGGGCCAATCGATTCCCAATGGGAAGCAGCACCCCTCGAGGCGGCGCAGCTCCTAGGTTGTCGGTTGGCTGGTGTCTAACGTATGGGTGCGGGGCCGCAAGTTCGCCGAGGAAGCAGCGCTTAGATGGCTATCTTTTAGAGTTGCGTGGGTTGAAGGTACTGCCGCCGCCGGATCTGGATGAGAGAGATTCTTTGTGGATTGGCCCGGGGGCGGCGCAACCACGGCAAAGGCGGGCGGGAGCGGGTTTTGGCCGGGGCCACGGACGGCGGAGGCAGGCTGCTCTGCCGTTGGTCGCTGGCTCTTCGGGGAAGATTCCGAGCAGTGTCAGCCGGGAGGCACAAGACGGCCATCAAGCCATCCGGCGTAGATCGTACGGTACCAAAATAAAATAAAATCGTGTGACCCCAATTTAGTCATCAGGCAACAGACGCGTGACCACTCTCGTACCTTGCTGTTGATCACTTAGTGCATTTCTTCAGATCAAAGAGATATGTAGTTCTTAACATTATGCGTTATCTGCATCTTCAGACACACCGTCTTCCGACTCACCACAGCTGCTCCAACAAGGGAAGCATACACCAGAAGGGAGCTATAGTCCCCACTCAACAGTTCCCTGCATCGAATGTGCGTGCCCGACATGGACAGCCACAACAACTGCAGGGCCATCGACAAGTCAGCACATGATGCTCACTCCTATGGATGGCAGCCAGATAGGTTGTACCCTCATCTTACTTGTGTGCAACATTTATGGCTTTGTTATTCATCTAAGCATGGAAAATAGATCATCACATTTCTTTGTATATTCATGCTGATCTCTTATGGGTCTTGTTAGGGAGTTCACGCTGTTCCATAGTTCAGCTAAGATACTTGTTCTTTAGGTAACGTTGTTCCATAGTTATCATCCATCAGCCAATGCTATCCCACAGGCTGGTGATTATAGTATTATACCACTTCTAGTATTACCTATGTTGTTCTTTAATACTTTTGTGTGCCATCTAGTTAATCTCGAGTACAAATGATACATATTCGTAGCTTTCATCCGTGTTCTCCTTTAGTTTATGAGACCTTTTGCTGCTAGTTAACCCCAGTCCTACTATTTATGTCATCTCCTACAGGCACTCATTACATAAATCTAACTACTAGTTGTCTTCCATGCATGTCAGATATAATTGCACACACTGATATATCCACAAGAACCTCACGGAGCAATGTAAAGGCCAATAAACTTGATGTCAATGATACCCAATATGATGGAACATGTAAAGGCAGTTCTTCAGAAGACTTGCAGAAAGATGATGAATCCTCTTCACCCCACAAGGTCCTTGCTCTAACTTGGCCTGTGATATGGGTACAACATGCATATAATGTCCTGGAGTGTATCTACTCTGTTGCAATGCCATGTGCTTAGCATGCTGATCATGCATGTAAATATGTCATGCCTTCCTGTTTTTCAGTACCTATTCCATTCATGATAACATGTTTTCAAATTCAAATCTGTCATTCTACTCTATCGCAATGCCATCTCGCTTAATTTGGACATCATGCTTCTGAATATCTTATGCATTGTTATTCATCGGTTATGTACTTCATCGTCGCCATACCATGTTTTTTACATTGAAGTGTTGTTCTAGTGCTCTATTGCAATGCCATCTTATTTTCCCAATCATACACGTGTATGTTGCCTTAGTTATTTCTGTACGTATTCCGCTAGCATATAGTTTTACATTCAACTAGTGTTTTTTTGATGTGTTGTCCTGTCGTATCCCTAGCTCTTACACCATACTCCCTCCGTCCGGATTACATGTTGCCTAAATGGATAAAAAAGGATGTATCTAGAACTGAAATACGCCTAGACCCATCCATTTTTTCCGGATGGAGGGAATACATGTCAATATGTCATGCCTTTCTATTCTTCAGTACCTATTCCATCTCTCTGTTGTCGCATGTTTTATAATTAAAGCACCATTCTTCTATACAAGGCATGCAAGGGGAAGACGACTATGTTAGAATCTGAAGGGTTACAAACAAGGCCTTTGCAAAAGATCCAAAAGCCAGGAGATAATAAACCAAGTCCAGTTTTTATAGATACTGCTCCGGCACAGAGAACCCAACTCCTACTGATAATAAGCAGATTCCAGTGGCCAAAGAACTAGTCCGCTCCAGTCCAGCAAAAATATGTCAACTCAATTCTAAGAAGCGTGCGTATCCTTGCATCATGAAATTTTATAGCATGCTGATCATATTTTCTACATGTTTCTTACCCATCTCTCTTTTAGAAAATAAGCTTAACAGATAGAAGAATTTCTGCAATGGTATCGTTTATGAGGAAAGATTCTTGCAGGAATTCTCTGTGCTCCAATGTAGATGTAAGTACCTGTTGTATATCACTATATTTTTACATCAGCATGTATTTTGTTAATCGGCGTGAATCCAACCTTTATCTGATCTAAATTTAGTTGTAGCAAAATGTATGATTAAAGGCCACAATGTTGATTTTTGTAAGGAAAACTGCCTGGTAGTTTTGCATCCTGAGCTGCATGAGTGTACTATCTCATATCAGTGGGTTTGAATACTTTGGTTCTGCAGTGGGTTTTTCAGTGTTTTTTCTGTGTTGTCCTGTCGTATCCCTAGCTCTTACATCATACTCCCTCCGTCCGGATTAAATGTCGCAGAAATGGATAAAACTGGATGTATCTAGAACTGAAATACGCCTAGACCCATCCATTTATTTCCGGATGGAGGGAATACATGTCAATATGTCATGCCTTTCTATACTTCAGTACCTATTCCATCTCTGATGTAGCATGTTTTATAACTGAATCACCATTCTTCTATATAAGGCATGCAAGGGGAAGACGACTATGTTAGAATCTAAAGGGTTACAAACCAGGTCTTTGCAAAAGATCCAAACGCCAGGAGATAATAAACCAACTCCATTTTTCATAGATACTGCTCCAACACAGAGAAACCCAACTCCCACTGATAATAAGCAGATTCCAGTGGCCAAAGAACTAGTCCGCTCCAGTCCAGCAAAAGAATGTCAACTCCATTCTAAGAAGCGTGTGCGTATCCTTGCATCATGAAATTTTATAGCATTCTGATCATATTTTCTACATGTTTCTTACCCATCTCTCTTTTAGAAAATAAGGTTAAACGATAGAAGACTTCCTCCATTGGGATCGTATTCGAGGAAAATATCTTATGGAATTCTCTGTGCTCCAATGCTGATGTAAGTACATGTTGTATATCACTATATTTTTACATCAACATGTATTTTGTTAATCAGCGTGAATCTAACCTTTATCTGATCTAAAATTAGTTGTAGCAAAATATTAAAGGCGCCAATGTTGATTTTTGTAAGGAAAACTGCCGGTAGTTTTGCATCTCGAGCTGCATGAATGTACTATCTCATATCACGCACATTACTGAATTGTAGTGCTTCTCTGGTTGCCCATTCATTCATTGTGTCAATGTTGCTTTCGTACTACCTTACCTGGCTGATGATAGCTATGCCATATTATGTTAATTTGGTGTAGGCTAGTTGCCCAAACGTTCGTTGTGTCAATGTTGCTTTCCTATTATCTGACTTGGCCAATGATAGCAATGCTAGTGTGTTAATTTTGTGCAGGCTGCTGAAGATAAGAAGACAAACTCTGAAAACAGCAAGGCAACCCCATTGTTTCTTTCCAATAAATCTAGGCCAGGTAATATGGAAATAACTCATGATTAATCTGTTTGGTTCCCGTCCTAATTTATGTTATGATGCACTGGTCGAGACACTCTCCACTATCAATAATACAAGCCTGCCAAAATCACCATCTGAATCTGTTCAGTATCCACTGCCTCGAATGCAACGGAATAAATGTATGTTTGTGAACCAATTAATGGCTGAAGCAATGATGGAAATGGTGGATGAATCAGAGGTGCGGAGTCGTGCGACACAACAAGCGATCAATGTTTTCGAGAGACAAGTAGCAAAGCAGCAAGAACTTGCCCACATGCTTATGGGCGCCATCTGTTTGAGGTTGCAGATTGTGACGTTGTAGATGGTTAGGTTCTGCTTATTTATTTGCACCGCATCAATCTTTGATTGCCCAGTGGATGTAATTTCTGTAATATATGCTGGATGTGCAATGTTATTCTCTGTATGCCGTACCTTTGCTTGATCGGTTTTGGTTATGTGCATAATTGCTCGTCGTAATGGGCTCAAATTATCTAATTTGGCCTAAAGACATGTACGAACCTTAGTGGGCCCATTAAGTTAATGGGCCGTTACTAGGCCGAAAGTTAATGGTCGGCCCTCTTACCTCCTGGGTCATTAACAGGCCGACATCGAAGCGGGCAATAGGTGGCCCCAATTTATTTCACAGGCCATTAACATGTCGTTACTAAGTTTGGGCTACATATGGCCCAACTATACTGTAGGCCTTTAGCAGGCCGAAAGAGATAGTGGGCTTGTATTGGACCATGAAGAGCATGGGCCGCTAAGAGGCCGAAAGTCAAGTCGTATTGTAATTGGCCCAACTGTGTTGTGGGCCTTTAACAGGCCGAAAGAGAAACCGGGCTGGTATTGAACCATAAAGGGCATGGGCCGTTAAAAGGCCAAAATTAAGGTCCGACTAAAAATAGCCCAACTCATTTATGGTCTGTTAACAGGCCGAAAGGCACACAGGGCCGGGAATTGGCCCAACACTTAAATGGGTCGCTAAAAGGCCAAAACTCAGGTCCGACTACAAATGGCCCAACTGATTTATGGGCCGTCAACAGGCTGAAAGTGACACCGGGCCAGAAATTGGCCCAACACTTAAATGGGCCGCTAAAAGGCCCAAACTCAGGTCCGACTACAAATGGCCCATCAGATTTATGGGCGTCAACAGTCGAAGACACACCGGCCGGAAATTAGCCCAACATTTAAATGGGTCGCTAAAAGGCCGAGAGATGTACATCCTGAAAATTGGCCCATCCATTAAGTGAGCTGTTAACAGGCCGAAATCTCATCGGGCCGATATTGAGTCCAATTATATAGCGGGCTGTTAACGGGCTCGAACTGACGATGGGCTGCAATGGTGTCAAATCTGTAACGGGCCGTTGACAGGCCGAATTGGCACATCTCGTATGGGACGTGGGCTTAAATGGACCTGACACAAGTAGGCCTTATATGGGCCGGCCTGCTAATTTTTACTGGGTCGGCCTTTTTCACCGGAATGGGCCACTGTTGGGCTGTGCCACGTGTCGACCTATCATAGGCGCCTCCTGTCCAATGAGTGGATGACATCTGTCCCAACGGTGAGGCAACACGTGTTTCCTGCGGCCAATGATGATTATACACGTGGAAAATCCCCATTGGTCTGGGCTGTTAACGGGTTATCGGATCCAAAACCGGACCCGATAGCTTAACGGCGTTTCGTTACGGTGGATGCCACGTGTCGGTCACCCTTGACGAAAGCACTTCTGTGACGCGCGATTTATTGTGATGGAAGTGGGCACTTCCGTGATGATAATTTTGGTAATGCCATGGAACACTTCTACGACAGCACAGGTATGACTATCTTGATTCTGTCATAAAATCGTCATCGATGTACATGCATGACAAAAAACGCGACCTACTGTGACAAACACGTATCATCACGGAAGTGTATTTTTTTGTAGTGAGCAGAGCAGCAATCACAGCACCTGGCCCGTGACTCTATGTATGTATAACCTTCCTCCTTGGATGTGCATGAAGCGGAAGTTCATTATGATGCCAGTTCTCATCCAAGGCCCTAAGCAACCCGGCAACGACATTGATGTGTACCTAAGGCCATTAGTTGAAGAACTTTTACAGCTGTGGAATGGAAACGGTGTACGTACGTGGGATGAGCACAAACAGGAGGAATTTGACCTAAAGGCGTTGCTGTTTGTGACCATCAACGATTGGCCCGCTCTTAGTAACCTTTCAGGACAGACAAACAAGGGATACCACGCATGCACGCACTATTTAGATGACACTGAAAGTATATACCTAGACAAATGCAGGAAGAATGTGTACCTAGGCCATCGTCGATTTCTTCTGACCAACCATTTGTGTCGAAAGAAAGGCAAGCATTTCAAAGGCGAGGCAGATCACCGGAAGAAGCCCGCCATGCGTACCGGTGATCACGTACTTGCTATGGTCAATGATTTACACGTAATCTTTGGAAAGGGTCCCGGCGGACTAGCTGTTTCGAATGACGCTGAGGGACACGCACCCATGTGGAAGAAGAAATCTATATATTGGGACCTACCCTCTTTGGAAAGACCTAGAGGTCCGCTCTTCAATCGACGTGATGCACGTGGCGAAGAACCTTTGCGTGAACCTGCTAGGCTTCTTGGGCGTGTATGGGAAGACAAAAGATACACCGAGGCACGGAGGACCTGCAACGTTTGCACGAAAAAAGACGGCATGCCTCCAAGCAAGTATGAAGGTCCCGCCAGCTACGCTCTTACGAAAGAAGAGAAATAAATCTTCTTTGAATGCCTGCTCAAGATGAAGGTCCCGACTGGCTTCTCGTCTAATATAAAGTGAAAAATAAATATTTCAGAGAAAAAGTTCCAGAACCTAAAGTCTCATGACTGCCATGTGATTATGACGCAACTGCTTCCGGTTGCATTGAGGGGGCTTCTACCGTAAAACGCCCGATTAGCCATTGTGAAGCTATGTGCATTCCTCAATGCAATATCTCGTAAGGTGATCGATTCAGAAATCGTACCAAGGCTAAGGAGTGATGTGGCGCAATGTCTTGTCAGTTTCGAGCTGGTGTTCCCACCATCCTTCTTCAATATCATGACGCACGCCCTAGTTCATCTAGTCGACGAGATTGTCATTACGAGGCCCGTATTTCTACACAATATGTTCCCTTTGAGAGGTTCATGGGATTCCTAAAGAAATATGTCCGTAACCTCGCTAGACCAGAAGGAAGCATCTCCATGGGCCATCAAACAGAGGATGTCATTGGGTTTTGTGTTGACTTTATTCCTGGCCTTAAGAAGATAGGCCTCCCTAAATCGCGGTATGAGGGGGGAGACTGATTGGAAAAGGCACGCTTGGAGGGGACTCAGTAATATGCAGGGACGGATATTCTTGGTCTCAAGCACACTACACAGTTCTAGAGAACTCTTCCTTGGTGACCCCGTATGTCGATGAACACAAGAACGATCAAGGCCCAAACACCCGGAGCAAAGGCGACGATCGGATTACATGTGAACACATCAGGACTTTCAGCAGTTGGTTGGAAACACGTCTCAAAGGTGACAAGACTGTTTGTGATGAGCTGTACTTGTTGTCCAGGGGACCATCTTTGACTGTATTGATTTGCAAAGGATACGAGATAAATGGGAACACATTTTACACGATTGAACAAGATCAAAAGAGCACCAACCAAAACAGCGGTGTCCGCTTTGATGCAGCAACCGAGAGGGGAAAGGACACATATTATGGTTACATACTGGACATATGGGAACTTGACTACGAACATGATTTTAAGGTCCCTTTGTTTAAGTGCAAATGGGTCAATCTGTCAGGAGGCGGGGTACAAGTAGACCCACAGTACGGAATGACAACAGTGGATCTGAAAAATCTTGGGTACACTAACAAACCGTTCGTCCTAGCCAATGATGTGGCACAGGTTATCTATGTGAAGGACATGTCTACCAAACCAAGAAAAAGAAAAGATAAGGAAGCGAATACATCATACGATGAGCCAAAGCGCCACATAGTTCTTTCAGGAAAAAGGGACATCGTGGGAGTGGAGGGCAAGACAGACATGTCTGAAGATTATGAAAAGTTTCATGAAAATTCCTCATTTCAAAGTCAAGGCTGACCCAAGCATCCTAATAAACAATGAAGATTATCCATGGTTACGGCACAATAAGCAAATGACACAAGCGAAGAAAAAGTGAAGACTTTCTCCCGCAACTATTATGATGATACCATGCCAACTTTGTAACAGACGAGTATGATACCATTGTCCGTTTTGTACATGCACAAGCCATGTGGGTGAAATTATGATACCACGCCAACTTTCAACTTTTTCAGAGTTTATTTGAAATGCTTTAATGTCTTATGGTTCGGCCCTCATAATACCATTAATCCCGGTTCGCTCCTTGTCAACTAAGTTATCACCAAGAACACTCAAGAGGGCAGCCACGTGGGCCATTGGTCCCGGTTCGTCTGGACCTTTTGGTCCCGGTTCCACGCACGAACCGGGACCACGCGCTCGCCTCGCCCATGACCATTAGTCCCGGTTTGTGCCACAAACGGGACTAAAGGGTTGGTCCTTGTTGCGGCCGAGTTTAGTCCCACCTCGCCAACCAAGGGCGCCACACCGGTTTATAAGCCCTCCTCTCTACCTTGTTGAGCTCCTCTCAAGTGAAAATAGATGCCCTTATATTGAGAATTTGACCTAAATTCATACTGAATTTCTCTGAAATTCATAGAAATTTATTATGAATTTAGGTTGAGTTCTCTCTATAGGCGCATCTATGCTCATTTTTTTAGTAAAGTTAATCACAAACTTGTGATTCACACAAAATTCAAAGAATTCAAATTTTAACTATTCAAATTTGAAAACTAAAGGCACTAATGAAAGATTATAATTTTTCTAAAACTAATGGCACTAATGAAAGTTTATAATTTTGCTGACCTAAAAGCAAAAATAATTAAAAATAAAGCAAAAAATAAAAGAAAATAAATAATGCAAAAAACAAAACAAAAAAACTGGTAAAAAACTTTGAATTTTAAACACAGTAATATTACACATAGTAATTTTAACTATTCAAATTTGAAAACTAATGGCACTAACAGAAAGTTTATAATTTTTGTGACCTAAAAGAAAAATAATTAAAAATAAACTTTAATAAAATAAATAAAAATAGCAACAATAAGTATTTTGTTGTAAGTAGAAACAAAATAAAATAAATAAAGCAACAAAGAAAACAAAAAACAAAAAGTGCCACCTACTGGGCCCCCACGGCCTGAATACGACTAGAAACCCTACCATGGGCCAGGATTCAGGCCCGCAGGAGGCCTAGTAGGCCCACAGGCACACAGCATACGGTTAGGCCCGAAAGCCTACAATTGAGAGGAGCTCGAGAGGGTGGGCGCAGCAGCGCTTATAAACCACTCTCGAGCTCTCTCAGCTAGCGAGGTGGTACTAAACTTTTGAGCACAAGGCCTTTGGTCCCGGTTGGTGCCGCCAACCGACTAAAAAGTGCATTGGCCACTTAACCGGTATTAATGCACCTTTAGTCCGGTTGGTGGCACCAACCGACCAAAGGCCTCGCTTCCCGCCTTTGGGCATTGAAAAGACCTCTGGTCCCGGTTGGTGGCACGAACCGGGACCAGCAGGTATTCATTCCGGTTTGTGCCATGAACCGACCCGGTCTGATGTGTATATAAGCAGGACTTAGCAGTTTCCAAAATCCATCACTTTCTTCTCCGACCGACGCCCCTTGCTCGCCATCGCCGCCTGAGCCTGCCCCGACGCCCGTCGGCTGGTCCGCGTCACCGCCGCCACCGCCGTCGACACCGTCGAGCTTCTCAACCGCCGCCGCCGACGCCTCGACGCCATCTGCCGACACCGCGCGCTCCTCGCGCCCTGCTGCCGCCGCCGCCGACGCCTCGACGCCATCTGCCCGGCCTTGGCGCCGCTCCCAGCGCCCCTCGCGCTGCCTGACGCCGCCCGCCGTGCCCCGCCACCCCCTGTGAGCACCTGCCTCTCACGCCCCTGCACTGCCTCGCTCCCGCACCCCTACCCTGCCTCGCGCACCTGCGCCCCTGCCCTGCCCCGCCGGCCGCCGCTGCCGCCATGCCCCTCTGCCCGGCCCCTAGCTTTCCTTTTTTGTTATATATATATGCTATTTGTTTAGATGTTTTTAGATGTTCTTATATGTTGTTTTCAGATGTTTTTAGTTGTTCATAAAATAAATTTAGATGTAGGTATGTATGTGTGAAGGATCATATATGTATTTTTTTAGATGTTCTTATATGCTGTTTTCAGATGTTTTTCGTATGTATGTATGTATGTATGAGGGATCATATATGTATTTTTTAGATGTATTTTTTGTATGTATGTATGTATGAGGGATCATAGATGTATTTTTTCAGAATTTTCTATCATGCATAGACCGAGAAGAAGAAAGGAAAATAAGAAGAGGAAGAAAGGAGAAGAAGAGGAGAAATAAATAAGAGGAAAAATAAGAAAAAGAGGAGAAGAAGAAAGGAGGAGAAGAAGAAAAATAGAAAATATTATATTTTTTTTTCTTCTTCTCTATTCCTTTCTTCTTCTCCTCTTTTTTTCTTCTTTTTCTTCGATCTTCTTCTCTATTCCTTTCTTCTTCTCCTATTTTTATTTCTTCTTCGCTTTTCTTATGTTTTATCGGTCTGTCTGTCGCCGATATACCCATCGCGATAACTTCAACACGAGGGGGTCGATATACCCCTCCCGATAATATTATTTTCCCATGTACGTATGTCGTCGTAAATCGATATAACCCCTCCCGATAACTTCAACACGTGGGGAAGGTCGATATACCCCCTCCCCGATAACATTATTTTCCCGTGTATGTATTTCGTCGTTGTCGATATTACCCCCTCTTGACTGTGATAACTTATACCAAAACTCTCGAGGACACCCAAACCCTAGAAAAGACGATGTCGATCTCCTAACCCTCCCGCCGCGCCCCTACCCGACAAACTCTCTCGAGGCCACCCCCTCTCGCTCGACCAAAACTCTCGAGGACACCCAAACCCTAGAAAAAAATGATGTCGGTCTCCTACCCCTCCCGCCGCGCCCCTACCCTTGAAGCGTTGTCGAGGCCACCCCAAACCCGGAATAAGCTCGGTCTACGTTTGCCACTAATATATCCAACTGCTGTCATGTTTGTGTAATAATTGCCATGTTGTAATATTTGCAGAAACAATGGAGCCCATACGAGACGAGGAAGCAGAAGAGGTGTAGGGGGCCATAATCTTAGCCGGAGGTGATATCTTGTCGTATCTTAACGACAATGATGGTCTGGAAGAACAGGGTGAAGAAGTAGGCTACGGTGATCGAAGAATGGAGGAGGAAAGACATGATTATGATGGCTCCGGTGACCCAATGATGGTGCAAGAAGGAGACCGTGATGATGGCTCCGGTGACCGAACCGAGTCCGGCCAGGTATATATATTAGTTAAGCCTGTGCTGACTAGCTAATTGATGCATTCATTGTTTTGGTATATGTACACATATTAATTAACTCTCGTCTTTCATCTTTTTTCTAGCCCTCCGGATCGAGCACAACTTCGTAAAGAGACGAGGCCCAAGAAAAAGTTGCGCCGGATGAAAGGTTTGAGATCACAGCAATCGCGTGTGACGGCCAACCGATTGAACCCATCCGCATAAAGGAAGCATTTGTTGCTCAAAAGGGGTTCTTGTTAGGGACAAGATCCCGATCAGCATCCACCAATGGTATAAGCCTAAGAACAAAGACCCTGAGGTGTCTTATGTCAATGATATGAAGAAAGATGATCTTTGGACTGAGCTGAAGGCAAATTTCACCCTACCGCCAGAGGAGGATCCAGAGAAGCCAGTTAAAGAGCAATTAATCAAGTATCATGCTCTTAAGAAGATGGCAGACCTATTCAGGAGGTGGAAGAATGAGCTGAAAAGGTTTGTCGACAAAGAAGAGACACCAGAATTCATCGGCAAATATGAGAAGAACAGAGGTCACTGGCCCGCATTTGTGGCCCACAAGACATCGGAAAAGAGTAAGAAGATGTCAGCGACAAATAAGCAAAATGCTGCGAAGAAGAAGCTTCACCATCACACGGGGTCAGGTGGACACCTCAAAGCCCGGCCTAAGTGGGCCAAGGCTGAGAATGATCTGCTTGATAAAGGGATCGAACCAGGGACAATGAACTGGCCAGACCGTTGCCGGACTTGGTTCTTCGGGGCTGGTGGAACCTTGGACCCTGTATTAGGGAAGTGCCTTTGGACGGACGAGCAAATGAAAATACCAGTCAAGAGGCTTCAGCACTATATCGATGCAGCGCAGGAAGGGACGTTCGTTCCAGACAGAGAGAACGACGAGCTCACAATGGCCTCGAATCCTGGCGCCTCGGACGGACACGAGGCACGCCAGGCTCCATTCCGTGGAAGGCTGGGTTTTCGGACGCAGGCGGTTACAAATGCCAGGAGAGGAGGAAGAAAGTGCAGCAGACCCAACTGCAGTCGGTGCACGCAAGGGTACAAGTGATAGAGGAACGAGAAGCAAATCACAGTAACCAAACTGCCGAAGCTACCCCGCCATCTCAGCGGAGAAGCAGCGTGGCTTCCACCGAGCTGCTTCAGCTGGAGCATGTCTGGACGGCTCCTGCTAGCTACCCCATGGATGCTATCATGGAGTCTCAAAATTACCACCTTATGACGCAATGGCAGAACTTAAAAGTAAAGGCGGATGTCGGCTCTGTTCGACCTTCTGAACCCGGCGCAACTTTTCACTGTCGTCCGATTCCAGAAGGATATGCTAGGGTGACGGTGGACGAAATAACAGAGGGATTTGAGGACCTCCAGCTTGACCACCCTACCAGTGAAGGGGAGACTCGGCTGGGTTCTACTCTGAAGACTCCATGCCTATGGCGGAAGGAGTTCATCAACCTTCCGAATTGGACGCCTCCGCCTCCTCCTCCTCCTCCAGCGAGTCAGGGCACTCTGCCTCCTCCTCCGACAAGTGACGATCAGGACACTCAGCCTCCTTCTCCGGCGCGTGGCGGCACTCCGCCTCCTTCTCCGCCTGCGCCGGCGCGCCCGAGCAGCCAGCAGCCTCCTCCTTCTCCGCCTTCCTAGCAAGGGCGGAAGAGACCCGCCGCCGACCCGGCTGCTCCGGCGCGTCGTAGTCCTTCTCCTCCGCCTCGTAAGCAAGCACGAAAGAAGACAGCCGCAGCCGCTCCGTCTGCTCCGGCGTCTAGCAGTACAGCCAGAGGCGGGTGGCAATACAGATACGGTCCACCTCTCAAGCCTCTAGAGAAGTTACCGTACGATAGGACCAAGGAGGAAAACGCGAATATCATGCGGACCGAAGTGAAGGACTTCTTTGAAGGGTTGAAAGCTAAGAGACATCCACCTCCAGAGGAGAAGGTAGATCCGGTGAAAGCAAAGCGCACTATCGATGCCCTAAGGAAACCACCAAAGTCTCCACTGAAAACCAACTATGAGCGCATTACTGAAAAGGCATATCTCGAAGCGGAGCGGTCGGGATGTACTATCAGTGATCAAAGGTTAAAAGAACGAGCAGCTGGGAAAAAAATTCTTAGCTCGGCGAACAAGCAAAGCAATCGTGCCCCCCGCTCAATGTGTCTAGCGACATCGTCGCTAATGCTCCGGGGATGGTGCCCGGTTATAGCAATCTTGGAGATTACCTACCCGACGATGTACATTTTGATTTCTTGGAGGTGGACGAACACATATACGAGTACGGGAAGCCTCTCGTCAAAGATGAAAAATCTCTAACAACATTGATGCAAAGATTCCAAAATTGGTACATGAAAACCTGCAGAGAGTCTGGGGGGACGAATACTTTGTATCTGAGAATTAAAGAGGAGCACGACCTCATTGGAACTGATCTGTTTCCTGATCCATTTGAGGAGTTCTTCGAGTTCTTCAATCAAAAGGCCCTCGATAAATTAACGGTCTTTTGCTACTGTCTGTAAGTACTATTTCTGTCATTAAGTCTCTATATGTAGCTCAGCTCTTTCATTGCATGTATTTATAATTAATTATCCTCACTATATTATGCAGATTGAAGATCGTCGAGTGTAGAAAAGCAGAAATGTATGATATTGGGTTCATTAACACAAATATCACGGATGAATTTCTGGTTACAAAGGACGCCAAAGAGGCCGAGGCCTACTTGCTACAATCGTTGATCAAAAATCAAAACAAAGATCTAATACTCTTTCCTTACAACTTCGAGTGAGTGTTACTGTCGTGTGCATATTCGGTTTCCCTTATTACTCGAGCGAGGTTATAGTAATGTAATTGATGTGTTATGTATGCGTGCGCAACTTCCACTATGTTCTTCTGGAGATTAAGCTTGAGCGGGGACTAGTAACCATCTTAGACTCGAGACGAAAAGATCCCGAAACCTATTCAGACATGACTAAAATGCTCAACAAGTAAGTTCAATCGATCATTATCGCACCATATCGGCAACTTTTTGTTCATTTCGTGATATCTCAAGTAATAATAATTATTTTATCTGTCTTGCAGGGTTTGGAAACAGTTCACCGCAAAAGCTCCGGGACTGCCGAAGGAGCTGCGATATACATACCCGAAAGTAAGTACCACTAGCTAGCTAGTTGCGCGATCTCCGCTGATTCTATAGCTATACTTTCATCAATGCCATTTATAATGCTTCATTATCAGTTTGATTGACCTCTATTTCTCGTAAAGGGCTTGTGGCAGGAACAAGGGAATGATTATGTGGATACTACGCAGCGTAGTTCATCTACAACGCGACTTTGAAAAATAAGCGGGGCTACTCTAAATGACAATATGAAGTGTGTAAGCAATAATATTCACAATTTCATTTTATTACACCATCATTTCTGTTGAGTTTCATTCATATATATGTATTAACCCCCTTCTTCAAATTAGACGTGGCAGATGTGGAATGAACTCCTACCACAAGATCGCATGGAAGCAATTCAAGAGGAATTGGCGGGATTCTTTCTTGACCACGTCATCAATAAAGCCGAAGAATACCATGTGGAAGTTGATTTCAAATGCTAGGGGATTGTAAGAGATATTACATGTTGTATATGTATGTAGCCAGTAGCATCGGATAGATAATACGAAAACTTGTTGTTCGACCAATCTCTCGGAGAAGGAGAGGTCGATCACTTCTCTCGGTATGCATGACGAACTTCTATACTTAATGGTTTCCTTCATTTTCTTACTAGCTAGCGTGTCGAGGGCCTCTCTATGTATAGTACGTAGCGTCGACCAAGCACGGACATAAGACAGACACTTTCTCTATTAATTAGCTAGCTAACACAATATATGAAACACCTAAATTAACCCCCCCAAAACCCCCAACCCGCCCCTTAAAAAACAAAACCCCAGCCCCTGAAATGCTGATGCGTGGATGCCTTTTGGTCCCGGTTGGTGCCACCAACCGGGACCGAAGGCTCTCCAGCCTGGGCTCGGCGCACAGGCCACGTGGAGGCCCATCTGTCCCGGTTCGTGTAAGAAACGGGACTAAAGGTGTAACGCCCTCGATGCGGCTATATCTCCCACGTGTCGAAGCACGACTTAGAGGCATAACCGCATTGAAAGCAATGTCGCAAGTGAGGTAATCTTCACACAACCCATGTAATTCATAAGGGAAAGAGATACATAGTTGGCTTACAATCGCCACTTCACACAATACATGAGTAAAGCATTACATCATACAGATACAATCAAAGTCCGACTACGGAACCAAAATAAAAGAAGACTACCCCAAATGCTACATGATCCCCGATCGTCCCCAACTGGCTCCACTCATGATCAACTCAAACGAAACAACACAAAGAACAAGAACTTCATCGAGCTCCTCCTTGAGCTCAAAAGGCCACCGCACGGTTTCATCGCCACCGCAAACTGGTTTTGAAGTAACTGTGAGTCACGGGGACTCAGCAATCTCACACCCGCGAGATCAAGACTATTTAAGCTTAAAGGTAGGACAGGGTAGTGAGGTGGAGCTGCAGCAAGCGACTAGCATATATGGTGGCTACCATACGCAAAAGAGAGCGAGAAGAGGAGGCAAAGCACGGTCGAACAACTATGATCAAGAAGTGATCCTAGAACAACCTACGTCAAGCATAACTCCAACACCGTGTTCACTTCCCGGACCCCGCCGAGAAGAGACCATCACGGTTACACACGCGGTTGGTGTATTTTAATTAAGATCAACTTCGGTTTTCTACAACCGACATTAACAAATTCCCATCTGCCACATAACCGGGCACGGCTTTCGAAAGATAATACCCTGCGCAGGGTGTCCCAACTTAGCCCATGATAAGCTCTCGCGATCAACGAAGGATATTCCTTCTCCCGGAAGACCCGATCAGTCTCGGAATCCGGCTACAAGACATTTCGACAGAATAAAACAAGACCAGCAAAGCCGCCGGATGTGCCGACAAATCCTGATAGGAGCTGCACATATCTCGGTCTCGTGGCACACTCGGATGAGCAGTCCGCATAACTAAAACCAGACCTCAAGTTGCCTTGAGGGGCGCCGCAGTGGTTTCTAGTTCGGGCCAGCACTCAAGGAGCACTGGTCCGGGGGCTAAATAAAGATGACCCTCGGGCTCCGAAACCCAAGGGAAAAAGGGCATAGGTGAGGCAAATGGTAAAACCAATGTTGGGCCTTGCTGGAAAAGTCTTATTCAAAGCGAACTGTCAAGGGGTCCCATAAATCACCCGACCGCGTGAGGGACGCAAAATCCGGGAACATAATACCGATATGACGGAAACTAGGCGGCAAGAGTGGAACAAAACACTGTGCATAAGGCCGAGCCTTCCACCCTTTACCAAGTATATAGATGCATTAATTAAATAAGATATATTGTGATATCCCAACAAGTAAACATGTTCCAACAAGGAACAACATCTCCATGTTCCAACAAGGAACAAACTTCATCTTCACCTGCAACTAACAACGCTATAAGAGGGGCTGAGCAAAGCGGTAACATAGCCAAACAACGGTTTGCTAGGAAGGGTGAAAAAGGTTAGAGGCTGACATGGCAACATGGGAAGCATGATATAGCACGTGGTAGGCATCATAGCATAGGCATAGCAAAAGAGCGAGCATCTAGCAAGCAAAGATAGAAGTGATTTCGAGGGTATGGTCATCTTGCCTGAAATCCCGCAAGGAAGAAGAACGCATCCATGAAGAAGACAAACGGACGAAGTCGAATGAATCCTCACAACTCCGGAACGAAACCGAAGCTAACGAGAGAAGCAAACCGGAAAGAAGCAAACAACATAGTAAACACACAATCATAAACATGGCATGATGCACAATCAAGTATGATGCATGTCCGGTTTAAATAGCATGGCATGTCAATATGCACAAACAAAACTACAAGTTAAATGGAGCTCAATATGCAACGAATTGCATATTGACGAAACTTCACAACATTTATTTAGTTCACTCTTGTTTAGGCTACCCAACAATATTAAATGTTATTAAACATGGCAAGGGGGTGAAGCATATGAAACTAACTATTTAGGCAAGATTAAATGAGGCCGGAAATAACAAACAACAATTCCGGAAAATCCTCATGTGCATATTTTAGATTCGGTACTGTTCTGCCCTAAACACAATTTTAGAGTTGTTAAACATGCAAATAAAGTATACCATGTTAATCTATGCATTTTTCTACCCCATTTACATATATAATTTATTTAAATCCGAGATACGGTTATTTAGTTATGAAATAAATCATTTTAGCATGGCATTTAAGCAAATTAATGCAAACAACAATTTTAAACATTTAAATGTTGTAATCATGATGCGGATGACATATACAAGTTATATGCAATTTTTATGAAAATGTTGACAAGAGCATTATGAAGCATTTGTCGTCGTGGCAGAAACGAAAAAGGGTGCCACGGCAACGACAACGGAAATGGTGCCACGGCAACATTCCGGTTCCGATAACTCGATTGAGATGTCGGTGCAAAGGAAAGTGTGGACGTGAGCGAGTCATGCGAGGATGGTGGGGTGCTCCCGGATTCCGGGTTCCCACGGGACGGTGGCATGGCCAAAGAGAGAAAATTCGGACGCGGTGCACACACAAGCATCTCATACAACACACATTCATTCGGTCCACGACGGTCGTCTCGGGGTTATACCTTCGAAACGTGCGTTCGGGGCAGAAAGCGTTTCGTAGAGGAAAGTAGTGGTACTCGTGGGTCGTAGTGGAAGTAGTGGTTCACGACGTCGTTAGAGGTACTCGCGATCTAGGCGACGGTAGTGGTACTCGTGGGTCGTCGGTAGAGGTACTTGGTGAAATCCACGGGATCCGTAGTTGTACATGGTCTTCGCGTTGTAGTCTGACTTGGCAATTCCAAAACGTTCACCGGTAGTGGAACTTGCCGGTCGTCATGGTACTTGGTGAATCCCAGAGACGGTACTTGGCTAATTCCACGCTCGTAGGGGTACTTGGCGTTTCTGGTTCGGTGGTCGTTCGGGCGCCGTATGTCGTGGTACTTGGCGTTTCCGGTTCGGGTCTTGTCGGTCCAAAACGAAGGAACACCAGGGCCTCGATGTGCAGGGGGTCGCTGGGCCTTGGCACGATGCAGGGGCGACGGCCGCGGGACTCGGAGTTGGCCGGAGAGGACGGCTCATGCAGCGAGACGACGCGAGGTCGAGGGGACGGGGACGGAGGCGCCCTGCACTTGGCCTTGGCGACGAGCAAAGGGAACGGCAGGGCGTGACGATGCTTGGCGGCCGGAGGGAGCAAGGCGCAGCGGCGGCCATGTCCTCGGCGAGGGGTCGGGTGCGGGGCTCCTGGAGGAGGGCACGACGGCGGCGAGGAGGCCGACGGGCTCCGCCTGGTCGCTGACGAGGGCGACGGGAGGACTGGAAGGTCCGGGGCCAAGCGTCAGCGAGAGGTGCAGCAGCTACTGCTGCCTGGCGGGCGCAGGTCGAGGCGGAGCGGCTCCAAGGGCAGCGAGGAGGAGGTCGGGCGCGGCGCTCCTGGTCGCAGCGACCGGAGGGGCGACGGGGCATGGTTGCGGGGTGGAGGAGGCGCTCGAGGAGGAGGCCGAGGGGAGAAGACGCTCGGGGAGAGATAGGGATCGGGCAGGAGGCGGCGGCCAGAGGGAGAGAGCGAGGGAGATGGGATCGGGTCGAGAGGAGGGAGGCGAGGGGATCGAGCGGGGCTCCCCTGCGATGCGGGAACGAGGAGGAGGAGGAGATGGATCGAGCAGAGGTGCGGCTAGGGTTAGAGGGGCACCGGCTGGGCCTTGGGCCATAGAGGCCGGCGCGGGAGATTGGGAGGCCCAGGAGGCATGGTTGGGCTCTCTCTCCCTCATATACTTTAGCAGAAAAGAATTAAAGAGAAGAAAAGAAGAGAGGGTTAGGGAAAGAATTTATGACATGCATAATTTTCCCGAGCTCACAAAAATATGAAGAATTTAACAAAATGGCCCGAGGATTTTAGAGAATGTAAAATCCACACATGTTGAATTTACTCGACATGTCTGAATTCCGAAACCCATTCGAATGAACTCCAAATGGGTTGAAATTATAGGAGATGGCCCTACACACTAGATGTGATTTATGGGCTGATTTGGAATATTTGTGGATAAAGTAAAATTGCAACTCAATTTTACTAAAAAGGCACCAAAGGAAGAAAAGAAGTTGAGTTGGATAAAAAGGAAATTTGAAGAACCGCGCAAATGTGTTATGGAATGGTTTAATATAGCTCCCTAAATATTGGGAGGATATGTTATAAAGAGAAATCACCATTGTGAATATCCCTCGATTTAAATGGACCGAAAATCCATACGATTTATTTAGATGAGTTTTTAAAATTAAATGGCATGATGAGATGATGCAATGCAAGAGATGACATGATGAATGCACACACAAAACAAATCACACAACAAAACTCGGAAACCCTGGAAGGCAACTGAAGCTCCGGTCTTGGGGCGTCACAAAAGGGCTAGGGCATTAGTAACGACCCTTTAGTCCCGGTTCAAAAACGGGGACAAAAGGCCCTTACCAACCGGGACGAATGGGGGTTTTTCTACTAGTGGATGTTTCTCCCCCTCTACTCTCTTGTAATGGATTGAGTTTTCCCTTTGAAGTTATCTTATCGGATTGAGTCTTTAAGGATTTGAGAACACTTGATGTATGTCTTGCATGTGTTTATCTGTGGTGACAATGGGATATCACGTGATCTACTTGATGTATGTTTTGGTGATCAACTTGCGGGTTCAGTGACCTTGTGAACTTATGCATAGGGTTTGGCACACGTTTTCGTCTTGACTCTCCGGTAGAAACTTTGGGGCACTCTTTGAAGTACTTTGTGTTGGTTGAATAGATGAATCTGAGATTGTGTGATGCATATCTTATAATCATGCCCACAGATACTTGAGGTGACATTGGAGTATCTAGGTGACATTAGGGTTTTGGTTGATGTGTGTCTTAAGGTGTTATTTTACTATGAACTCTAGGGCTGTTTGTGACACTTATAGGAATAGCCCAATGGATTGATCGGAAAGAATAACTTTGAGGTGGTTTCGTACCCTACAATAATCTCTTCGTTTGTTCTCCGCTATTAGTGACTTTGGAGTGACTCTTTGTTGCATGTTGAGGGATAGTTATGTGATCCAATTATGTTATTATTGTTGAGAGAACTTGCACTAGTGAAAGTATGAATCCTAGGCCTTGTTTCCTAGCATTGCAATACCGTTTACGCTCACTTTTACCACTTGTTACCTTGCTGTTTTTATATTTTCAGATTACAAATACTCATATCTATCATCCATATTGCACTTGTATCGCCATCTCTTTGCCGAACTAGTGCACCTATACAATTTACCATTGTATTGGGTGTGTTGGGGACACAAGAGACTCTTTGTTATTTGGTTGCAGGGATGTTTCAGAGAGACTATCTTCATCCTACACCTCCCATGGATTGATAAACCTTAGGTCATCCACTTGAGGGAAATTTGCTACTGTCCTACAAACCTCTGCACTTGGAGGCCCAACAACGTCTACAAGGAGAAGGTTGCGTAGTAGACATCAATGTCTTTAATTAAGAATTGCTTGGCCCTTCTCTGGCTTTATGCAGCACTGGAACACGCCAGTGATGCTGCGCCTGACAAGCTCTCTGTTCACTATCATGTATGCTCCTTTCCGGCGTTTCACCTGCCGGGCCGAGATATCGTGGGCTATTAGCTCTCCGCTCACCAGGAAATTGAGGATGGGTTGTTCCCATGATGGTGCTTGGACTTTGTTCACTGTTAATACGGCCACTGGTACCAGGGTGGTTGGGTTGGGAGGCGGAGGGTTGGAGTCGGCCGTCGCTTGTTGTGTCGCTGAAGTCCCCGTGCCGGCTGCTGCAGTCCCCGGGCCGGGTTCTGAAGTCCCCAGGTCAGGTGCGACTGCTGCAGTCCCCGAGCCGCCTACCGAAGTCCCCGGGCCGGCTGCTGAGGTCCCCAAGTCGGATCTGACTGTTCTGGGGGCAGCCGGCACGAAGATAAACTCTGATTCTGGCGAAGGCTTGATAGACGGCTTGAGGAGGCGCTGAAGGGAAACGCCGGCTGGTATGGCTTGCCGGGTGGAGCCAATCCATGCCAGGGCATCTGCTTGCTTGTTGTCGGCTCGTGGCACGTGAATGAACTCGCACCCGTCAAAGTATCAACTGATCTGTTGGACGAGGAAGCGGTAGCTTGGCATGTTTGCATCCTTGGCGTCCCGGTCTCCTGCCGACTGCTGGACCACCAAATCTGAGTCGCCGTAGCACAGAATCCGGCAGATGCCGATCTCTTTGGCCAGCCGGAGTCTGCGTACTAGCGCCTCATACTCGGCCATGTTGTTGGAGGCAGCAAAGTGAATTTGCAATGTGTATCTGAGCTTGTCGCCTTTGGGAGAGGTGAGGATGATGCCAGCTCCCAGACTGGTGCGCATCTTCGAGCCATCAAAGTGCATCCGCCAATGAGTGGAGTCCGGAGCTGGCGACAGGTACTGGGTCACGGCCCAGTCGACGACGAAGTCGGCCAGCGCTTGGGATTTGATGGCGGTGCATTCCTGGTAGTAGATGGTGTAGGGGGCTGTTGGGGAACGCAGTAATTTCAAAAAAATTCCTATGCACACGCAAGATCTATATGATGCATAGCAACAAGCGGGAGAGTGTTGTCCATGTACCCTCGTAGACCGTAAGCGGAAGCGTCAAGTGACGCGATTGATGTAGTTGAACGTCTTCGCGATCCAACCGATCCTAGTACCGAAAGTACGGCACCTCCGTGATCTGCACAAGTTCAGCTCGGTGACGTCCCTTGAACTCTTGATCCAGCTGAGGTCCAGGGAGAGTTCCGTCAGCACGACGGCGTGGTGACGGTGTTGATGAAGTTACTGACGCAGGGCTTCACCTAAGCACTACAACGATATGACCGATATGGAAATCTGTGGAGTGGGGCACCGCAGACGGCTAAACAATGTCAACTTGTGTGTTCTAGGGTGCCCCCTGCCCATGTATATAAAGGAGGGAGGGGGGAGGCCGGCCGGCCTCTCTAGGCACGACAAAGGGCGAGGAGTCCTCCTCCTAGTAGGAGTAGGACTCCCCCTTTCCTAGTCCCACTAGGAATAGAAGGAAGAGGGGGAAGGAGAATGGAATGGGGAACCGGCCCCCTCACCCAATTCAGATTGGGCTTGGGGGAGGCGCCCCCTCCTAGGCTGCCTTCTCTCCTCTCCCACTAAGGCCCATTAAGGCCCATATGCTCCTCGGGGGTCCGTAACCCCGGTACTCCGGTAAATGCCCGAACTCATCCGGAACCATTCCGATGTCCAAACATAGCCTTCCAATATATCGATCTTTATGTCTCGACCATTCCGGGACTCCTCATCATGTCCGTGATCATATCCAGGACTCTGAACTACCTTCGGTACATGAAAACACATAAACTCATAATACCGATCGTCATCGAACGTTAAGCATGCGGACCCTATGAGTTCAAGAATTATGTAGACATGACCGAGACACGTCTCCGGTCAATAACCAATAGAGGAACCTGGATGCTCATATTGGCTCCCACATATTCTACGAAGATCTTTATCGGTCAAACCGCATAACAACATACGTTGTTCCCTTTGTCATCGGTATGTTACTTGCCCGAGATTCGATCGTCGATATCTCAATACCTAGTTCAATCTCGTTACCGGCAAGTCTCTTTACTCGTTCTGTAATGCATCATCCCCTGACTAACTCATTAGTCACATTTCTTGCAAGGCTTATAGTGATGTGCATTACCGAGAGGGCCCAAAGATACCTCTTCGACAATCGGAGTGACAAATCCTAATATCGATATATGCCAACTCAACAAACACTATTGGAGACACCTGTAGAGCATCTTTATAATCACCTAGTTACGTTGTGACGTTTCATAGCACACAAAGTGTTCCTCTGGTATTCGGGAGTTGCATAATCTCATAGTCACAGGAACATGTATAAGTCATGAAGAAAGCAATAGCAACATACTAAACGATCAAGTGCTAAGCTAACGGAATGGGTCAAGTCAATCACATCTTTATCTAATGATGTGATCCCGTTCATCAAATGACAACTCATGTCTATGGCTAGGAAACTTAGCCATCTTTGGTTAACGAGCTAGTCAAGTAGAGGCATACTAGTGACACTCTGTTTGTCTATGTATTCACACATGTACTAAGTTGCCGGTTAATACAATTCTAGCATGAATATTAAACATTTATCATGATATAAGGAAATATAAGTAACAACTTTATTATTGCCTCTAGGGCATATTTCCTTCAGGGGGCAACTCGATTGCCCATTTGGCCACTCGGCCTGATGCATCTCTGTTGCCTATGATCTCGGCAAGCGGGGCAGTGCAGACAACCGTGATGGGGTGCTCTTGAAAGTATGGCTTGAGCTTCTTGGCGGCGAAATACATGCCGTAGCACATCTTCTGGTAGTGGAGGTAGTTCTGCTTTGAGGCTGACAGCACCTCGCTCAAGTAGTACACAGGCCTCTGGACCGGCTGGGCCTTGCCGTCTTCTGGGCGCTGTACCACAATGATAGTGCTGACCACCCGGCTGGTTGCGGCAATGTAAAGGAGCATGGGCTATTTAGCAGTCGGAGCCGCCAGGACAGGCGACGTGGTCAACATCTTCTTCAGTTGGAGAAAGGCCTCCTCTGCTTTGTTGTTCCACTCAAAGTGAGTGGCTTTCTTCATGAGCTGGTACAGGGGAAGAGCCTTCTCGCCCAGCCAACTGATGAAGCGGTTGATGGATGCCAAGCAGCCGGTAAACTTCTGGACGTCTCGTAGTCGGGTGGGTGTTTCCATCCTCTCGATGGCTTTGATCTTCACAGGGTTGCACTCAATGCCATATTCTGAGACCAGGAAGCCAAGGAGCTGGCCAGCTGGTACTCCAAAGACACGCTTCTCTGGGTTGATCTTGATTTGAAAATGGCGTAGATTATCAAAAGTTTCCTTGAGATCTTCTAAGAGGGTACCGCGCTTCTCCGTCTTCACCACAATATCGTCTACATAAACGTGGGCATTCCTGCCGAGTTGCTTGAGGCACTTCTGCATGCAATGCTGAAATGTGGCACCGGCATTCCTCAAGCCGAATGTCATGGTCAGGTAGCAGAAGGCTCCGAATGGTGTGATGAAGGCGGTCTTCAGGCGGTCGGCCGGGTTCAACTTGATCTGGTGGTACCCTGAGTAGGCATCCAAAAAACTCAGCAGCTCGCATCCGGCTGTGGAGTCTATCACTTGGTCTATCCGAGGCAAAGCAAATGGACCTTTGGGGCAGGCTTTGTTGAGGCTGGTGTAATCAATGCACATGCGCCATTTGTTTTTCTTCTTCAACATAAGGACTGGATTGGCAAGCCACTCTGGAAAGAATACTTCCATAATGAAGCCGGCTGCTAGGAGCCGAGCTATCTCTTCACCAACAATTATTCTCTTCTCCTCTGACAGGCGGCAGAGGGGTTGTTTGACCGGCTTGGCATCTGCTCTGACATGTAGCTTGTGCTCGGCGAAATCCGTCGGAACACCCGGCATGTCCTTGGGAGACCATGCAAAGATGTCCCGATTCTCACGGAGAAAAAAAGATAGTTTTGGTTTACTAGAACCATCCGCATATTGTTTCAGCTCGGTGGAAACCCAATTCAAAGGTAGCTCTAGTCTATGGCCAAATGAATGAACCACCGGGAGCTCGTATGAGAGTTGGTTTAACTGCCCGTCAATTCCTTTGAGTTTCATTCTTGCGAACGTACTCCCCAGGCGGGATACACGAGCTCGCTTTCCTATTTGCTGTCGAGATTGGTGCCTACGACAGCAAACCTCTCCGGGTGGTTCGGGTCCAAGGGTATCTTCTTGGTTTCTTTGGCCGGCTGGAAGGAGCCCTGGGTCTCCGACTCCTTGGGGTCTGGCGACAGGTCCGGCTGCTTTCTGCATGGCCACAACCCAGTCAAGGAGCTTCTTCTCGGCAGCAATCACAAGGGACTCGGCCAGCCGGCAGCTAGCTGCGGCACAAGCGGCTGACTTCTTGTAGTCTCCAGATACGGTGATAATGCCCTTGGTTCCCGGCATCTTCATCTTGAGGTAAGCATAATGCGGCACAGCCATGAACTTGGCTAAAGCTGGCCGACCTAGGAGCGCATGATAAGGGCTCTCCAGGTCGACCACCTTGAACCAAATTGCTTCGTGGTGGAAATGATCCTTGTCTCCGAAGAGGACATCTATCTCGATCTTGCCGATTCATGAGCAGGAAAGGACGGGCACAATGCCATGGAAAACGGCTCGACTGGGCTGGAGCTGCTTCACATTGATGCTCAACTTCTCCATGGTATCACGGTAAAAGATGTTGATGCTGCTACCGCCATCTATCAGGACTCGGGAGAAACGAGCAGCTCGCCTCTCTGTTGCAAAGGTGGCATCCAACACCAGGGCATAAGAACCCGGAGAAGGCATCACTTCCGGGTGGTCGGCTCGGCTCCAGCTGATGGGCTTCTCGGACCAGTGCATGAACTCTGGGACTTCAGAGGCGACAGCGTTGACTTCTTGGTGCTGCTGGCGCCGACTGCGCTTATCATCGGCCACACTGGTGAAGACGACATAGGCTCTGTGCTCTTCAGGGAATTCATCTTGTATGGCGCCGACTGCTGGACAGGCCGCTAAATGCTGAGGAAGCAGAGCGCGCTGGCCAGCAGGAGGCGGTGGCAGCAATCCTTCACCCTTGGAGATTCGGGTGAGCCAGTGGCACTTCTAGGTGATGTGGTTGGACGGCTTCGCGCCGCTATGGAACTTGCAAGGAGCATCGAGGGTTTGCTCATAGGAGAAGGCGGGCAGCCAAGCCGGCTTGCCGCCTTTCTGATGCTTGGGGCCGGGTTGCCCCTCCGGCTGCTGGTCTTCGACTGTTGCCACCTGTCGGCTAGTGGAAGCCGGCATCGGGGCTTTGCGCTTGTTGTCGTTTTGCTGCTGGCGCCGACTGGAGTCACCAGCCGGCGTTCTGGGAGCCGTAGGGAGCACCTTCCCAGAGGCGTCCACCTGAAGCTCCGACTTCATGGAAGAGTCGGCAGCGGCATACTTGTCTGCTATGATCAGCAGCTCGTCGAGTATGGCCGGCTCGTCGCAGAGGAGTCGGTGCTTGAGTAGGGTGCCTTCTCTGCACCCGGTGGTGAAGTATTCTATGGCTTGCACCTCGTGCACCCCTTCGCAGGAGTTGCACAGTTTGGCCCACCGCTTCAGGTAGTCGCGAGAGGATTCGATAGGGCCTTGGACACACACAGAGAGCTGGCGAGGCTTGGGCGGCCGTTTGTAGGTGCTGGTGAAGTTGCGGATGAAGACCTCGGTGAAATCTACCCAGCTGTTGATGTTGTAGGGCTTGAGGTTGTTTAGCCAAGTCCGGGCCGTGCCCTGAAGCATGAGGGGGACGTACTTCACGGCAACGCACTTGTTGCCGTTTGCTATATTGACAGCGGTGGAGTAGTCGACCAGCCAATCTTCCGGCTTCATGGAGCCGTTGTACTTGGGCATATCTGGTGGGAGCGAGAACCCTTTGGGGAAGGGATCGTCGCGAATGCGGGGGCCAAAACAAGGTGGACCAGTCGCATCCTCTTCTTCTAGCGCCATGGATCGAGCCAGGCGGTCGATCCGATGGCGGGCATCGTTTTCTTCAATTCCTTCACAGCGGCCCAGCAGGCCGCTGAGCGTCGGGTGCTCAACAGGCGGCGGGGAGGCATACCTCTCCCTGCGAGGAGGAGGGGGAGGCGGACGATCGTCCCGCCGCTGCACGGCTCGTGGGCGGCCGTCTTGGTCGCGCTCGATGGTGATGCGCATGCGGCTGCGGCTAGCAGCCGACACTTTGTCTCTTCGGGCGCGGGCGCGGCCTGCTGTAGGCGTCCGGGACGTCACTGTTGGGGAACGTAGTAATTTCAAAAAAATTCCTACGCACACGCAAGATCATGGTGATGTATAGCAACAAGAGAGGGAGTGTATCTTCATACCCTTGAAGATCGCTAAGCGGAAGCATTATGACAACGCAGTTGATGTAGTCATACATCTTCACGATCCGACCGATCCAAGTACCGAACGTACGACACCTCCGAGTTCAGCACACGTTCAGCTCGATGACGATCCCGGACTCCGATCCAGCAAAGTGTCGGGATGAGTTCCACAAGACGACGGCGTGGTGACGATGATGATGTTCTATCGCGCAGGCTTCGCCTAAACTCCGGACGATATGACCGAGGTGGAATATGGTGGAGGGGGCACCGACACGGCTAAGGAACGATCACGAAGATCAACTTGTGTGTTCTAGGGTGCCCCCTGCCCCCCGATATATAAAGGAGGGAGGGGAGGTGCTGCCGGCCCCTTGGGTGCGCCGAGGAGTCCTACTCCCACCGGAGTAGGACTCCCCTCTTGCCTAGGTGGAGAAGGAAAGGGGAGGAAAGAGGAAAGAGGCGCCCCCTTCCTTGTCCTATTCGGACTAGGGGGGGGCGCGCCTGCCCCTGGCCGGCCATCCTCTTCTCCCTCATGGCCCACTAAGGCCCATTAACCCCCGGAGGGTTCCAGTAACCCGGTGTTCGGTAAATCCCGATTTCACCGGAACCATTCCGATATCCAAATATAGGCTTCCAATATATCAATATTTATGTCTCGACCATTTCGAGACTCCTCGTCATGTCCGTGATCACATCCGGACTCGAACAATCTTCGTACATCAAAACTTATAAACTCATAATAAAACTGTCATCGTAACGTTAAGCGTGCGGACCCTACGGGTTCGAGAACTATGTAGACATGACCTAGAACTATTCTCTGTCAATAACCAATAGCGGAACCTGGATGCTCATATTGGCTCCTACATATTCTACGAAGATCTTTATCGGTCAAACCGCATAACAACATACGTTGTTCCCTTTGTCATCGGTATGTTACTTGCCCAAGATTCGATCGTCGGTATAAATACCTAGTTCAATCTTGTTACTGGCAAGTCTCTTTACTCGTTACGTAATGCATCATTCTGTAACTAACTCATTAGCTACATTGCTTGCAAGGCTTATAGTGATGTGCATTACCGAGAGGGCCCAGAGATACCTCTCCGACAATCGGAGTGACAAAACATAATCTCGAAATACGCCAACCCAACATGTACCTTTGGAGACACCTGTAGTACTCCTTTATAATCACCCAGTTACGTTGTGAGGTTTGGTAGCACCCAAAGTGTTCCTCCGGTAAACGGGAGTTGCATAATCTCATTGTTACAGGAACATGTATAAGTCATGAAGAAAGCAATAGCAATATACTAAACGATCAAGTGCTAGGCTAACGGAATGGGTAATGTCAATCACATCATTCTCCTAATGATGTGATCCCATTAATCAAATAACAACACATGTCTATGGTTAGGAAACATAACCATCTTTGATTAATGAGCTAGTCAAGTAGAGGCATACTAGTGACTATATGTTTGTCTATGTATTCACACATGTATCATGTTTCCGGTTAATACAATTCTAGCATGAATAATAAACATTTATCATGATATGAGGAAATAAATAATAACTTTATTATTGCCTCTAGGGCATATTTCCTTCAGTCTCCCACTTGCACTAGAGTCAATAATCAAGATTACACGGTAATGATTCTAACACCCATGGAGTCTTGGTGCTGATCATGTTTTGCTGTGGAAAAGGCTTAGTCAACGGGTCTGCAACATTCAGATCCGTATGTATCTTGCAAATCTCTATGTCTCCCACCTGGACTTGGTCCCGGATGGAATTGAAGCGTCTCTTGATGTGCTTGGTCCTCTTGTGAAATCTGGATTCCTTTGCCAAGGCAATTGCACCAGTATTGTCACAGAAGATCTGCATTGGTCCTGATGCACTAGGTATGACACCTAGATCGGAAATGAACTCTTTCATCCAGACTCCTTCATTTGCTGCTTCCGAAGCAGCTATGTACTCCGCTTCACATGTAGATCCCGCCACGATGCTTTGTTTAGAACTGCACCAACTTACAGCTCCACCATTTAATAAAAATACGTATCCGGTTTGCGATTTAGAATCGTCCAGATCAGTGTCAAAGCTTGCATCGACATAACCATTTACGACTAGCTCTTTGTCACCTCCATATACGAGAAACGTATCCTTAGTCCTTTTCAGGTATTTCAGGATGTTCTTGAACGTTGTCCAGTGATCCACTCCTGGATTACTTTGGTACCTTCCTGCCAAGCTTATTGCTAAGCATACGTCAGGTCTGGTACACAGCATTGCATACATGATAGAGCCTATGGCTGAAGCATAGGGAACATCTTTCATTTTCTCACTATCTTCCGATGTGGTCGGGCATTGAGTCGACTCAATTTCACACCTTGTAATACAGGTAAGAATCCTTTCTTTGCCTGATCCATTTTGAACTTTTCAAAACTTTATCAAGGTATGTGCTTTGTGAAAGTCCAATCAAGCGTCTTGATCTATCTCTATAGATCTTGATGCCCAATATGTAAGCAGCTTCACCGAGGTCTTTCATTGAAAAACTTTTATTCAAGTATCCTTTTATGCTATCCAGAAATTTTATATCATTTCCAATCAATAATATGTCATATAATATCAGAAATGCTACAGAGCTCCCACTCACTTTCTTGTAAATACAGGCTTCTCCAAAAGTCTGTATAAAACCATATGCTCTGATCACACTATCAAAGCGTTTATTCCAACTCCGAGATGCTTGCACCAGTCCATAAATGGATCGCTGGAGCTTGCACACTTTGTTAGCACCTTTTGGATCAACAAAACCTTCTGGTTGCATCATATACAACTCTTCTTCTAGAAATCCATTCAAGAATGCAGTTTTGACCTCCATTTGCCAAATTTCATAATCATAAAATGCAGCAATTGCTAACATGATTCGGACAGACTTAAGCATCGCCACTGGTGAGAAAGTCTCATCGTAGTCAACCCCTTGAACTTGTGAAAACCTTTCGCAACAAGTCGAGCTTTATAGACAGTTACATTACCATCGCCGGTCTTCTTCTTAAAAATCCATTTATTTTCAATGGCTTGCCGATCATCGTGCAAGTCAACCAAAGTCCATACTTTGTTCTCATACATGGATCCCATCTCAGATTTCATGGCTTCCAGCCATTTTATGAATCTGGGCTCACCATCGCTTCTTCATAGTTCGTAGGTTCGCCATGGTCAAGTAACATGAATTCCGAATAGGATTACCGTACCACTCAGTGCGGATCTTACTGGTTGACCTACGAAGTTCAGAGAAACTTGATCTGAAGTTTCATGATCAATATCATTAGCTTCCTCACTAATTGGTGTAGTTGTCACAGAACTGGTTCTTGTGATGAACTACTTTCCAATAAGGGAGCAGGTACAGTTATCTCATCAAGTTCTACTTTCCTCCCACTCACTTCTTTCGAGAGAAACTCTTTCTCTAGAAAGGATCTGAATTTAGCAACGAAAATCTTGCCTTCAGATCTGTGATAGAAGGTGTACCCAACAGTCTCCTTTGGGTATCCTATGAAGACACATTTCTCCGATTTGGGATTGAGCTTATCTGGTTGAAGTTTCTTCACATAAGCATCGCAGCCCCAAACTTTAAGAAACGACAACTTTGGTTTCTTGCCAAACCACAGTTCATGAGGCGTCGTCTCAACGGATTTTGATGGTGTCCTATTTAACGTGAATGCGGCCGTCTCTAAAGCATAACCCCAAAACGATAGCGGTAAATCAGTAAGAGACATCATAGATCGCACCATATCTAGTAAAATACGACTGACGTTCGGACACACCATTTCGTTGTGGTGTTCGGGTGGCGTGAGTTGCTTAAACTATTCCGCATTGTTTCAAATGTAAACCAAACTCGTAACTCAAATATTCTCCTCCACGATCAGATCGTAGAAATTTTATTTTCTTGTTACGATGATTTTCCACTTCACTCTGAAATTCTTTGAACTTTTCAAATGTTTCAGATTTGTGTTTCATTAAGTAGATATACCCATATCTGCTCAAATCATCTGTGAAGGTGAGAAAATAACGATACCCGCCGCGAGCCTCAACATTCATTGGCCCACAAACATCAGTATGTATTATTTCCAACAAATCAGTTGCTCGCTCCATAGTTCCGGAGAACGGCGTTTTAGTCATCTTGCCCATGAGGCACGGTTCTCAAGTACCAAGTGATTCATAATCAAGTGATTCCAAAAGCCCATCAGTATGGAGTTTCTTCATGCGCTTTACACCGATATGACCTAAACGGCAGTGGCACAAATAAGTTGCACTATCATTATCAACTCTGCATCTTTTGGTTTCAACACTATGAATATGTGTATTACTACTATCGAGATTCAATAAAAATAGACCACTCTTCAAGGGTGCATGACCATAAAAGATATTACTCATATAAATAGAACAACCATTATTCTCTTATTTAAATGAATAACCGTCTCGCATCAAACAAGATCCAGATATAATGTTCATGCTTAACGCGGCACCAAATAACAATTATTTAGGTCTAAAACTAATCCCGATGGTAGATGTAGAGGTAGCGTGCGATTGCGATCACATCGACTTTGGAACCATTTCCCGTGCATCGTCACCTCGTCCTTAGCCAATCTTCGCAATCCTTAGTTCCTGTTTTGAGTTGCAAATATTAGCAATGTAACCAGTATCAAATACCCGGTACTCTGCGAGCATTAGTAAGGTACACATCAATAACATGTATATCACATATACCTTTGTTCACTTTGCCATCCTTCTTATCCGCCAAATACTTGGGGCAGTTCCGCTTCGATGTCGATCGCTTGCGGTAGAAGCACTCGATCTCGGGCTTAGGTCCAGACTTGGGTTTCTTCTCTTGAGCAACAACTTGTTTGCGTTCTTCTTGAAGTTCCCCTTCTTCTTCCCTTTGCCCTTTTCTTGAAACTGGTGGTCTTGTTGACCATCAACACTTGATGCTCCTTTTGATTTCTACCTCCATGCTTTTAGCATTGTGAAGAGCTCGGGAATAGTCTTGTCCATCCCTTGCATATTATAGTTCATCACGAAGCTCTTGTAGCTTGGTGGCGATGATTGAAGAATTTCATCAATGACACTATCATCGGAAGACTAACTCCAGTTGAATCAAGTGATTATTATACCCGGACATTTTGAGTATGTGTTCACTTGTGAACTATTTTCCTCCATCTTGCAGCTATAGAACTTATTGGAGACTTCATATCTCTCAATCCGGGCATTTGCTTGAAATATTAACTTCGACTCTGGAACATCTCATATGCTCCATGACGTTCAAAAGCGTCGTTGAAGACCTGGTTCTAAGCCGTAAAGCATGGCACTTGAACTATCGAGTAGTCATCAGCTTTGCTCGCGGACATTCTTAACGTCGTCGGTTGCATCAGCAGCAGGCTCGGCACCCAGCGGTGCTTCGGGATGTAATTCTTACGTGCAGCAATGAGGATAATCCTCAGATTTACGGACCCAGTCCGTGTAATTGCTACCATCATCTTTCAACTTTGCTTTCTCAAGGAACGCATTAAAATTCAACGGAACAACATAACGAGCCATCTATCTACAGCAAACATAGACAAGCAAAATACTATCAGGTACTAAGTTCATGATAAATTTAAGTTCAATTAATCATATTACTTAAGAACTCCCACTTAGATAGACATCCTCTAATCTTCTAAGTGATTCGTGATCCATTTAACTACACCATGTCCGATCGTCACGTGAGATGGAGTAGTTTCAACGGTGAACATCAATATGTTGATCATATCTACTATATGATTCACGCTCGTCCTTCGGTCTCCGTGTTCGAGGCCATATCTGTTATATGCTAGGCTCGTCAAGTTTAACCTGAGTATTCGCGTGTGCAACTGTTTTGCACCGTTGTATTTGAGCGTAGAGCCTATCACACCCGATCATCACATGGTGTCTCGGCACGAAGAACTTTCGCAACGGTGCATACTCAGGGAGAACACTTCTTGATAATTTTAGTGAGAGGTCATCTTAAAATGCTACCGTCAATCAAAGCAAGATAAGATGCATAAAGGATAAACATCACATGCAATCAATATAAGTGATATGATATGGCCATCATCATCTTGTGCTTGTGATCTCCATCTCGAAGCACCGTCGTGATCACCATCGTCACCGGCGCGACACCTTGATCTCCATCGTAGCATCGTTGTCGTTCGCCATCTATTGCTTCTCGACTATCGCTACCCTTAGTGATAAAGTAAAGCAATTACAGTATGCGTTGCATTTCATACAATAAGCGACAACCATATGGCTCCTGCCGATTGCCGATAACCGGTTACAAAACATGATCATCTCATACAATAAAATATAGCATCACGTCTTGACCATATCACATCACAACATGCCCTGCAAAAACAAGTTAGGCGTCCTCTACTTTGTTGTTGCAAATTTTGCGTGGCTGCTACGGGCTGAGCAAGAACCGTTCTTACCTCGCATCAAAACCACAAGCGATAGTTTGTCAAGTTGGTGTTGTTTTAACCTTCGCGAGGACCGGGCGTAGCCACACTCGATTCAGCTAAAGTGAGAGAGACAGACACCCGCCAGTCACCTTTAAGCACGAGTGCTCGTAACGGAGAAACCAGTCTCGCGTAAGCGTACGCGTAATGTCGGTCCGGGCCGCTTCATCTCACAATACCGCTGAGCCAAAGCATGACATGTTGGTAAGCAGTATGACTTGTATCGCCCACAACTCACTTGTGATATACTCGTGCAAATAACATCAACGCATAAAACCAGGCTCGGATGCCACTGTTGGGGAACGTAGTAATTTCAAAAACTTTCCTACGCACACGCAAGATCGTGGTGATGTATAGCAACGAGAGGGGGAGTGTATCTTCATACCCTTGAAGATCGCTAAGCGGAAGCGTTATGACAACGCGGTTGATGTAGTCGTACGTCTTCACGATCCGACCGATCCAAGTACCGAACGTACGGCACCTCCGAGTTCAGCACACGTTCAGCTCGATGACGATCCCGGACTCGATCTAGCAAAGTGTCGGGATGAGTTCCGTCGAGACGACGGCGTGGTGGCGATGATGATGTTCTACGGCGAGGGCTTCGCCTAAACTCCATGACGATATGACCGAGGTGGAATATGGTGGAGGGGCACCGACACGGCTAAGGAACGATCACGAAGATCAACTTGTGTGTTCTAGGGTGCCCCCCTGCCCCCGTATATAAAGGAGGGAGGGGGAGGTGCTGCCGGCCCCCTTGGGGTGCGCCTGGAGGATTCCTACTCCCACCGGGAGTAGGACTCCCCCCTCTTGCCTTGGTGGAGAAGGAAAGGGGGGAGGGGAAAGAGGAAAAGGGCCCCCCCCCTTCCTTGTCCAATTCGGACTAGGGGGGGCACGCGGCCTGCCCTGGCCGGCCCTCCTCTTCTCCCTCATGGCCCACTAAGGCCCATTAACCCCGGGAGGTTCAGTAACCCCGGTGTTCGGTAAAATCCGATTTCACCGGAACCATTCCGATATCAAATATAGGCTTCCAATATATCAATCTTTATGTCTCGACCATTTCGAGACTCCTCGTCATGTCCGTGATCACATCCGGGACTTCGAACAATCTTTGGTACATCAAAACTTATAAACTCATAATAAAACTGTCATCATAACGTTAAGTGTGCGGACCCTACGGGTTCGAGAACTATGTAGACATGACCTAGAACTACTCTCGGTCAATAACCAATAGCAGAACCTGGATGCTCATATTGGCTCCTACATATTCTACAAAGATCTTTATCGGTCAAACCGCATAACAACATACGTTGTTCCCTTGGTCATCGGTATGTTACTTGCCCGAGATTCGATCGTCGGTATCCAATACCTAGTTCAATCTCGTTACTGGCAAGTCTCTTTACTCGTTACGTAATGCATCATTCCGTAACTAACTCATTAGCTACATTGCTTGCAAGGCTTATAGTGATGTGCATTACCGAGAGGGCCAGAGATACCTCTCCGACAATCGGAGTGACAAAACCTAATCTCGAAATCGCCAACCCAACATGTACCTCTGGAGACACCTGTAGTACTCCTTTATAATCACCCGATTACGTTGTGACGTTTGGTAGCACCAAAGTGTTCCTACGGTGGCACGGAGTTGCATAATCTCATAGTTACAGGAACATGTATAAGTCATGAAGAAAGCAATAGCAATATACTAAACGATCAAGTGCTAGGCTAACGGAATGTGTCATGTCAATCACATCATTCTCCTAATGATGTGATCCCATTAATCAAATAACCACACATGTCTATGGTTAGGAAACATAACCATCTTTGATTAATGAGCTAGTCAAGTAGAGGCATACTAGTGACTATATGTTTGTCTATGTATTCACACATGTATCATGTTTCCGGTTAATACAATTCTAGCATGAATAATAAACATTTACCATGATATGAGGAAATAAATAATAACTTTATTATTGCCTCTAGGGCATATTTCCTTCAGTCACGCCTTGCTCTCCGCGAGGGGGGGGGAAGGATTCTCAGCGTGCGCACCTGGTTCCACCATGCGGCGTCTGGCTTCTTGCTGCACAGCAGCCGCGTCGATGAGCTGCTGAACACGCTCTGTCATGCAGCGACGCTCGTCACCTTCCAGGTGGTCCAGCTCGTCTGCTGCCGCCTGGGTAGCACATAGGTTCTCCATGGGCATGGCGTAGACTGGGCGGTCGGCCCCCAGCATGCTGGCGATGGCGGTCCCACGTTGCCGGACTGTGCCTGCGCGGCTGGGCTCGCCAGTAGCCGGTGTGGTCGATCTTGCGCTGGTAGGCCTCGGAAAGGCGTCTCATGGTCGCCAACTTCTTGGTGCTCTCGACGAGCGCGACGCGGCAGGCTTCTAAGGTCTCGGCGTTGGCGTCTGCCGCGATGGGTGCGGACAGGTCTCGCAATGCCGTTTGCAGCGGGTCGTGGCCGGATCTACAAAAGGCTCCATCGTGGCTGATGACGAGCACCTTCGTGACGGTGTTGCCGTTGCTGTCCACACTGGGGAGCGGATCATCGATGACCACCATGTTGGTGGGGAAGGCGTCGAGGGATGCCGTGTCGGAGTCGACAAGCATCAGGTCGGTGGAGCTGATCGAATCTAGTCAGAGGCTGGCTCGTTGGCGATGTGGAGCTTGCTGAGGAGGTCGATGAGGCAACTCTCGGAGCTGGCTGCTCCCGCATCAGGCGTGGGCTCGTTGGAGAGGCGAATCTCGCCATGAGATCAGCAAGACAGCTCGCCGCGCAGGCGACTTCCGTGCCATGCAGCGTCGGCGCAAACGCCATCAGGCGTGCCGGGCTGGCTACGCTCGCCAGGGAGGAAGAGGGTTCCTGTCCAGAACAGATCTCCGGACGATGATGCACCTAGCCTCACGGTGGGCGCCAAATGTCGGGGGTTTCGTGCGACATATGCCAAAGGATGGCTTATCATGGTGGGGGAGAGTAATACGTCGTCGGTGCCTGGAAACGGGATAAGGCGTAAACACGAACGCGGGCGCACTTTACCCAGGTTTGTTTCTCTCCTAGGAGATAACACCCCTAGTCCTGCTCTGCAGGGTCTCCGCATGATCACTATCTCAACAAGTTGCTACAAGCTTGCTCCTTGAGCTGTTTTGCTAGAGGAGGAAGAAGGGCAAGGCTAGCTCTACTCCTTTCTCTAGGTGTGGGTGTTGTCTAGGAGGCTGAACCCTTTGCATGGGTGCCCTGGGGGGTTTATATAGGCCTACCCCCCAGGGGTACAATGGTAATCCAGCCGGGTGTAGGACCCGGCTGTCAGTGTCTCTGGTGGCCGACTTCTCCGCTAGCAGTTAGGGCCCGCCGCCCGGTGGGTCCCGCCGGCTGTCTCGTACTTGGCCGACAGGCCGCGCCCACCGCTTGCGGGTCCTGCCGGCTGCTTAGTACTGTAGTCGTGCTACTGATGATGCATGCTTTGTCGGGGAAGGCGTGGCCACAGTCCCGCCGCCTGGTGGGCGTTCACTGTAGCCACTCCCCGTCTCTTCTGGTTAATGTCGCACAAACTCCAAAGGAAGGGGGAGGGCCGCCTGCTGGAAGCCGGCCTCGCCCTCAGTCAACTGGCCAGGGCTCGCCGTCTTCTAGCTTCTCACGGACAGGTAGGGCCCACCGCCGGCGGGCCGTACCGACAGCCCGTCATGGGGGCATGGCCCCCTCTGCCATGGGTGATGTCACGAGCAGCATGGCAACAGTGCCGCACAGGGCATGGGATGTCCGCCTGGTACCCTGCACTTTAGCCATGCTCCGCCTTGGATTCGGGGGTGGCAGGCTGCACTGTAGCCACGCCCCGTCTCGTCATGTTTATGTGTGTGCTAACTTCGAGGGCTCGAGGGGCCGCCTACTAGGAGTCGGCCGGCAGCAGGCCGCTTGGACCAGCCGGCCCCAAGAAGGCGGTCCTTCGTCGTTGATGCTTGAGGGGCGCAGCCGGCCCCGATGTCTTGAAATACCATGGGAGGCTGATGAGGCTACCAGTGGTCATTTACTCCGACATATGTTTTTCTAGAATGGATTTCTTATGTTGAATACTAATGGATAGACATTACTTTAATAACATTATTATAGCTTATAGGAAGCTTAACATACCAATAATTGTCCAATTTTTGGCCATTTCCAACAACTCCTCGTCTTTGAGGGACTGGTCGGTACTTAGAACACCAATGAGACTGCCATCTTTTCTTTTTATTTCCTTTTTCTTTTCTTTTTATTTTCTTTTTTCTTTTCCTTTTCCTTTTCCTTTTCTTTTCATTTTCATTTTTCCTTTTCCTTTTCCTTTTCTTTTTCTTTTTCTTTTTATTTTATTTTCCTTTTCTTTTTCTTTTTCTGTTCTGAAAGACAACCGAGAGCCGGAACCATATGTATATATATGCATGGTGGGAAGGCAATATATATTACACCATTTGACCGATAACTGTTTCTCAGCGTCGACGTTTACGTTTCTGAGTGAGCTTATTTCCTTTCTTGTTGGCTGCCAAATAATTGAGCCCATCGTTTTGACTTTTTCTTTACAATGGAGTATGATTTTTCTTAGGTAATGTAGTCTTGCTTCTTCTTTTGACATATTCTTCATCGTCATCGTCATCTTCCCTCATCGGGTCGCCGTACGGGTCGTAGTCTTCCTCGTTAGCGACTCCATCCATTGCGACGATGCTCCTTTTGCCTCTCCTCACGGCAACACGGCTCGGATTTCTCGGGTCAATTATGAAGAAGCATTGTGTCACGTGCTTAGCGTGTACCCATGGCTCAGTTTTGGCGATGACGTTCACGGTAGCCACGCTCTTCGCGTCAGGTATAGACATGGTAGTGAAGTACCGGTTCTCTCTTTTGACTAACTTAGCCCATCTGACACGGAACAACGTGGCACTGTGCAGTTGATACGTCTCCAATGTCTCTACTTCTCCAAACACGTTTGCCCTTGTTTTGGACTCTAACTTGCATGATTTGAATGAAACTAACCCGGACTAACGCTCTTTTCAGCAGAACTACCATGATGTTGTTTTATGTGTAGAAAAGAAAAGTTCTCGGAATGACCTGGAAATGAACGGAGGCACTTTTTGGAATTTATAAAAAATATTGGGCGAAAGAAATACATTAGGGGCCGGGGCCTGTCCACGAGACAGGCGCCCCCGGTATGGCGCGCCCCTATCTCTTGGGCCACTGGACCTCCTCCGACCTCAACTCCAACTCCATATATTCCGTCTCGGGAGAAAAAATCAGAGAAAGTTTCATCGCGTCTCACGACACGGAGCCACCGCCAAGCCTAATCTCTCGGGAGGCTGATCTGGAGTCCTTTCGGGGCTCCGGAGAGAGGATCGTCGCCGTCGTCATCATCAACCATCCTCCATCACCAATTTCATGATGCTCACCGCCGCGTGAGTAATTCCATCGTGAAGCTTGCTGGACGGTGATGGGTTAGATGAGATTCACCATGTAATCAAGTTAGTTTTGTTAGGGTTTGATCCTAGTATCCACTATGTTACGAGATTGATGTTCCTATGACTTTGCTATGCTTAATGCTTGTCACTAGGGCCCGAGTGCCATGATTTCAGATCTGAACCTATTATTTTTTCATGAATATATGTGTGTTCTTGATCCTATCTTGCAAGTCTATAGTCACCTATTATGTGTTATGATCCGACAACCCCGAAGTGACAATAATCGGGATACTTCTCGGTGATGACCGTAGTTTGAGGAGTTCATGTATTCACTATGTGTTAATGCTTTGTTCTGGTTCTCTATTAAAAGGAGGCCTTAATATCCCTTAGTTTCCGTAAGGACACCGTTGCCACGGGAGGGTAGGACAAAAGATGTCATGCAAGTTCTTTTCCATAAGCACGTATGACTATTTACGGAATACATGCCTACATTACATTGATGAACTGGAGCTAGTTCTATATCACCCTATGTTATAACTATTGCATGAGTAATCGCATCCGGCATAATCATCCATCACTGATCCGGTGCCTATGAGCTTTTCATATATTGTTCTTCTTTATTTACTTTTCCATTGCTACTGTTACAACTACTACAAAAAATCCAAAAACATTTATCTTTACTTTTGCTACTGTTACCTTTATTATCATACCACTTTTGCTACTAAACACTTTGCTGCAGATACTAAGTTATCCAGGTGTGGTTGAATTGACAACTCAACTGCTAATACTCAAGAATATTCTTTGGCTCCCCTTGTGTCGAATCAATAAATTTGGGTTAAATACTCTACCCTCGAAAACTGTTGTGATCCCCTATACTTGTGTGTTATCAAGAACTTTTTCTGGCGCCGTTGCCGGGGAGCGTAGCTCTATTCTCTGAGTCACTTGGGATTTATATCTGTTGATCACTATGAAGAACTTGAAAGACGCTAAGACAACAATTTATCCCTCAACTACAAGGGGAGGTAAGGAACTGCCATCTAGCTCTGCACTAGATTCTCCTTCCGTTATTAATAAGCTTGCGACACCTAAACCTGCTACTGCTATGAATTCTGATATGTCGCATGTTATCGATGATGCCACTTCTGCTATGCATGATGAAACTACTTCTATGTGTGATACTACTTTGTCATTAGGTGAATTTCTAGATGAACAACTTGCTAGAGTTAGAGGGGATGAAATTACTGAAGATCCTATTACTGATGATAGTGATGATGAACGTTCCCCCAATGATTATGTTTTACGTGTTGTTCCTAAGGGTTATGTTATGCATGAAAAAGCCGCTTTGGAAATCCTTGCCTGCAATGATAGGAATGATCTTAAGAAATTATTAGCTAAATGGAAGCAGCTCGCCAACACGCTGCTGCTCAGGAGGCTGTTGCCTCTGCATCTCAGTACAACCCCAGCTTCACTTATGGATATCAGCCAGGCGGTCCTTGGTACTAGACCAACTTAAGCCAAAAGCCTAAGCTTGGGGGAGTACGTATTTCTCAGCGACTTTACATTCATGTTCACACACTAGTCGTCGGTGCTCATACTCTTCCATTGTATTATCCATGTTAGTTTAAATTTGTTTTTCTAGTCTTCTTCTTGTGTGTTTGATAAACCTTAAGAAAAACCGAAAAAATTAGTTAGTTTAATTTCCATGCTGGTAGTAGAATTAAAATGAAAACCCAAAAAGATTTCTAGTTCTTCTTCTTACTTGTTGGGAGCTTTCCCGTGTAAATAGTTTTATTTTCTTTCCTTTCTTTTAGGGGTCGAGAAGACCATATTGAAAATGCTTAGTGGCTCTCATATGCATGAACGTTTATTTAACTTAGAGCCCATATTACCCTGTCTTCTCTCTTGAGTTGAGTGCTTGCAGATTCCAGCTTAGTCCAATGCACGTACACTCTTATTATTACACATCGTTCGGTCGTGCGAGTGAAAGGCAATAATGACGATATATGATGAACTTATTGGGATGAGAAAAGCTGGTATGAACTCGACCTCTTTTGTTTTTGTAAATATGATGAGTTCATCGTTCATGAGTCAGCTATTATGAAGTAAACATATTTGCAATGACATTTAGAGATTATAGCTACTTGTGTCATGCTTGATTAGCTATGAGTTATAATGATTCACCTTGCGTGCCAACATGCTATTAGAATGATTATGATATGGTATGATGGGATGGTATCCTCCTTTGAACGAATTGAGTGACTCGACTTGGCACATGTTCACACATGTAGTTGAATCAAATCAACATAGCCTTCATGATATTTATGTTCATGGTAGATTATATCCTACTCATGCTTGTACTCGGTGTGAATTAATTTTAATGCATGCTTACGACTGTTGTCGCTCTCTCAGTTGGTCGCTTCCCAATCTTTTGCTAGCCTTCACTTGTACTAAGCGGGAATACTGCTTGTGCATCCAAACTCCTTAAACCCCAAAGTTGTTCCATATGAGTCCACTATACCTTCCTATATGTGGTATCTACCTGTCGTTCCAAGTAAATTTGTATGTGCCAAACTCCAAACCTTCAAATGAAATTCTGTTTTGTATACTCGAGCAGCTCATGTACAACTAGGGCTGCCTATATCTTCCATGCTAGGTGGGTTATTCTCAAGAGGAGTGGACTCCGCTCCTCATTCACGAGAAAGGGACGGCAACCGGGATGCCCAGTCCCATGATCCAAAAAATCAAAATTAAATCAAAATAATTGCAAACAAAACTCCCCCCGGGACCCGTTGAATGTTGGAGGCACTCGTTGTTTCGAGCAAGCCATGGATTGATGCTTGTGGAGGAGGGGGAGTATAAACCTTTACCATTCTGTTTGGGAACTTCCTATAATGCATGTAGTATGGAAGATACATCCATCTCATAGTTGTTACGTTGACAGCGAAAGTATGCCGCTCAAAATGTTATTCAATCTCTATTTTAAAATCGAGCTCGCACCTCTACAAATCCTGCTTCCCTCTGCGAAGGGCCTATCTATTTACTTTTATGTTGAGTCATCATCCTTCTTATTAAAAAGCACCCATTGGAGAGCACTGCTTGTCGTTTGCATTCATTACTATTAGTTTATATTGGGTATGACTTGACTGGATCTCTTTTACCATGAATTAAAATGTTTAGTCAGTCCTTGATCTTTAAAGGTGCTCTGCATTTATGTTTAAAGGGCTAGCGAGATACCATTTTGTTATATCATGTTATGATTATTTTGAGAAAGTGTTGTCATCCGAGTTTTATTATTACGGCTCGCTAGCTGATTATGTTATTGATATGAGTAATTGTGAAACCTATGTGTTATTGTGAGTATGGTTAGTTCATAATATTTGCTGAAACTTGAATGCTGGCTTTTCATGTTTACAACAACAAGAGCAACAGAGTTTGTAAAAGTTTTTCTTTATCACTTTCAGTTTATCAACTAAATTGCTTGAGGACAAGCAAATGTTTAAGCTTGGGGGAGTTGATACTCTCCAACGTATCTACTTTTCCAAACACTTTTGCCCTTATTTTGGACTCTAACTTGCATGATTTGAATGAAACTAACCCGGACTGACGCTGTTTTCAGCAGAACTACCATGATGTTGTTTTATGTGTAGAAAAGAGAAGTTCTCGGAATGACCTGGAAATCAACGGAGGCACTTTTTGGAATTTATAAAAAATACTGGGCGAAACAAATACATCAGGGGGCCCAGGGCCTGTCCACGAGACAGGGGGCACCCCCCCCTGTAGGGCGCGCCCCCCTATCTCGTGGGCCCCCTGGACCTCCTCCGACCTCAACTCCAACTCCATATATTCCGTCTTGGGGAGAAAAATATCAGAGAGAAAGTTTCATCGCGTTTCATGACACGGAGCCGCCGCCAAGCCCAAATCTCTCTCGGGAGGGCTGATTTGGAGTCCGTTCGGGGCTCCGGAGAGGGGGATTCGTCGTCGTCGTCATTATCAACCATCCTCCATCACCAATTTCATGATGCTCACCGCCGTCCGCGAGTAATTCCATCGTAGGCTTGCTGGACGGTGATGGGTTGGATGAGATTCACCATGTAATCAAGTTAGTTTTGTTAGGGTTTGATCCCTAGTATCCACTATGTTCTGAGATTGATGTTGCTATGACTTTGCTATGCTTAATGCTTGTCACTAGGGCCCGAGTGCCATGATTTCAGATCTGAACCTATTATGTTTTCATGAATATATGTGTTTTCTTGATCCTATCTTGCAAGTCTATAGTCACCTATTATGTGTTATGATCCGACAACCCCGAAGTGACAATAATCGGGATACTTCTCGGTGATGACCGTAGTTTGAGGAGTTCATGTATTCACTATGTGTAATGCTTTGTTCCGGTTCTCTATTAAAAGGAGGCCTTAATATCCCTTAGTTTCCGTAAGGACCCCGCTGCCACGGGAGGGTAGGACAAAAGATGTCATGCAAGTTCTTTTCCATAAGCACGTATGACTATTTACAGAATACATGCCTACATTACATTGATGAATTGGAGCTAGTTCTATATCACCCTATGTTATAACTATTGCATGAGGAATCGCATCCTGCATAATCATCCATCACTGATCGGGTGCCTATGAGCTTTTCATATATTGTTCTTCGTTTATTTACTTTTCTGTTGCTACTGTTATAACTACTACAAAAATCCAAATACATTTATCTTTACTTTTGCTAATGTTACCTTTATTATCATACCACTTTTGCTACTAAACACTTTGCTGCAGATACTAAGTTATCCAGGTGTGGTTGAATTGACAACTCAACTGCTAATACTCAAGAATATTCTTTGGCTCCCCTTGTGTCGAATCAATAAATTTGGGTTAAATACTCTACCCTCGAAAACTGTTGCGATCCCCTATACTTGTGGGTTATCAGCAGTCCAGCGTAGTCAAGCTCCCACATCTATTCGACCCTTCCGTAGAATCTTTCAGTTGCGCCATTGTCGCTGGTCATGCATTCCATCGCCCCCCCCCCCCCCCTGAGTTCTAGTAATCACTGTTTATGTCTTTGGCCTCCGTGTAAAACGTGTATCCGTTGATATCATATGACGATAGGTCGCGAGGTTGGCCGTGGGGCCATGTGCTAAGGCGCGTATGAGCAATCTGTCCGCACTGCCCTCTTCCGAGGGATTAGCAAGAACATGCTCTTTGAACCAACGCAAGAAAGTGCAGTTGTGCTCTCTAGTAACTTCGGCGTCTGTCTTGTGTAGCCCCTGGTCACGATACTTCTTTATGATGGTTTCTTTGTGCAGTTTCGCGAAAGGATCTACCACGTCTAGGTGTTGTAGCACTACTAAGTTTGCTATGTCCAAGTCGTTGCGTCGACCCGAGTAGTCCACATGCAAGTCCCTCCGGCCGTTCGTGTGACCTTCTCCTCCGAGCCTCCCAAGGTGCTTGTTGACGGGCAAACCAACAACAGGGTTTTCGTCAACAACAGGGTTTTTATCGCTTAGATAATTTTCACAGAAGGAGATGCACTCTTGGGTCAGATGGCCCTGCATGATGAGTCCATCTGGATGGGACATGTTACAAATGAATCCTTTGATGACCCCATTCATCCTCTCGAACGACATCATGCTGTGAAGGAATGACGGCCCGAGATCGATGATGTCGTTCATATGTGGACACACAGATGCACCATGACGTCAAAGAACGCGGACGGGAAGTAAATCTCAAGCACATTTAGTATGAGAACAATCTCTTCTTGTAGCCTTCAGAGTCGCTTCACACTAATCGACTTTTGAGAGATAACGTCGAAAAAGTTGCAGAGACCAGTAAGCGTTTCAGGGACGTGCTCGTCCATTATACCTCTAAGGGCAACCAAAAGGATTTGCGTCATCATTACGTGACAGTCATGAGACTTCATCCCGCTGAACCTTTTCTTCTTGGTGTCTAGAAATCTGCTTATCTTCCCATAGTAATCGAAACTAACTTTGGTTCCGGTAAGGCACTTGAAAAATTGATCGATCTCCTTCGGACTTAAGGTGAAGCAAGAAGGGGGCAATAATTGTCTTCCTTCTTGTTCACTTTTTTGCCGCTATCCCCCGCCTCCGTCCCCGTCTCCATCTCATCCGACTTTTTACGAGGCGACATGTGGAGATCTACCCTGATTTGCAAATCTTCCAAGTCTCTTCTTGCCTTCGGCCCATCCTTGGTCTTATCCGGCATGTTCATCACTGTTGCAAGCAAGCTCTCAAGGACATTCTTCGTGATATGCATTTGATCAAGGCAATGAGGCGTGTCGATTTTGGGCCAGTACTCCAAGTCCAAGAAAACATACCTGGACTTCCATACCTTCAGAAGCGGCTCCAGCGCCTTTTTCATCTTTCTCGACGCGGGGCACTGTTCCCAGTTTTTCAACAGCTCATCGATTTCGGCTCTGCTCCTCTTACGTGGAGGTCCTTTATCCTCAGCCTCACCATTGAATAGATCTCCGCGGTTTCTCCATGGGTCATCCTTCTCGAGCCATCTTCGATGCCCATGTACATGATTTTCCCAGACCCTCCATCTTTCCATAGCCGATGAGACGTTGTATCATCCATGCACCGGGTGCATCCGCAATATCCATGGCACACCTGGCCTACGATATATCCGTAACCGAGATAGTCGTGCACCGTTGTTATCAGCGCGGCTCTCATATAGAAATACTCACCTTTGCTGGTGTCCCATGTATTGGACGGTGTTTTCCATAACGTGTCTAACTCCTCTTTCAGTAGCCTCAGATACAGATTAATATTATTTCCCGGTTTTTTCAGCCCTTGAATCAGCATGCTCATGTGTATGTACTTTGACTTCATGCACAACCAGGGGGGAGGTTGTACATCGATACAAACACGGGCCATGTGCTATGGTTGGTGTTCTGGTTGCCAAACGGATTCATGCCATCGGTACTCGCACCAAGCATGATGTTCCTTGCATCATCTGCGAAATATCCATATTCCGCGTTCAATGCTTGCCACTGGCTAGCATCCGTGAGGTGTCTCCGCTTCGGATCATCTCCGTCATCGGGCTTCACCCTCTCCGCGTGCGAGCGCACGAGCTTTGCTTCATTAGGATCTACGAAATAACGCTGTAGACGGGGAGTGATCGGTAAGTACCATATAACTTTCTGAGGGGATTTCTTCCCGGCCTTCTTGTATCGAGAAGCATTGCACACCGAACAGCTGGTTTTTCCGCATGCTCCTTCCGATAAATGATGCAATCGTTGATGCATGCATGGTATCTAATGTGGGGCAGATCAAGAGGGCACACGATCTTCTTGGCCTCATCGACACTAGTAGGACACAGGTTCCCCGAGGGAAGAACTTTATTATGTAGATACTTCAAATGCTCATCGAGGCTTCTGTCTGTCCATTTGTTTTTGGCCTTCATCTTTAGAAGTTCGAGCGTGAAACTCAAGCGGGTCACGGGTCACCTTGGGATCGCAACCATCATATAATGAAGTATTCGAGTCTAGCTCCAGTTGCGCCAGCTTGGCCTCCTATCTTGAAGCGGCTCTGTCGCTAGTCGTACTCTTGTGAAGCAGGTCTCAAACATAAGGGTCCTGCATGACTGAACTTAGTCGCGTCGAAGATTGTGGCGTATCCGCCTCTTCTCCGCCATGTCCGGCCTCTTCTCCGTCGTGTACGACCTCTTCTCCTCCGCCATGTCCTGCGCCCTCAAACTCTTCTTCAGGTCCATTATCGTCGGACATCTCTTTGTCTACCCCCATGTCGTTATTGTCTGCCATGTGGACATCCTCATCATCATCTTCAGTTATCCACCGAGTATAGCCATCCATGAAACCATGCATGAGCAGGTGCGCCTTCAAACTGCCACGGTCAAAGGGGTCCAAGATGACGATTAGTTTGGATCTTCTACACGGATATATAACCCCAGTCTGGTTATTTAAATACATGTCGTGCCCCGCAGATTGCAACCATCTTTCCACCACCCTTCCACCGACCTTCATGATTGCCTGCGCGGTATAAAAAGATAAAGAATTTTAACCATGCATGCATATATCAAAGTCATACAAAATTTCGGCATGACCTTCCCTAAAAATATGGCATATAGAGTTTGTCTGAAATTTTTCAAAACAGAAATAAATCAACATTTCAGCAAAACATAAGCAACTCATGTCACGCACGATCCGATATATACACATAGGCGGCAACTCATGCCACACGCACATATTTCCACCATCATAGCGCAAACACACATATTTCCATTAATTCTTGCAAAGCACAACTTTTTGCTCACCTTTCGTCCCGAGAGAGGGATCGATCGAGCAAACATATGATAGATGGTCGGTAGTGCCGCTATCTAGGGATCTAAAGTAGTAGGACAAAGATGCATGGTAGGTCTAGTTGAAAGGAGATGCTCTACTGAACTAGTGGAGAGGAGGGAGAGCTAGCTACTGAGACAAAGGTATTAGTGGGAAAGTGAAGGAGGAAGAGACAAATAAAGTGAGAAGGAAGCTAGAGAGAGAAAGAGAGGTCATTAATGGACGAGATGGTGGATGGGGGCATTAATGAGGAGAGAAGAGAGATAGGAGAAGGAAGAACTAAGTGAGGGAGGTAGAGGAGGGAAAGGGGAGGGGGAGGGGGAGGGGGGAGAAAATGTGGCAGCTATGCGTACCAGTAGCGCGGGATGCTAACGTGCACTACTGCTAGTATCCATAGGAGTAGCGCTTGTCGGTGGTCCAGTGCTGCTACTAATCGGGGCCCACCTACTGACACTGTGCACCAATAGCAGTAGCGGTGGCCCGCCAACAATCGCTACTGCTATGGTATTAGTAGTATGCCAACTGCTACTACTATGGGCAGCCTCGGTCGATGGCGGTGGGGCCACTTAGCAGTAGCGGTGCATCGCCGTCCAGCGCTACTACTAGTTTTCTACCTGTAGCGCCCTTACCTGCCCCACGCCACTGGTAACTAGTAGTAGCGCGGCTCCCTTTTGCAGCGCTACTCCTAAAATTATATCTATAAGCTTTCTCCTAGTAGTGACGCCTCGCCGCCATGACCACATCGGATGAAGTCTACGACAAGAGCGAGGACGAGGATGATGTCGTCAGCTCCGCCACCCTGCACCCCGCCGCCACGACCACGAAGCCGACACGTCCAAGGGCGCCGGCGGCGGCAAGGAAGAGTAGATCATGGGAGGTTGCTGGCTCTCAGGTCTAGGAAGGCCACCGCCCTCTTGGTCCCACTGAAGCCAAGCTTGGCGTGCTCATCATCATCGGTCGATTAGCCGTTGGCAGGCTGCAGAGGCCGAGCTTCAGTTCCCAGGGCTCGTGGCCTGCCGAACATGGGGAACGGGCGCCGACGGTCAATTAGGCCAGGTTTAGAGTCCAGTCTAGTTTAAATATATCAAAAACCATCCAGTCTTATGTACAAAATATTGAAGTATGAATGAATATCGTTCAAGTTGTTTAAAAATATGCATCAAATTTGTTCGATTTCATTAAATTTTGACAAAAAAGCAACTGGACATATGTGGCTAGTTTTACATGGCCGGTTCCCGCATGAGTGTCTGCAGACCGGTTTCTCCCGGTCCACGAACGGATGTGGTGTCCGGTTTACGGGTCGGCGTTGGAGATGCCTTAATCTCAGGAGCAGAAATACAAAGCATTGGGTTCGGGCGTTGGGCAATGCATGCCATAGCAGAGCCTAAAGAAACGTTTTATCTACACGAGGCTTGTAGGAGTACGAGACAAGGAACAGATGAGAGACAAAAACAGGGATTAAAATCTTAAGTCCGATCTTTGGGTGGATCCATTAAAATCGATTCACGCGTAATGCTTCCTTCTTAAAGTGCCCGTCTAAAATCTAAGCACAAGATATCCAAAGCAATGTACTACGAGGAGGGGAATCGTTCGGTTCTCTCATAAAATATTACGCAGAAAAATCACTAGATAAAAAAGTTGAACGTGGAAACACTGGAGACGACAGTCGCAATCACTTTGTTGTGACCCACTATCAGCACCGGCCCCCGCGTCGCCCGAGCAGGCGACTGGAGAACCTAGCCGCCGGCGCCTGTCGCCCGCCCCGCCGCCGCCGCCGAGAAGCCAGCCCGGCGGCGCGCGAACCCCTGGGATGGCGGCAGCAGGGCTGTCCTTCCTCCTCCTCGCATCCCCCCCCCCCCCGCAAGTTCAGGTCCGCCTCTTGGGGCGGCCATGGAGGTTGTTGCTGTGCCCGTCGGTGTCTGCCTTCTTTGGCACGCCGGCCGGGTTTGGCTTCGCGCGAATCCGCTTTGACACCACCACCTTGCCACCCCTCACCCCGCAGGGGCGGCTTCGGCCCGGCGGCAATGGACCTGCGCCCCCTTCCAGCGTCCGGCCGGCGCGGCTTCGGACCCGACTAGCCTCGAAAGCTGCGCTCTTTCCAGCTCTTTTGGCTCTTTGGCTCCTCGGCATATCCGCACCATCACCACCCTGCGGTGTCTTGGTTGGCCATCCATCCCGGTGCATCTTCGTCACCGGCATGCTCTTGGTGTTGCGTCCCCTTCCAGTTCCCTGGGCCCACTGGCGTCCCTGCTGCTCCGGTCCCGGTGGCTCGGATCTGCGTTCCTTCCAGATCCTGGCTTTCCGGGGCTATGGTCACCGTCCCATCCCCACTTCATTCCGCGCAGCCACGCATCTTCATCCTCCTCCGGAGTTCGCGCGCCCGGCGATGCATGGTGCCTCCTTTGGCACCGCGCATGGCTCCCCTTCCTGCAGTCGCAGCACCGGCCTACACCCGACGACCTCGTCTTCGACTCGTGTTCCGAGGGCTTGGGATTGCTTGGAATTGGCCTGAGCGAAAGCCCCGCATCTTTTGCTGGCAGCGGCGACGCACGCGCGTGTCGTCACCTTCCTAGAGGCGTTGCCATGGCCGTTCCGTGCCCCTCTTCAAGCATCAGGGGAAACCCTAGGTCTGGGTTTCCATATTGGACGACGACGGCGTCTCGGTGTCGTTCTCCTTCTTGAAGGCGTTGTCTTGGTTGCTCGCGCCGTCCTCGGTGCGGGCTTCGGAGTTTTGATCGTCTAGTTGTAGATTGGTTTGCTTCTCTGGTCGGAGAGTTTAGCCGTGTTCTTCTTTGTTTGGGTCATGCATCTCTCATCTCTCCGTTTCGGGCACCATGGTCACGCCCCTTGCGTCCGTGTCATGTGTTGTACCACCTCCTGTAATCATTCTCACTTCTTCTATCAATGCAATGATGCGCAAGCTTTGCGTATTCGAGAAAAAAAAAGTTGAACGTGGTTTATAGTCCTATATATCTCTACTCCTAACGAAGCAGTTGGTAGTCTCGCTTTCAGGGTTTTTTTGTCCCACCTCCCATGGTTTTTTTTGGTACCTCCTCCCACCTTCGCTGGGTTTTTTTCGTAGATTTTTTTTCGTCCCCTCCCCCCACTTCATCGGTTTATTTTCGCGTCACCCTCTCACACAACGAAAGAAATCTAAACAGATCAGAACTTTCCATTTATTAGCAAGTTATTTAGTAATGTAGAATCAATCACGAACAATCTATAAAGATCAAATCTAAATTAATTAACCTTACCTTAAATCACATTAACCTTACCTTAACTCACGGATGGTAATCAATCTCCAAACAAAGGAAACAATACATCGAGGGAGCAGTAAATAAACTCCCTTTCTTATGACATGTATATGATCTTCGCTTCCTTCTCCATTGTCGAGTGTTCTTGATTCTTGAGGCCGATGCTTGGGCTGCGTCACTGGGTCGCAACGGTGCCGGAGGACGAGGACGGCGAGGCCGGGTGCCGCGGCACCGCGTTGGCCGCGACCGGTGAAGGGGGCGAAGAAGGGCGGCTTCCCTGGCCCTGGGAGTTGGTGCGGTGGAAGCGGCACTTGAAGGACCCGGCGTGGGTGGCCGACGCGCAGACGCACTTGGAAGCGGGACCGTGGCCCGCGCCGGACGGCGCCGATGCCGACCCGGGCCACCTCCTCCGCGTATTCTTGGAGTTGTGGCTGGCCGATTTACATGAAATTAATTTCCTCAGTTGTGGTGGCAAATATAATACACATAATCCATATTGTTATGCACTAGCGTGTGTGTGTGAAATAGATGGGTTATGGTCCCGTACCTAATAAGATGGATGTGTGTGTTAGAGAGAGAGAGGGAGAGAGGGGGGAGAGAGTGAGGAAGAGGGAGGGAGAGAGTGCGTGAGGATTTGATGATAAAAAAGGTCGTCAATGTCACTTGATATGTATGAGAATATTAATATTGAATTCTTAAAGTTAATGTGGCTCCGTTGCTGAAAAGAGAGAAACTTGCTATGAATCATGGGACACAGTATCCAACAGGGGTGTGTTTGGTTGCCTGGGTGGCTGTAGGCTGCATTGCATGGGGGATCCTCGGTGAGCAGGGCTTGGTTGAGCTGCTGCAAGGATGAGCTAAAATGTATGTTTGGTGGACTGCATGATATGGATGCACGAGAGATGTTATATACAATAGATGTTGTTTGATATACTGCATTTGAGATTAATTCTGTGAATTTTCTCTTCCATTTTTAATTATTCCAACTGAATCTAGATCATTTTATGTGCAAGATAGCAAGTAAACAAGTTTGAACTGAAGTACTGAACTGAAATCTGAATCAAAATCTGCACGAGAGAAGTTGTAAGCAACAAGTCTGAACTAAAACATTTTCACCAATCTGGATGAAGAGGTGGAGGGCAACGAGATGGTTGTGGGGGACATGGGCAGCCGAGAGGAGATGCCAGCGGAGGAGATTCGACTCCAACTGGATTGACGGTGGTGGCTCTGCTTGAGGGGAGAAAGGGGAAACAGGAAGCCAGTTGTGGCTCGTGACGCATAGGTGCTCCCCTTCCCTCCCCCTTCTTCATGTCGATCTGTGGCGGGCGGCGTGGTGAGCTTCGGCGAGCTCGTCCGCAGGTGCATGTGCTCGCGGTGATGGCGGAGTTCGGCGGCGGCGGAACCGGACGATGTCCAAGCGGGGCGGCGAGCCCTTGGCGTGAGCTTGGAGGAGCGCCGGCGGATTCGTCCTCCGGTGAGGGATGTCAGAACGGTGGCGAACGGGAGAGCTCTGACCAGCTGCACCTGCACATGAGGGGGCTCAGAAGACGGCAGCGGCGGTGGGTTGTGTGCTTGATTGGATCTGACGCGTGCAAGAGAGAAAGAGAGAAAGGAAAAAAGAGATACGGGATGCACGGGCCTGGCTGCGAGGTACGCCCGATTCCTGCGTACGAGAGAGCCTGGCTGGGAGCCTCTTTTGCATCTGTCGGGCCGGGCTGAGAAGGCCGCCCAGGAAACCAAACGCGCTCGATTTTGCATCTCGGGTGCGAGCCAGGTGCGACCCAGGAAACCAAACACGCCCCAGATGACTAGCAGTCCCCTCCTCCGAAGCCCTCCTCCCCTCCTCCCGAGCCCCACGACCAGGAGCTTGCCCTGCATCAGAAGCCCCCCGAAGATGGCGAGGACACATCCGACTCTGTCTCCGCAGACGCACGTGGTCCGGTGGAAGGAGGCCTGTCGTCGTCCAACATCATCATCATCCAAGAAGAATCACCAGCGTGGCTTCGACTTCGAGAGAGGCGCGCGCAAGCAAGTGGATTAAATTAATCGATCAAAGATGCCGCAAGTTCAGTTTACTTGATTAACGAGATTGGCCATATAGGAGGTTAATCGATGAGCTTTGCGTCGTCGCCGTGCTGCATCTGACTCGTCCTTCTTCTCGTCGCCCTGGCGCTTCTCGAACTGCATGTACACGTAGGCACTGACAAATTAAATTTGATGCCGCCATTATGTAGTCAATGAAGGTGCACAAGATTTATTGTCCCCGCAAAGTACAAACGCGCATAAGATTGGTAAGCTTGTGAGATCTGCGAAGTCGCAAGCGTGTCATTTGCGTAATTGTTGTAAGCGTAACAAAGGTAATTAGGGCACGCCTACATCTTAATCTCACCACCTCCTTCTCCTTGATGATAAAGCCAATGCGAATTCGAGGTGATACATGCGTCCAGCTAATGTTTTGGGACCTACCCGGCCGTCAGGCGGTGTTGCTACTGAAGGATACGGCAGCCTCAGGGCAGCAACGGCGTCTCCATTGCCGTTCGGATCTCCCCTCGACCGGTTAGTGTTCTGCAGCAACCGGCAACCGGCAGACGCCTTCTGTTTACATGGAGTAGGAAGGAAGGCTGCACGCACGAATGCTTGCTTGTTTTCTTTTTTTTTTTGTTTTTTTTTTAAGCAGAACCACTTGGATTCACTTAAACCAGGCCCGCCAAATCAGCGTCCAGCAGGGATGATACAAAGTCTGGGGCATCGTACACCCATACAGAGAAAGGATCGACCGACCCCATACCAAACTGCGCTAGACAATGCGCTTTGCAGTGCATGAACTCATGCCACTGAAAAGATGCAATGCACAAGCTCTTAGCTTCTCTGAACAGAGCTCCCAGCTCGGAGGCGTCGTGTTCCCGACCATTCAGTGCGTTCACTAGAGTAATACAGTCAGACTCGAGGATGATACGCTGAGCCCCAAGATCCGATACGCCCTCGATTGCCTTCGGGCATGCATTTGCCCCCCTGACATATTCGAGCTTGCCTGCAGCAGCTGCCAACAAGTGCCCATATTCGAGAATGCTTGCTTGTTGATCAAGAAAGAAAAGCGAGCCCCACTGTCCAGAAACTTTTTTTGTTTTGTTGAATGCTTGTTGATCAAGAAAGAAAAGCGAGTCCCACTATCCAGAAACTTTTTGTTTTGTTTTGTTTTGCCGCCACACTGCCCAGGAACATTTGTTTTGTACGAGCGCGCGACCCTGACTCCAGCTCTACAGCTCTCGGTACGTGTATTAATCGGCCCCTAATCAGATACGTACAAGCATAATCACCAGCTCACGAGCATCTAATATTGCTCATCTGCACTCTAGCTACATTAGATACTCTATATAGATAGTTTTATATCGGTTATAATGAAGCATCACACCATAATCTTGATAGTAAGTGAATCGATTGTCACCCACATAACATAATCAGATTCGGTTACTTACACATCAAACATTCACGCTGGCTCTCATATATTCAGGCTCCGGCAGATAGATGGCACTAGTATATCACAACAAAAGAAGACAGACAGACATCGTCTATCCTCTTCTCCACATATTATTATCACCATCTTCTTTCGAAATACATGGATGGTTACCAAAAAAGGAACATCCTCAGATAGGTCACATGCATCCTTAGTTCCATATGACATTACATAGAATATATACTACTTATATGCTACATCAAACCAAGGCCAGAAATTAAGATCCACACAAGTTCGATGGATAGCTTGTGTGTGGCCTGGAGCAGCTCTAGTACCTAGTACAAGACAAGAAAGCAGCCAGGAAGCAAAAACCAATTAATCCATCAGCGACCAACCCAGTATGGTTTATTTTTAAACAAGGGGATAATTCAGTTGCCCAAAAGAAACATTTTGTTATGTTGTTATTACCTCCTTTTTATTCTATGCCTGAACCCTGTTTTGGATGTTAAAGCAGGCCACCACCTTTGCTGCAGCCAATCTTTTTACCCAAGCGTGTCTTGAAGTTAATAACGACTTCGTACTGAGCCCCCAATATACGAAGCCGTTTTAACCAGAAGAACTTCTTGGCCAGTTCATGCGTCTCCGCTGTTTTCTCCACAAACACTTTCTTCACATGCGTTGAGAATTGCTCCCTGGATTTCTTATCAATATGAGGTGATCGCAGCACGGTGTATAAGGACCGCGATTCAGGCAACCCGACCTTATGCATGTACGGCGCAAGCTCCTTCAGATTGTTCTTCTGGTTATTGAAAGATTTCAAAATTATGCGTATCTTGGCAGGCGACTTGTGGGTCCTCGGGTACACATCTTCCTTGGTCTCCTCAATAGGCTTGCCAAGCTACAACAATTAACAAACTTGACATTATAAATTACAACAAAAGGGGTAGCAAATGTCTAGATCTGTAGCCTTCTTCTAATATCATCTCCTTCGACAAGATATATGAATGGACTTGCAGTGAACTAACAAAAGTCACGAAAAAATCTGGAAAATTTTGTACACATTTCTAGTATTGCTTTACCTATTTTTCAAAACTCGTTTTAACATACAACATTTTGTTGCGGAGAAAGTTTACATACAATCAATGTAGTTGTAATAAAAACGAGAAATTCCGGACCGAGCTAATTAGTGGATTGCATGAAGATTGCACTATAGGCCTATCACATAGTACAGAACATCTCCATCATATTACCCTAACTTCAATTTTGAGATTATGGTGTGATGCTTCATTATAACCGATAAACATGTAGGAGAGTACACATCCTACATTGTTTTGTTTTGTTTTGGGCAGAGCAATGGCAGTCAATCTAAATGAATTTATTCGTTCGTTTGCTAATGTCAATTTTGATCTAGAAGAAAACGGGTCTACTCTGCTTGATTTAGCCTCTGCCAATACTTCCTCAACTATGAAATTAATACCCTATTGGTTTCTATTGAATCCTTTTGGGTCTCTCTGTTTAATTCATTAATCATTTCCAGCCTCTCTTTCGTCCTTTCGTCCCTCCACCACGAGAAAGAGGACGACGGCACCCAGGCAGATCGAAGACGGCGGCGCCCAGGCAAAACGAAAACGGCGGAGCCCCGCAAGCCAAGACCCTCCCGTTCCGTTTTTCCTCCGCCGTTGATCCTTCCTTTTCTCCGGCGCCCCTTCCCGTTGTCTCCGGCCATGCTCGCCGCGGTCAGATCCAATCTGACCTCTAATGGCTGCGGCTGCAGTCCCCTCCAGCGCCAGCCCTCCCTTCATCCCTGGCACTGCGGTGACCCACCACCGGCGCCAGCTATGCACCAATGCTTAATGGACAATAACATTTTACCAAATGGTAGCATTCCAATACTACCAATCGAACCCTCAATCCAATGTATGAACCCAAGGAACTAGCTGTGTATATGTCCAATGAAAATGCTTCAGTGTGCAAGGCTCGCATAGAAACAGAAACAGGCATCCAACAATGAAACAAGGCAAGAATTTAGACATGAATGATGCAAGATGCAATTAACCATGTCCGCAGTACATAAGTTTCAGATATTATAAACTGAATGGGACGGTCCAAATTACTAGTCAGAAACAACGGGGCAATGAACACAAGCGGTTAAAGCTTGTAAAACTGGTAGTTAACGCAAGAGACAACCAGATAGTGTCTCCTCGCGCGTGTATTTTACAAACATTTGTTGGTGGCATCATGACTGGAGTGAGCTCAGATCTGTTCCAAAAGACCAACTGCAGTTTATTGCAGAAAAATGGCATAGAAATTAACTTCCATCGACTAAAACTAAAACTAGCATCGACGGGGCAGAAAAGACGCATTTTCCCCGCGCAACGAACAACCAGAAATGCAGACAAAGAAAACTGCTCGGCCTAGGCCAGCAATCACAGACATAGATGCACCCAGCCATGGCATCGCACAAGGAACACAAGAGAGGATCGGATCTGGAGTAAGAGGGAAAGCGAACCTGCTTGGCCTGGGAGCCGAGAGCCCTGCGCTGCAGGAACCTCATCACGTCCGACTGCTTCCTCCTGCAAAGCTCCGACACCAACTTGTACGCGCCTGCCACCACGAATCCATCAAAACGAGCGCGCAATGATACGTGCGAGAAGGCAAACGGGCCAGGTTGCGGGAGGAAGAGGAGACCCATAGCTGCGGCGGCGGCGGCGGCTGCGAAGGCAGAGTGCGGAGGCGGCGGGGAGGGGGAGCGTGGAGCCTTAGGGCTTGGACAGAGAGTGGACGAAATGGGCCTGCCATGGCCCACGGCAGACCGTTTATAAACGGGACGGGCCGTGCCGTGCGGAAAAACCTATTTGACGCTCTCTACGTCAAAGTGTCGACCAGACGCACAGGGGCGCGATTGGTTGGGCCGGCCCATCTACATACCTGGCAGTTTCCGGTTTTGGGAACGTTCCAGAAGATTCCTAGCCGGTTTTCTTGGTTTTGGGATCATTCCAGAAGGATCCCGAACCGGTTTCTTTTCCTTTTTTTCTGTTTCTTTTTCTTTTTTCCCCCTCTTTTTTTCCTTTCCTGTTTCCTTTTTGTTTTCTTCTTTTTTGTTTCCTTTAGTTGTACAATTTCAAAATTGTTCCAACTATTCATTTTTTGTTTTCGTTTCCAATTTTCTTTCAGTATTTTAAAAATTGTTCGAAGCTTTAAAAATTGTTCGCCTTATAAAAATGTTTTTTTTAATTTAGAAAAATGTTTCCCTTTTCAAAAAAATTGGCGTAAACAAAAAATCTTCAGATTTCGAATTGTATCAGATTCAAAATAGTGTTCTGCATTTGAAAAGATGTAACCGTTTCAAGTTTACTCACCAATCCAAAAAATGTTTGCATTTTCAAAAAATGTTCTGGAATTGTTTTTCTTTTCGTGTTTTACAAACAATGTTTGAGGTCATCGAAACATGTGTCCATTTTAAATATTTTGTTCACATATACAGAAAAGCTTCGGGATTTTCAAATTGTTCTCAGGTTCAAAAATTTGTTCTTCATTCAAAAGTTTTACCTGTTTTCAAAATATGTTCAGGAATTTAAAAATGTTTGTGTTTTCCAAAGATGTTCCGCATTTAAAAATTTGTTCACGTTTCACAAAAAATGTTTCTATTTCAATTTTTTGTTCACGTATAGAAAAGTCTTCGGATTTTCAAATTGTTCTCAAAATCAAAACTTTGTTCTGCATTTCAAAAGTTGTACCTGTTTTTCAATTTTTGTTACCAATTGAAAAATGTTTGTGTTTTCAAACTATATTATCGATTTGGAAAATTATTCACATTTTATGAAAAAAATGTTCGGTAAATTTATAAAATGGTCACGTCATAAAAATTGTTTGGATTTTCAAAAGATCTACAATTTTATCTTCAGGAATTTCAAGTTTATTCACAGTTTCAAAAGATGCTCGGAAATTTTTAATTTGGTTTGTGTTTGTCAAAAAGTATTCGTTATTTCAAAAAAGTGTTTACAGTTTTTAAGTAATGCTCAATTTACACCGCTGTTTTTAGGTCATTATCTTCGAGCCAAATATTTACCATGAATTCTCATTGGGTGTGGTGGCTAGCAAGACCAAGGTGCATACAACACGGGAGGTCTGCACTTCGAATTGCAGCTCTGGCGCAGTTTTCTTTTTACGAAATTTTTCTGGCGCGAGTTTATTCTTAATGGGCCGGCCCTGTCGCGCTCATCCTGTGCGAAGGGACGTCCGAATGCGTCAAATAGGTGCTCCCGTGCCGTGCCGACACGCATGCAGAAGTTCCAGGTCCGGCAGCAACGAGGAGCGCTCCTTCTGATCCTCCCACCAATCACATGGGTGGCCTGAGACCACTTGGTGCGCTCTCAACCGTCGTTATATATCGCGTTCTGGGCGTTTTTTTGGATTTTATTTATTTATTTATTTATTCGCACGTGTTTTTATGTTTTTTAAATGTTTTGTTTTTCGGGATTTTCGACTTTTTGTTTTCCACCGGTCTTTTTTAATTTTTTATAAAAAAAACATGTTTTTTCGTGATGGCATGGTTTTGCTTTTGAGAGAGGTATGGTTTTGCTTTCGTGAGAGGCACGGTCGTGTCTCTTGGAAACGAAAAAACATGCTTTCTCTCTTTTTTTGTCAGAGGTATGGTTTTGTTTCCGAGAAAGGCACGGCCGTGCCTCTCGAAAACGAAAAAAACGTGTTTTTTCTTTCTTTCTTTGTCGGAGGCACGGTTTTGCTTTCGTGAGAGGCACGGTTTTGCTTTCGCGAGATGCACGATTTTGCTTCCGCAAAAGATTTTCTTTTTTTTCTCTTCCATGAGAGACATGGTTTTTCTTCCGTGAGAGGCATGGTCGTGCTTCTCCAAAACAAAAAAAAACGTGTTTTTTTTTGTGAGAGGCATGGTTTTTGTTTCCGCGAGAGACACGATCGTGCCTCTTGAAAACCAGAAAAAAAAACATATTTTCTCTTTTTTCCTTCCATGAGATTTGCCTTCGCGAGATGCACGGTTTTAGTTTCGATGCGCCTCACGAAAATGACTTTCGGAAAGGGGGAAAATCATGCTCCCAGTTTGGTTTTTCGTTCGTTTTTTTCATTAAATTTGTTTTCATCAATATCTATCAACCTGAGATCTAGTTTCGAAGATCTCGTCGCGAGGAATGCAACGATGAAAATGGTTCGAGATTTTGACGCATGGTTTAAGAGGTAAAACATTTTGTATAAACGGATCTACGAAAAAAGAAAAAACACACAGCTGGGAAGTTGGGAGTCATCTTACTAGGAGTACTTCTCAATTAGTGATTTCGTCCTGGTCCAGGGCCAGCACATTAGTTAAAGGCGTTGGTCCTATGGCCCGTTTATCCCTTATGGAGCACATGACTTTGGGCCCATTTGGGCTGTGTTGGCCTATATAAAATTAATTCTAGAAAGAAATGTGACGCGTTGTGCCGGCACGCGGGCCTGACTACGCGGGCTCCGGCGTGCCGCGTGAGGTATGCCCTGTTTAACGATGTGTCGGGTGGGGCCCATGATGTGTCGGGTACGTGAGCTAATGGGTTGAAACGCTAGGTATAGCCTAGGTGGCAATGTCTGCTCTCGGGTGTCCCTAAACCCTCATGAACCGTAAATTCAAAAAAATAGAAAACTAAATCTGAAATTTTGTGACATCAAATATGCTCAAACTTTGTAGGTGCTTGCCAGATTTCATGCTGAAAAAATGTTTGAGGAGGAGCTCTACGCAAGAAAAAGATTTCACTGCTCAAAGTATTGAGCACTTTTGAGAATTGATTTTTGTTTCTCACGTGTAGAGCTCGTCGGATGATATTTTTCGACAAAAAATTGCAAGCACCTAAAACATTTGAGCATATGACTCAATGTCGGCAGGAAACCACCCGAAGAAGCAGGAGGGAATAAACTTGTCCGGTTTCAACTAGGGACTAAGATTTGCTAGTTTTGAAGTTAAGGGGCCATTTGTATATTTTGAAAAGTCAAGGATTGAAAAATATAATTTTTTCCCTTAATATATAGTAATGTATCATCTTTTTCTTAAAGATAATCTAACCATTATATAGCGAACATGAAAAACAAACATTGATGGCACTATCTTACTCTGGTCTTACTGTCATTTGTTACTTCTAGTAAACCACTTGAATCGGTGCCTCATTTCTCATGATCCACAAGGGATAGATGCCACCGGTAACTGGTTCCATAGGGAACATTTTGTGCAACTATAATCATTGTCCCACTCACACCCTATTAAACGCGTTTCCTTGGAACTCAGTGAATTATCTTATTCAAGCTCCACCCTGGCATCAACATTTGTTTGTTCAAATGAAGCATGTTGTCACCTAATAGAACCATGCAAATGTGATGTACTGTCAGCTATAGCTGATTTTATATCAAATGAACTCCCTCCGTCCATGGTGGGAGTAGCATATTGTGGCACCACCCGATCGGCACATTTTGTAGACCCCAGAATATTCATTATTTGTAACATTCCAAATTTTCAATTTCGAATGCTATACATTATATCATCATTGCAGATCATATTTTATTGCATTTTTGGCTTGATGCTAGAAATTCTACGCAACTCAAAGACCCACGGAGAGAGTTGGGTATTTCGTTATTTTCATAATTGAGTTTTCTCAAATTTTGAAAAGAGGATCGTTTGATTTTAATTATTTTCTCTTCGAATATTTCTTTTATTAAAATAAAAGAGAGGGGATAAAATGACTTTCCCAAAATAAAGAAATATTGGAGAATTAATATTAAATCGAATAAGTATTTTATTCGGAGTTTTATCGCTATTTTATTTGAATTAGGAAAAATACGCGCTTTCCAAAATTGCATTAGAGGCCCAAATAAATGTTCACTTTGTCTGCTATATTTTTAGAGGACGGGAAAAATTTATTTCATGATTTTTGGAGTCCGTTTAGTATTTCTTTTATTTGTTTTTCTGCGCGCGGAATTATTTTAAAAGTAGTCAACCGACCTAGCCGGGCCGTGCCCGACTAGGACTCCAGCCCGGCCGTGCCCGACTTGGACTCCAGCCCGGCCGTGCCCGACTTGGACTCCAGCCCGGCCGGCCTTTAAGAGGCGAGGCCCGAGCCGCCCCAAACCCTAGCCCGCCTCACTGACACTGGCCTGGCACGCGAGAGCGCCACGCCATGCCATGAGTCCCTGGCTTGCCTCCCTGCTCGCTTGAGCCCGAGCCGTGCCTGCCCAAGCCGCCACCGCCACCCGACCCCACCACCGCCCGTCGCCGCCGCCGCCCCGCTGCCGCTGATCCCGCCGTCGAGGTAGGCACCAGATCCGCCGCCGGTTTTTGCCGGTTAACCGTCGTTTTTTAAGAAAAGAACCCTCCGTTATTTTTATTTTTTAGATAGGTTTTTTTTCCTGTTTAGTTATTTAGCGAACGCCCGTTCGTTCGTTCGTTCGTTTTAACGAACGGTTTTCACGCATTAGCCTCAGACATCGAACGTTCATTCGTTAGCCTGTTCGTCAGTTTTTCTTTTTCCAGGTATTTTCCGCGATTATTTTTGATTGCGATTTCTGCCCTGATTTTCGTTTTAGTTTATCTTTTCGCTCGTTTATCGGAATCAGGCGATTCAAGCGCCTAGAGTTTCGTCTCGAAGCCCTCTTTATGTTTAACCAACTTAATCAAGATTTTGCTACTGTAAAATTTGACTTAAGTCCAGACTAGTAAACAGAGCTTGTTTCTTGATGATTCGAGTTCAAGTTCCGGGAAGGACCTTCATGCCAGTCACTGAGCCTATAGAGTTTTCCTTTGATGCACCAACCTGGAGTCTAGGAAAGAGCATGGCATCCCACATCACCATGGGACGCATTGGAGAAGTTTATCACAAGGATCTCAAGGATACTATCTACCAGATTTGTGGGCGCCGAGATGAGCAATGGGAGATGATCAGCACCAGGAAGGATAGATCCATTGCAGCTTTCATCCAGGAGTTAAACCAGCACATTCGTCACCAGGAGAACCAGATGTGCGCAGGCATGATAGATCTAAAGAAGGCAATGACCAGGATCACGGAGCTAGAGGAAGAACTCAAGTCTACACGCGATGGATATGAGGAGGAAATGACGATACTCGTGGAGAAGAATGACGATCTGATCAAGAAGCTACGAGTATTCATGGGAGACCCCGCGCCAGGAGGAGAAGACGACGATTTCACTTGCCCGGAGAACTACATCATCATCGACGACACCGACTCAGACCCAGACGATAGCGATGATGACTTTCTTGATGAAGCTGGAGCAGATATCATGGAGTCTTCCACCGATCAATTTTTCTAGTCGACCACCATATCAGTAGTAGTATTTCCCCATGTATTAGTTCGAGCACTTTTGTAATGATAGTTAGACCGATGTATGCCCTTGTTTGAATTTATTGAAGTGATATGATTGTGTTTGTCTCATGTGCATATGGGTAGTGTTTTCCCTCTAGATCTATTTCTATTCTATTTTCTTATCTTTTCTAAACCCATCAGATGCCTCCGAGACACGACAATGGATTTGCCTTCCCACCGGAGCTCACTCAGTTGATCCAGCAGCAGAATGCATTGATGCAGATACTAGTCCAGAATCAGAACCAGGGGAACAACAACAACAACAACCCACCACCACCTCCACCTGTTGACCACTTAGCCCGTTTTCTTAGGCTGAATCCGCCGGTGTTCTCCAGTAACACCGAGCCGATTATTGCAGATGATTGGCTCTGCAAGATTGGAAGGGAGTTGACCATTGCAGGATGCACAGATGCGGAGAGAGTGCATTTTGCCGCACATCAGCTTGATGGACCCGCAACATCATGGTGGGAAAATTTCACAGCCACTTACCCCATCGACACTGTCACATGGGACCAGTTCTAGTAGGCTTTTCGTACTGCCCATGTTTCGACAGGAGCTATGGCCATGAAGAAGCGTGAGTTTCGCAACTTGCGCCAAGGAGGAAGCATAGTGGGCTAGTATGTGGATGATTTTAGTAAGTTAGCACGTTATGCCCCAGATGACATTGCTACGGATGCAACTAAGCAGGAAAAGTTTCTGGAAGGACTGAATGATGAGCTGAGTATGCAGTTGATGGTGGCAACCTTCAACAACTACCAGGAGTTGGTAGATAGAGCTCCCATGATTGAAGGGAAGCAGCAGCAGATTGACAATCGCAAGAGGAAGTATGGAAAGGGAAGTACAATTCTGGAGCTTAGCAGAGGCCCCGTTTTACCCCGAACTCGGGAGGACACCTTCAACATAACCATGGAGATCACAATCACAATGGAGGGAGTTTGCATAACCATAGTGGCCCCAAGAATGGGAATGGTAATGGAGGAAGCAATGGTCAGAACCGTACCAACCCAGCAACGCCCGCCAAGAAGGATCTAAGTCACATTACTTGTTTCAAGTGCGGGAAGAATGGACATTACGCCACAGAGTGTTCTGAAGCAAAGAATGGAAATGGCAATGGAAGCTCTGGGAAGAAGCCCAACCCTTTCAACAGGGGACAAGTGAACCACGTTAACGTGGAGGAGGTTGAAGCCCAACCAGATGCAGTAATTGGTAAGTTTTTGGTGAAGTTATTTACTGCAATCGTTCTTTTTGATACTGGCGCATCACATTCATACATATCAAGGGGATTTGTGGATAAGTATAAACTGCCCACCAAGGTTCTTAGAACACCTATGTTAGTAAGCTCGCCGGGAGCGGAGCATATGGCAAGCCAAGGATGTTTTTAGATGCCATTGACCATAGGTAGGCAAGTTTTCCCCTCAGACCTGATAATTCTGGAGTCGCAAGGTTTGGATGTGACTTTGGGTATGGATTGGCTATCGATGTATGAAGGAAACATCGATTGCGCCAGTAAGTCAATTGTGCTCACCACCCCAGAAGGAAGGAGGATTAAGTATGTATCCCGGCATGTGCCGAAGAGAACTCAAGTGAATTCCTTATCAGGAGTTGTACAGGAGGAAGTACCAGTGGTGAAGGATTTCCCTGATGTATTTCCAGAAGAGTTGCCAGGCATGCCACCGGATAGAGACATTGAGTTTTTGATTGAGCTTTTGCCAGGCACAGGGCCAATATCTAAGAGACCGTATAGGATGCCCGCAATGGATTTGGAGGAAATTCAGAAGCAGATAAGGAGTTACTGGATAAAGGCTATATTCGCCCAAGTTCGTCACCTTGGGGATCACCAGTGCTTCTAGTGGAGAAGAAGGATGGATCGTTGAGGATGGTTGTTGATTATCGAGGATTGAATGAAGTGACGATCAAGAACAAGTACCCACTACCGATGATCAATGATTTGTTTGACCAGTTGCAAGGAGCTAAAGTATTTTCCAAGATCGATATGCGGTCAGGATACCACCAACTGAAGTTTCGAGAGCAGGATATACCCAAGACAGCTTTTACCACAAGGTACGGGCTATATGAGTATACCGTTATGTCATTTGGCCTGACTAATGCACCTTCCTATTTCATGAACATGATGAACAAGGTGTTTATGGAGTTTTTGGATAAGTTCATCGTGGTGTTCATTGATGATATTCTGGTTTACTCGAAGAATGAAGAGGAGCATAAGGAGCATTTGCGTTTGGTACTTGGGAAGCTCAGAGAACATCAGTTGTATGCAAAGTTCAGCAAGTGTGAGTTTTGGTTGAAGGAAGTTGGATTCCTCGGACATGTTATATCTGGAGAAGGAATTACATAATTTTGGTCTTGCATACCAAATCAAATGTTATAGCGATTCATATGTATCAGTAATTCAAAAACGACAAAAAAAGTGGCATTCTTGTCTATAAGCTAATGAAACAACACAAAATGGTACCAACTTATAAACATAACTTACTATCACTGTTGCTTAAGCATCAGTACAATTGGTGATGAATAATCAAACTAACCTAGGAATCTTTAGAAATATATAACTTGAAGTTTCAAAATATGTATAGAACTTGTACAGATGACCTTATGCTGAAAGTAAGGCTTTCATAGTCCCTAGACCAAAACCGAAGCAAATAGGTTCATGTACTTTGGTAAGTAAGACTTAGCAAAGTTACGCATACCTGACTATCACTACAATTTGGCAAAATATACAAGTAATAAACAAGGCAAGTAAACTAACTGAAAAGATAAGCAAAATGTGCGGAGTAAACTGAAAATCTGTGCTTGTAAACTGACAATGATATTTTAGACGTTTTGATCAAGAATTAGTGCCTTAAAGCAAATTACACCCATATATTATACTCACTGCAATCAAATCCTTTGAGCCTTGACCATAGATAACTTCAAAACTATCATGGTTGGCCATGAGCATATGTCCATAATACTTTATTGGTTGCTAAAAATAACAAAAAAAATTAACTGTACAAACCCTCATGAAACAGAGAAGGCACAAGTCATAGAATGAAGATGACTACTATGTCAAAAAAACAAACATCTAGAAACCAGTCAACTGGATTTTAACTTCAAGAATCTGAGCCCAATAAGATTGCTTGTCATAAATCTTATAAGGCTTTTTTCCATATAAACTTAGTCTTTCAGCATTCACAAAACTATGGTCTTCACAGTCCTAGCTTTAATGTCTTAGTCCATGTAGTAAATAAAAGTCTAAGCCCGAAGATGAAGTAAAGAGCAGAGTTGCTTGGCTATGACATGAAGCTAACTTAGTATGCACTTAAGTTAAACTAGGAGACCCTGCGACACATATTCAACACTAAGTAACATGACCTACTAGAAAACATGAACTATCAAAGTTATATAATACTGACAAACCTGTGCAGTGATGTCTACACGTCCGGTCCTGTTGTCACGAACTAGATGGTTTCCTCCGTGATGACCAAATTTCATTTTAAACGTCTTCCCACCAAGAGCATGCCCAATCAATTGATGGCCCATGCAGATACCAAATACTAGAACCTTCCCTACTATTTCTTGTACTGTTTTCACGGCATACGGAACTCCAGCTGGGTCACCAAGGCCATTACTAAAAAGAACACCATCAGGCTTCAAATTAAGTACATCTAAAGCAGGTCAGCTTGCTGGAAGTCAGGAACAACAGTTATTTTGCATCCATATGATGCCAGGCGTCTCAAAATGTTGTGCTTGACTCCAAAATCATACACAACAACATATATAATTGAAGAAAAAAATGTAAGTGGTAAGATACAAGATGTTTTTTCTTGAATACCACTAAAAACATGAGTGATACTGACATGAAAAGTTTCACTTGACTGGTTTTTTTACCCCGAGACCGTAGAACAATAGTTCTATGGTTAATTTTCATTAATAAAAAGTGTATGTCCAAACATCAAAGAAGAATAACAAAAATGGGCAATCAGCCTATGCCTGTTCTATGGAACATCATGAAAGTTAGTTCAGAAACTGATAAGCCCAGCCTTGATAAGCTACGCTCTATGAGGTCTTCCTCTAATAGACACTGTTTGCAAGCCTTCCTGAAGATAAAATTTCCAATTGTTGAGTTGAGCAGGGGCATAGCAAAAGATTTTATCGTTCCTCACCGACCAAATGCTCCAGCAGCTCATGATGATGACATCCATTGCGATCTCTTTGTGCAGCTCAGTACTCTTGAAGCAAATTTCATCAAAGGTTGAGATACCACGACGAGCATTAGGAAGTATATGATTCCAACAGTTCAGAGCAAATGAACAATCCCACATTAGATGCGTTAATGTCTCCTCCACTTGATCAACACAAAGGGCACATACATAAGAGTCCAGATGCATAGTTTTCCTGTGTAAAAGATTCCTTGTATTCACACGGTCATGAAGTAGAAGCCATAAGGAAATTTTGTGTCTGAGTCATGAAGAGCAGTTCCATATTCTTCTGAAATGTGGTGTGCTTTCGTCGGTCCAATCAGAGCTTTGTACATACTCATGGAGGCATATTTAGTTTTCTTCCACTGGAAAGTCCAGTGGTCAAGTTGGGAATTGTACTGTCTACTTTGCAGGCTCTCCTGTAAGCTGATGAACTGAGTATAGGCTTGAGTCGACAGTGTCCTATGGAAGAGTTCTTCCAGTTCTGACATCTCAAGTACTTGTTGAAGGGTGATGCTGCCATGATTGGTGAAGGAATATAGCTCAGTGTAGGTCTCAACAAGTCTCTGGCTGTTCCATTTGTCCTCCCAGAATAGAACAGTGTCTCCTCTGCCCGCATTGCAAATAGCATGTTTCTTGAATTGAGGTAGCAGTTTAAGTATAGCCCTCCACCAAAAAGAGCCTACCATCCTCTCACCAGGAATGGATTTCATGTAGTATGTCTACCAAATGATTTTTACCCATGGAATCTCTTCCTTGTTGAGGAACTTGTATATGAACTTCATGAGTAATGCTTGATTATGTGTGGCCACATTCAGAATGCCCAAGCCTCCATGGATCTTAGGGAGACAAACTTTATCCCATGAGATCATTGGTGGGCCCTGTTCTCCAGTACCATATTTCTTCCATAGGTAGATTCTGAGATATTTATTGATTTGGTTGATCATAGTTTTAGGAATGGCCGAAGTACTCATGAAGAATATTGGCATACTGGCAAAGACAAATTTCACTAGAATGAGTTTATCTCCTAGTGATAGCAGGGTGAAGCAACTCAGTAGCCTCTTTTCAATCTTGTTTAGCATGGGAATGAAATCCTCCACTTTAGGCTTGGTGAGTGTGAGTGGTAACCCCAGATATGTGATAGGTAGCCAATCTGGCATCCCATAAGCTGTGATAGAGCCTGCATCCTGGTATGAGGAGTGTTGATGGGGATCATAATGGATTTTGAGTAGTTCACATTTAGACCAGTATAAGAGGCATAGTGTAACAGCAAGTTCTTAATATGACTGAGCTGAATTTCGTTGGCTTGGGCCATTAGAATGGTGTCATCCGCATATTGAATCACTGGATAGTCTGGGCTAGTGACATGCTGAAGTGGGTTGTCAATGAGACCAGCATGCATTGCCTCATTGAGAATGGCTGTAGGTGGTTAGATGCCAAAACAAATATCAATGGGGAGAGGGGTTCTCCCTGTCTAACTCCTTGCATACATAAGAACTGCTTTCCTGACACTCAGTTGAGTAGGATAGATGAATATCCAGTGTTGTAAATCATTTTGACCCAGTTAATCCATCTAGAACCAAAGCCTTTTGCCTGTAAGATCTCTAGAATGGTGTCATGGCTCAACATATCAAAAGCTTTCTCAAAGTCTAATTTAAGAAGTGCCATATCCTCATTTTTCTGTGAGCATTGATGCAGATATTCAAAGGACCAAGCCAAACAATCCTGAATACATCTATTGTCGAGAAAGCCATATTGGTTCACATGAACAACTGAAAGAATCACCTTTTGCAGTCTGTTAGCAAGGAGTTTGGTGATGATCTTCGGAGTGCAATTGAGCAAGGAGATGGGTCTGACATCTGCAGGAGTGTTGGCAGCTTCTTTTTCTTGGAATGAGGGTTATGAAAGAATAGTTGATGCTTTGTAGGTTGACTCTGCCAGCATGAAAGTCTGGAATGAGGTTGTAGAAATCAGGGGCAATAATATCCCAGCAAGCTTTGAGGAATGCATCATTGAAACCATCAGGCCCTGGTGCCTTGTCACTTGGCATGTGCTTTACCACTTCATCAATTACTTGTTTGTAAACGCCTCCTCAAGCACTTCCAGATTATTGTTGGGAGTAATCAGGTGATGAAGAAGTAGTGGGTTTGATGTGACCTTTGAATTTCCCATTCTGTTCTTGAAAGAAGAATAAAGAAGAGCAACTTTAGTATGATGGTCATAGTGTTCATTTCCTTGCTCATCCTTCAGGACTGTAATGAGGTTGTTCCTGCGCTTAATAGTGGCCTTGGCTTGGAAAAATTTGGTGTTGGCTTCTCCAAATCTGATGTTTCTGATAGTAGCACTTTGTTTCCAGTAAATTTTCTGCAGAGATAGAGTCTTTTCCAAGTGTTTCTTTAGAGATACCCTGCTGTCCTGCTCTTTTGTGGATAGCTGCCTGTATTCTTCAGTGGTGTCATAGAAAAGGATGGTAAGGTTTCTGTTGTCAATGATGGTATTTAGATCAGAAAGGGATCTAGCCCAAATTCTTAAACCTTTTCGCAGCCTTTTAAATTTAGTAGCAAGGACCTTGCCACTGTCTTGTTCAGATACATTTTGTCCCCAATTTTGTCGAACCACATATCTGAATTGTGGGTGTTCGAGCCAAAAGTTTTCGAGTCTGAAAACCTTAGATCTGGGGATGGAAGTACCAATCTTGATCATGACAGGTACATGGTCTGAGGTAGTTCTAGCAAGTGGCAGAGCAAGAGTACATGGATATGAAAGTGTCCAACTTTCAGAGGTGAAGCACCAGTCAAGCTTTTCTAGGAGTGGAGCATTCTACATGTTGCTCCAAGTGAAACTTCTGCCTTTCAAAGGAATTTCTACCAAAACTAATTTCCCAATAGCCTCATTGAATAGGAACATATCTTGAAGGTTCCCACCATTCATGTTTCTGTTTGGGGGATATCTGATATAACTGAAATCCCCAAGAATCATCAATTTTGTGTCATCATCCACTTGAATGTCTTGGAACCAGTTAATGAATTGCATTTTGGCTGCACCTTGGCATGGACCATAGATATTGGTGAGCAGCCATTGCTCTCCAGAGTGTACGGAAGTAAATTGCACAGTGATAGAGAATTCATTTTTGTGGATGGTGTGCCCAGAGAAAAGGTGATCCTTCCAGACAATCAGCAGGCCCCCAGAAGCACCAATAGATGGGAGAAAATCGAATTTGCTGAGGTTTTTGTGACAGAAGTTTTTGATGTATTGATTGTCGAATTGTTATCTTTTAGTTTCTTGGAGACATAAGATAGAACAGTCTGCCTCTCAAATTTTACTAGATAAGGCTGTCCACTTGTTATCATCATTAATACCACGAATATTCTAGTTCAGAATGTTCCATGATCTAGCCATGAGGAAAGATTGAAGAGGGCCCACCAAGAGCTTAAGTGGTTCTTAGAAATAACAGCCATAATGGATAACCAGTTCATACAGAGATGAAGTCTGAGCAGCAAAAGGTCCATCAAACACAATTCAAGTACGAGCCTTATTACAACTGCACAAAATAACCAGTACAAATAGCTACTTAGGACGATCTAACAAGTGCTATGACTAGAGAGAAGACTAAATCTCCTAGCTGCTGCTTTTAGCCTTGGAGCTCTTGGTCCCAGCCTGATACCCATTCCTTTTGGTTTTCTTGTGGCCTTGTTTTGTCTCCTTCTTCGCAGCTACTTGATTAACCTTGCAAAAAGAGGTACTGAGATTTTTAATCACCTTGGATGACAGTGTTGGTGGAACCACATGACATGCCAGACAGTTACGATATGAACATACAGAGTGTTTAAAACGTTTATTGAGTGCTTGAAGTCTGCAACTCCTCCCTACCTCTGTTTCTACTAGGGGTACCTTGTCCTTCCTCTTCCCTTTCATATGCATGGCAGAGGTGGATGAAGCAGAAACTATGGTAGCAGAAGTTGCAGTGCCAAGAGGAGTAGAGCTATCTGTCTTGTTATCTTTGTTTAAGTATTGGACCTGAGATAAGCAAGAATTGGTATGAGAAGCTGAGCAACTCCCAGGAATAGCAAAAGGCTTACTGATTTTGGTATCAGATCCTTGTGCGGTATAAGTCCATACTTGGGAGGTGAGAAATTTATTCACCCATTTAAATTTGTCTGGTGTGAGAAGTGCCACAGAAAGGAAATTAACCCATTCAATGGGTACTTGGGTTACCTCTTTACTGTTTGCATCAGGAGAAAAATGCTTCTTCCAGATCAAGGCTCCTTCTTTTCCCAGATGTGCTTCATATTCATCCATAGGAGAGGAGCAAATATTTTATTTTTCCATAATGACAGGATCTGCAGACATAGAGGGAAGGTGAACAAAGCCCACTAAAAGATTTTGGCTGTGATCTTTGTACTGGGGAATAGGAAAACCTGGTGGTGGATCATCAGAGTCCAAACTTTCTGTCTCTCTCTATTGACCAGCACTTTCTATCACAGCCAATGAGTTGTCAAGTACAGTATCAGTAATCTCTTTGTTGCCCACCTCAGATATAGACTTCCTGACAATCTGTTCATCAAAAGCAACAGTTTATTTCAAATGTGCATGAGTAAGTTCGTCCAGGTGTGCAGGATGTGTGAGATTATCAGTCAGATCCTTCTGAATTGCAATAAGTTCCTTGTGAGGTGCAGGAGCAGTAAAACTGATCATCAGTTCCAATTGCATGGGGTCCACAAAAGGGGTGGAGATCTCAGGTGCTGAGTGGGCCAAGATGGCTTCCAGGTGAACATCAGGTAGAGGTACTATATCCGTCACAAGCATAGGAGGCACAAATGGTGGGTGTCGGTGTCAAAACCGGCGGATCTCGGGTAGGGGGTCCCGAACTGTGCGTCTAGGCGGATGGTAACAGGAGACAAGGGACACGATGTTTTTACCCAGGTTCGGGCCCTCTCGATGGAGGTAATACCCTACTCCTGCTTGATTAATATTGATGATATGGGTAGTACAAGAGTAGATCTACCACGAGATCAGAGAGGCTAAACCCTAAAAGCTAGCCTATGGTATGATTGTTGTTCGTCCTACGGACTAAAACCCTTCGGTTTATATAGACACCGAATAGGGTTAGGGTTACACAGAGTCGGTTACAATGGTAGGAAATCTACATATCCGTATCGCCAAGCTTGCCTTCCACGCCAAGGAAAGTCCTATCTCGGACACGGGACGGAGTCTTCAATCTTGTATCTTCATAGTCCAGAGTCCGCCAAAGATGATAGTTCGCTATCCGGACACCCCTAGTCCAGACTCCTCAAGAGCCCCTGAACCAGGCTTCAATGACGACGAGTCCGGCGTGCACATTGTCTTCGGCATTGCAAGGCGGGTTCCTCCTCCGAATACTTCATAGAAGGTTTTGAACACAAGGATAGTGTCTGGCTCTGCAAAACAAGTTCCACATACCACCGTAGAGAGAATAAATTTTGCACAGATCCGCTGAGGTATTTCACGGCGTGACATCACACCACGGCCAAGCCTTTATTCGAATCGTTTTTTACTGTCCCACCTCAGCGCGTTTAGCGAGGCGGTTTCCTTGGTACGTCTTATCAAAGCGTAGATCGTGCCCCCTTATTCACGCGCCTCCACAACCCGAGAATCCGGCTATCCGGACATCGCGGTTGAGGGAGTCCCAGACTAGGCGGTGTCCGGATAGCCGGACTATCGTCACGGCCGGACTCCAAGACTATGAAGATACAAGATTGAAGACTTCGTCCCGTGTCCGGATGGGACTTTCCTTGGCGTGGAAGGCAAGCTTGGCGATACGGATATGTAGATCTCCTACCACTGTAACCGACTCTATGTAAGCCTAACATATCCGGTGTCTATATAAACCGGATAGGTTTTAGTCCGTAGGACAACAACTTCAACATCAACAATCATACATAGGCTAGCTTCTAGGGTTTAGCCTCCTTGATCTCGTGGTAGATCTACTCTTGTACTACCCATATCATCAATATTAATCAAGCAGGAGTAGGGTTTTACCTCCATCGAGATGGCTCGAACCTGGGTAAAAACATTGTGTCCCTTGTCTCCTGTTACCATCCGCCTAGACGCACAGTTCGGGACCCCCTACCCGAGATCCGCCGGTTTTGACACTGACATTGGTGCTTTCATTGAGAGTTCCTCTGTGTTGTCACCGATAGGTCCGATGGCTCCTTCGATCATCAACCACGACGCGTCCAGGTGAGACTTTTCTCCCGGACAGATCTTCGTGTTCGGGCGGCTTTGCATCGGGCCAATTCGCTGGCCATCTGGAGCAGATCGAAGCTACGCCCCGCCATCAGGTCAGATTTGGAAGTTTAAACTATACGGCCGATATCCGCGGGGACTTGATCTTCGACGGATTCGAGCCACAGCCAAGCGTGCCGCACTGTTTCGATAGGCATGATCTCGCTCTGCAGCGAACAAAGGCCTCGAGGCTGCACCAAGATCCGCCCGACCCTTAATCCGGAGCCGGATTCCCGATCGAGGACGAGTGGTTGGACATCGCCCGGGGCTACAATCTCTACGGCGATCGAGCGAACTCCATCCCTGCCCTTTGCGAAGCCTCGACTGTGGTGCCGGACTCCTCTCCGGACTCGAACCCTCGCGCCCCGCCAATCGAATCCGATTGGGCGCGGTCATGGAGTTCACTATCATGACATCTTTCAGACTCGCCCTTTGGCGACATCCTGAATTCACTAAAGTCTCTCTCTTTATCCGGAGAGCCCCGCCGGACTACGGATGGAAGGTTGGGATGCGGACGACGAAGAAATTCAACACCCACCCACCACCCACTTTATAGCCACTGTCGATGATTTAACCGACATGCTCGACTATGACTCCGAAGACATCAACGGCATGGACGACGACGCCGGAGACAACCAAGACCCAGCGCCCACAGGACACTGGAAGGGCACCTCATCATATGACATATACATGGTGGACATCCCGAAAGATGGGAACGACGATGGAACAACGGAGGATGACCCCTCCAAGAAACAGCCGAAGCGCTGACGTCACCGACGCCGCTCTAAATCCCGTCAAAATAAAAACGGGGATTCCAGCACGGGAGACAATAGCACTCCAGACAGTGCCGAAGAGAACCCCCTCCAGCAGGACTCAGCGCAGGAGGAGGGAGAAGCAATTCCGCACGACAGTGCGGCCGAAAGAGAGGTCGAGGACGATAATTACGCGCCTCCCTCCGAAGATGAGGCAAGCCTCGACGACGACGAATTTGTCGTGCCTGAGGATCCCGCCGAACAGGAGCGTTTCAAACGCAGGCTTATAGCCACGGCAAGCAGCCTCAAGAAAAAGCAGCAGCAGCTTAGAGCTGATCAAGACCTGCTAGCTGATAGATGGACTGAAGTCCTTGCAGCCGAAGAGTATGAACTCGAACGCCCCTCCAAAAGCTACCCCAAACGCAGGCCGTTGCCTCGATTAGAGGAGGAAGCACCCAAGTCGCCAGTGCACGACATGGCAGACCGGCCACCTCGTGGCCGAGACAGAGAAGCCTCTCAGCCCTCCGCTCAAGCCACACCCTGACGCCGCTCAAAAAGTACCAAGGCAAGGGATAACATGCCGGACTTGCGAGATATATTGGAGGATAGGGCAAAACATAAAGGTCGATCTACGGATCGCGTGGGCGCCCAGCAACACGGGATGATTACCGTCGCGCTGGATGCAGCAAAACCGGCCGGGCCGAACACAGCAGACAAAGCTCGTATGAGCTACGTCGTGATATAGCCCGAAGCATGAGGCGCCAAGACACCCACTCGCTTCACGCATTTAAGTAATGGATCATCAAATCCCAGAGGGCTTCAAGCCCATAAACATCGAATCATACGATGGTACCACAGATCCTGCGGTCTGGATCGAGGATTAACTCCTCCATATCCACATGGCCCGCGGTGATGATCTACACGCCATCAAATACCTCCCCCTGAAGCTTAAAGGACCAGCTAGGCATTGGCTCAACAGCTTGCCAGCAGAATCAATTGGTTGTTGGGAGGACCTGGAAGCCGCATTCCTTGATAACTTCCAGGGCACATATGTGCGACCACCAGACGCTGATGACCTTAGCCACATAATTCAGTAGCCAGAAGAATCGGCCAGACAATTTTGGACTCGGTTCCTAACAAAGAAAAATCAAATCGTTGACTGTCCGGATGCAGAGGCCCTTGCAGCCTTCAAACATAACATTCGTGACAAGTGGCTTGCCCGGCACCTAGGACAGGAAAAGCCGAAATCTATGGCAGCCCTCACAACCCTCATGACTCGCTTTTGTGCGGGAGAGGAAAGCTGGCTAGCTCGAAGCAACAACTTGGCCAAACATCCTGATAGTCCGGATACCAAGGACAACAATGGCAGGTCGCGTCGCAACAAGAACAAGCGCCGCATTAATGGCGATAATACTGAAGACACGGCCGTCAATGCTGGATTCAGAGGCTCTAAACCCGGTCAGCGGAAGAAGCCATTCAAAATAAATACCCAGGGCCCGTCCAACTTGGACCGAATACTCGAACGCTTGTGCGTATACATGGCACCCCGAAAACTCCAGCTAATCACACCAACAGGACTGTTGGGTGTTCAAGCAAGCAGGCAAGTTTGGTGCGAACTCAATAACAAGGGGCTGCATAGCGATGACGAGGAAGAGCCCGGCCGCCGAGCAATAAAGGATGAAGGGTTTTCCACGCAAGCGCGGACGGTGAACATGATATACGCAACCCACATACCCAAAAGGGAGCGGAAGCGTGCACTAAGGGACGTATATGCGATGGAGCCAGTCGCCCCAAAGTTCAACCCATGGTCCTCCTGCCCGATCACCTTCGATCGAAGGGACCACCCCACTAGCATCCGTCACGGCGGCTTCGCCGCATTGGTTCTTGACCCAATTATCGACGGATTTCACCTCACTAGAGTCCTGATGGACGGTGGCAGCAGCCTGAACCTGCTTTACCAGGACACAGTGCGCAAAATGGGCATTGACCCCTCAAGGATTAAACCTACAAAGACGACCTTTAAAGGCGTCATACCGGGTGTAGAGGCGAGTTGTACAGGCTCAGTTACACTCGAAGTGGTCTTCGGATCTCCGGATAACTTCCGGCGAAGAGTTAATCTTCGACATCGCCCCATTCGCAGCGGCTATCACGATCGCCGGACGAACCGCATTTGCCAAGTTCAATGCGGTGCCGCACTACGCATAGCTCAAGCTCAAGATGCCAGGCCCTCGAGGAGTAATCACGGTCAATGGAAACACCGAACGCTCTCTCCGGATGGAGGAGCATACGGCGGCCCTCGCGGCAGAGGTGCAAGGCAGCCTCGCACGACAATTCTCAAGTCCGACCACTAAGCGTTCGGACACTGCCAAGCGCGCCCGGAGTAACCTGCAACAAGACCACCTGGCACGATTCAAGCACGAGTAGCAATCCGGCCCCAACCCCAGCCCTCACGAAATTGCGAACCCAGTATTACGCGTACATAGTTACGCTCTGGAGTTACCATGGGCATATGGGGAGGGGCAAGACAACGGCACGCCAAGAGTGCGGCTCGACCGCCCCAGGGGCTACCGTCTATGTCATCTCTTCTTTTTTCCTTTTTCCCTTTTCTTTTCTTTTTACTTTCAGGACTCCGTCTTCGAACAGTCCTATCCGGCACTTGAATCGCTGAACTCATGATGCAACAGCCAGGGAAGCGGAAGGCCACGTCAAGTGCTCAGGTGGTATCTGTTATGAGCATTATACCTGTTTTACATACCATCCCACAGCTTACCCCTGGAGGGGGACATGTTAGATAGTCCCATCCCTTGCTTACCGCACTATTTGTATCGTTCTGCTTCCATTGCAGTACCCTTTTGAATAAAACAATACATAGCTCTTGCTTATTATTGCTTTAATTCCTTTATATATATATATACACATGTTCATTTCACGACATGCTGCAACCGTACACTTTGGTATGGCCAATACAACAGGGGCTCAAGTATCCGAAAATTATGGTGTGATAAAGTCCGAACACTTTCACAAGTGCGGCACCCCGAACTTATAGCATTATATGAATTGGCTCCGAATCATGTCTTGGGTCAATAGTTGGGTTTGCCCGGCCCCGTGTTTTGGTACCTTACGCCCGCTATATCGCTAAGGTAGCACTGGAGAACCATCGCGATTGTGCCCCAGTTATTCTGGGTCGAGCACCTCAGTGGAGAAAGCCCAAACTGACCGTCATGATAAGGCGAGAGCCGGTCGCTATTCGAGAGGTTTTTTCGGGTCCCTAAAGACTTATGCCGCTTAGAGCGAAGAACCGGAATTATCCGGCCAAGGCGTGGATAGCGCCCCGAACTCGGTCTTCCGAATACTAGGGGCTTCGCCAAAATTTAAAATTATAGAATTCTATGGCTAAGTGAGAGTGTTCAAGCACTATAAGTCCGGTTGCCTTGTTCGTTGTGTTGAGCGCCTCCCTAGATGGACCCAAGAATGGGAACAAGAGCGCTCAAGTTTATCCCGAACACCCCAGCACTCGTGGCATGGGGGCTGAAGCCAACGAATTGCCATCTCTCAAATTTGATAAACGGCCGCACAGAAGGTAATATTTTAAATTAATAAAGCGTTGCTTAGCGCATATGAACAAGTTTTCAGCGTACAGAATAACAAAGGCGAGTCTATTCAAAAATTACATCCTTGGAGCACTCATCCGCTATTCGGCGAGCACCCTTCAGGAGGCCCTCATAATACATTTTGGGCGTGCGATGCTCCTTGCCCTTCGGTGGCCCGTCCGTCACAAGCTTCTCGGCATCCAGCTTCCCCCAGTGCACTTTAGCATGGGCAAGGGCCCGACGGACCCCTTCAATGCAGACGGAGCGCTTGATAACCTCAAGCCGCGGACAGGCATCCACCAGCCGCTGCACCAAGCCAAGTAGCTCCGGGCATGGCCTCCAATGGCCACACCGCCTATAAGGCCCCTCATGGCCTGTTCGGCGACCTTAGGAGCTCGACCAGCTGCTTCAGCTGGTCGCTTAGGGGCACCGGATGTCCGCCTCAAAGATACCGAGACCGAACACCTTCTCCGTGGAGCTCCCCTCCGGGCGCGGTAGAAGCGCGCAAAGATCGCACGCACCACGGGCAAATCTGCGAATGCTCTGGAGAACTCGAATCCGGGTAAGTAATAGGTAATTGACTTTTACATTCTTGCTTTGCATAAAGAATGCCTTACCGCCGCTATCTTGTTTAGTGCTTCGATTTCTTGAGGGCTTTTGGGCCTCGGCCTTAGCAGCTTTGGCACTCTCTAGAGCCGAGGCAAGCTCGGACTCGGGTCTTCGAGTCACGCCCAAACCCTCGTGTTTCTTCACGAGAATCTGGAGCTCTTGCCGCACCTCCGCTAGCTGCGCCTCCCCTTTCTCTCGCTCGCGCGCTCCGCAGCCGCTTTGTTTTCGCCACGCCACCGCTTCCCTCGTGGTCTCCACTCGCTCATGGCCCTCGCGGTACCCATGTTATTTCTGTTATTTTTTGCAACCAAAACCTTTTCTATAAGGTATTTCTTTCATAAGGCATTTCTTACCTTCCTTGTCCTCGAGCTGCTTCTTGGCTTGTCCGAGCTCATTCTCGGAACACTCGAGGTCCTGCTTCAGTGTATTGACCTCCGCAGATCGGGCAGAGGAGAGGTCAGCAGCAGACTGCATTCCCATATTGACATACTTATATTAGACTCCTGCAGATATCTTTTAGATCCTCGGTCCGCTTTTCTTTCCGAACACGAACTAAGCATCGTGGGCTACTGTCTATGCGGTAACATTTTATATGTTTTAAACTTACCTCAAAACCTGTTAGAAGGCTGGTACAGGCTTGGTCATCCGCTCTTGGCGGACTGAACTGTCGGATCACCGCACTCATAATAGTGCGGTGCTCCTCCTCGATGGAGGCGCCGTTGAGCGCCTCCAGTAAGCTATCCGGTGCCTCCGGTTGGACGGAGGACACCGGCGTCTTACCCTTCTTGCGAAGGATCCGCTGTCCGGACTTTGGAACCGCTGATGGTTCCGGCATGGAGTCCGAACGAGGGTCGGGATTAGAGCCCCTGGGGGTCTTGCCCCCCGCGCGCCTGGAGTCCGGAAGGTCACCTTGTGGCGCCTCCTGCACTACCTCCTCTTGACCAAGCCCTCCTTGGGGCCCCACCACGGTGTCGTCCGCGGCGTGTGGCGAGGAGGCGGCCGGAGGCGAAACGCTCTCCATTTCCGACGAACCCAGGGACCCGCTTGATGAGTTGGCGAGCTCGCCCTTGGGCGGGCTGCATGATTGTTCGGCATTAGAGAACACTATGCAATTATGAAAAACCATGGGTATCCGGACACTTACGATCTCGCCAGGGGCTTGGTCCTTGTTGGCCAGTCCTCCTCGTCGTCGTCGACGTTGGTGGAGAAGTCCGGAGGAAGGGTTCTTCCCTTCTTGGACCCTCCGGCCTCCCCCGTTGGGGCGGCCTTCCTTTTCTTCTCCTCCCTCACTAGGGGAGGAGCTTCTTCTTCCTCCTCGTCCTCGGGAGAAGATTCCGCTTGAACTCGACAAGATTTTGGCGCGGGAACTCCTTCGAGTTCCCGTGGCCTCCTTCTTGGCCTTCTTCTCCGGCACCACATGAGGCTCCGGAGCCAACAGCCTCGTCAATCGGGCGTCCTCCGGGTCTTCCGGCAAAGGAGCCGGACAGTTAATCTGTTCGGCCGTCTTCAGCCAGTTCTGTCAAAAATTAGGGAGTTTTAGATCCCGCATAGAGTCAATCTGTGAAAAAAGAGTCCCGTAAAGGGTAAAATAACTCACCTCGCCGGCTGGACGCCGTGCGCTGTACCCGCGATCTTTGGTAGCGGATGTTGGGGCTTCAGCGCCCTTGAACAGTACCTTCCAGGCATCTTCGTATGCTGTGCCGGATCGAACTCCCACAAATTGAAGGCCCGTCGTTGGCAGGGAGAATCCGGCGGATGAGCATCACCTGGATTACGTTGACAAGCTTGAGATTCTTGTCCACCAGGTTTTGGACGCATGTCTGGAGTCCGGATAGCTCTTCCGAATCCCCCCCACGTCAGGCCCGTCTCTTCCCATGACGAGAGCCGTGTGGGGAAGCCAGATCTGAATTCGGGGGCCGCCGCCCATTCAGGGTCGCGTGGCTCGGTGATGTAGAACCACCCCGATTGCCACCCCTTTACTGTCTCCACAAAAGCGCCCTCGAGCCATAGGACCTTGGCCATCTTGCCGACCATGGCGCCTCCGTACTCCGCTTGGCGGCCGCCCACTACCTTCGGCCGGACATTGAAGATCTTCAGCCATAAGCCGAAGTGGGGCTGGATGCAGAGGAAGGCCTCACACACGACGATAAACGCCAAAATGTTGAGGATGAAATTCGGGGCCAGGTCGTGGAAGTCCAGGCCGTAGTAGAACATGAGCCCCCGGACGAAAGGGTGGAGTGGAAAACCTAGTCCGCGGAGGAAGTGTGGTAGAAACACTACCCTCTCATGGGGCCCGGGGGTTGGAATGAGCTGCCCTGCTTCGGGCAGCCTGTACGCGATGTTGCCGGACAAGTATCCGGCCTCCCGCAGCTTGGTGATGTGCCCTTCCTTGACAGAGGAGGCCATCCACCTGCCTCCCGCTCCTGACATGGTTGGAGAAAGGTCGAGGTGGGATGTGCAGACTTGGGCGCTGGAGCTCGAGTGCGCGGAAATGGATAAGCAAAGAAGGAAGAAGGCGTAGGTGAAAAGGTGGATCCTTATCCCCTTATATGGACGGACGAAGCTATGCGTCCCCCACCAGCCTGGTAAAACTCGCTTATTTCCCAAGCGCCGTAATCAATGGCGCGGAGGGGTTACCCATGTCCGTATTGTTGAGAATCCCGGAATAAGGGGGGGGGGGCACGATCTATGCTTTGATAAGACGTGCCAAGGAAACTGCCTCGCTAAACACACTGAGGTGGAACAGTAAAAACGATTTATACAAAAGCCTGGCCGTGGTGTGATGTCATGCGCGGAATACGTCAGCAGATCAGTGCAAAAAATATTCTCTCTACGGTGTTGTGTGGAACTTGTTTTGCAGAGGCGGACACTATCCTTGTGTTCGAAACCTTCTATGAAGTATTCGGAGGAGGAACCCGCCTTGCAATGCCGAAGACAATATGCGCGCCGGACTCGTCGTCATTGAAGCCTGGTTCAGGGGCTACTGAGGGAGTCCCGGACTAGGGGGTGTCCGGATAGCCGGACTATCGTCACGGCCGGACTCCAAGACTATGAAGATACAAGATTGAAGACTTCGTCCCATGTCCGGATGGGACTTTCCTTGGCGTGGAAGGCAAGCTTGGCGATACGGATATGTAGATCTCCTACCATTGTAACCGACTCTGTGTAACCCTAACCTATCCGGTGTCTATATAAACTGGATAGGTTTTAGTCCGTAGGACAACAACTTCAACATCAACAATCATACCATAGGCTAGCTTCTAGGGTTTAGCCTCCTTGATCTCGTGGTAGATCTACTCTTGTACTACCCATATCATCAATATTAATCAAGCAGGAGTAGGGTTTTACCTCCATCGAGAGGGCCCGAACCTGGGTAAAAACATTGTGTCCCTTGTCTCCTGTTACCATCCGCCTAGACGCACAGTTCGGGACCCCCTACCCGAGATCCGCCGGTTTTGACACCGACAGTCTTATCAAAGCGTAGATCGTGCGCCCTTATTCCGGGATTCTCATCAATACGGACGTGGGTAACCCAACCGTGCCCGTCGGCACGCCTCCTCTATCGAAGGCAAGTCCCAATCGGCCACGGGGAGGGCTCTTGGTATTCAACCTCTTTATAATGAGACCAAGGCCCTTTTATTTTTTCCACCCTCCATCGAATCCGCCTCACGCTTCGAGTTCTAACACCCAAAGCTTCAGATTTAGGCACTTCGGACCTTCGTCCGGCTCCGACCAGCTCGGCCGATGGATGTCTTCTTCCGTCACGGAAGAAGATGTGCTAAAGCTGCGAGACGCCAGGTATCTAACAGGCGAGATTTCGCATAGGCTGCCTGCTCCAGGGAAGGTCATTCCCACTCCCGAGCCCGGCGAGAGCGTGGTGTTCGTGTCTCACTTCCTTCGGGTTTTAGGTTTCCCGACGGATCCCTTTGTGCGGGGGCTCATGTTTTATTATGGGCTGGAATTCCATGACTTGAATCCGGAGTCCATCCTCCACATCTCGTCATTCATTGTCGTATGTGAAGCCTTCCTCCATATTACCCCTCACTTTGGATTGTGGCTCAAGACCTTCAAGGTGGAGCCGAAGATGATCGAGGGGCAACAAGCAGAGTGCGGAGGGGCGGTCATAAGCAAGTGCGCTGATGCTCCGTGGCCCGAGGGCTCTTTTCAGGAGGAGCTTGGCTTGTGGCAACAGGAGTGGTTTTATATCACCGCTCCCAGGGGCACCAAATGGGTGGCGCCACCCGCCTTCCGCTTAGGTCCACCACAGCGGCTGGCATCATGGATTAATCGGGGCTCGACTGGGGCCGCCCAAGGGCGTTCCTGCATTGCGAGGCCGTGTTCGAGACCTCGGTAAAAGAGAGATCAATCTGGTCGTGGCGGCGCGAGTTATGCTAATTGGCGCCTTCTGCCTGCAAACATCGCCCCCCTCCTGTGGGAGTTTAATCCGGAGGGACCACAAGCTCTCCAACATTTTATGGGCGCGACGCCTGTGGAGATGTATAAACTGTTCTTCGGATCACAAGAGAAGTGTCCGGACTTGACCGAGGACGCAGGACTAAGCTGCAATCGCCCAGATACTCAAGTAAGTAGCCCTGTAACCGGACAGGCTGTTCATTCATTTATCATATATATGCCCTTTAAGGGAGCCATTTCTTGAACAGGAGTGGATAGCCAAGGCAAAGTTGATAAGGTGTCGGCGCCCTCCGGAGACCACGCCGGATCCTATGCTGACCAAGATGTTGAAGGCCGCGCCTTTTGAAGAAGGCGAAGGGGGGAGCAGGGAAACAACTGCCTCCACGAAGGAGGCCTTCAAGGAAGGAGGAATCAAGGATCCTACCCTCCAAGGGGAGAAGAGGATCGCCTCCGAAGATCCGGAAGCCAAGGCCTCAAAGCGGGGAAAGAAGTCTTCGTCAGACAGTCCGGCGCTGAGAAATACTCCAGCCGCACTATTTCCCCGAGGGGATCAGCCCTCCAGCGAGCCGTAAGTAAAAAAGAAGGGGTCTTGTGAATAAAGGATATCCCTGTATTTATTTCTGAAGATAACCGAAATTGTACCTGGTAGTTCGAATCTCAGCCCTTCTCAGCAGAGCTCGTGTTCGGGGGATCTTTGTCCGGAGATGATAGAGAGTGAAATGCCTCCACCTATCGCGCCTTCATGTGAGGCGGGGGATCCTGAGGTGTCGTCACGGAGAGTTTCCCCGAGTCCGGCGGGGCCGGAAGGTCCGGCGCCAACTGGCGCGCGGTCAGAGGAGCTGAAGGACCTGCTCGGGCGAGTGTCTATCTCAGAAGATCACCGTGCGCTAATGGCTACGGTGATTGAAAGAATTGCATCCGCTGAGAGCGGATTGCACGAAGCCGCCAGAAGTTTACTGACGGGGTTTGAGGTACGAGAGAAAAAACATGATGTATCTTCTGACAGTTATGCATATAGAATGCGCCCTGTATAGATAGTAGCCCCTGAGACTCGGTATGTTGTCAAAACTGACAGCGTGCCGAGGATCATAATCTCAGTACTAACATGTCGCCGTTCCTATGTAGGTGGCGGGCGTCCGTGGCCAGCGGATCGATTTAATTTGCCGAACTAAAGCGGCAACTTGACGAGGCGGATGCGGACATCGCGCTGGTCAATAAACGGTTTGACGAGTCACGAGGTATGCGACTTCTCCGCGGTCACCTGGTAAGGGAGCTTGACGCCCATGCCTTACTACTTGTATGCTTTGATGCAGATGGCGTTGCTGCCGTGGAGAGGCTGCGGGCGGAACTTTCCCGAGCTAAAGAGCAAGCCCGAAAGAGTAACGCGGCCGCTTTAAAGGCGGCCGAAGAGCTGAAAGCCGAACGGGCTGCTCACTGCCAAAGCAAAGAGGAAATGGCCAATATGGCCCTGAAGCTGAAGAATGCTACCGACCGCTGCGGGCTTCTTGAAAAAGAACGTCAAGCGGAACAAGAGGGCCTGAAAAAGGCCACCGCCGAGGCCAAGGATGCCCGTTCCTCTACGAGAGCTGCCAAGGAGGAGCTGAGTTAGGCCGGGGATATTGCGGCTGGAAAACCGTTTCTGCTGCAGAGGAAATATACGGATCCGAAGTATGCTCAGTTGGACAAGCTGTGGAGTTCGGAGGATGCTTATCTCGACTTAGCGGCGGCGCCATGACGCGATTGAGCACTTCCGAGGCCAGAAGGGGCACAGAAGGGAAGAGCTATTTTGGTCGCAATTCCATAGTCCGGAGCGTCCTCTTCCATTGACCGATCGGTTGGCCGAATGGGCCGAGCTGAATCGATTATCCGGACTTGCCATGAAGCATGTCATGACTCATTTGTGGCCAGGCGGACCCCAGCCGAAGAGTTATTTTGGCTTAGTGCGGCAGTTCCTTGGTGCGGTACCGCGTATCGACACAATGAAGCGGTCGGCATGTATTGAGGGGGCGCGGATGGCTCTTGCCCGTGTCAAGGCATACTGGGCTGAGATGAAGGCCATCGAAATTGCATCCCCAGATTCGGACGGAAGCCGAGTACCAGTCGAGCGCTATTTTGAGGAAGTTCTTCCGGGCGCTCGTTTAATAGAGACGCAGTGCTCGAAGGATGTTATGTTTGAATGACATGTGTAATTTTATGAAACAGCCTTTCGATTTAATGTAAGAGCTTTTTATACTTGTGCCTTCAAGTAGCAAACTACCTCCTGTGTGGCCGTTGATATATATATGTATATAACCTGAAAGATGGCAGCCTTCGGCTTCAGCCCCCACGCACATAGTGCGGGGGTGTTTGCAAAGAAGTTGCGTTTTCACACTTAATCCAACGTCTTGGTCCTATAAAGGAGGTGGTAGCGTAGGAAACTAGGCAACCGGGCTATAATGCTTTAGCACTTTCACTTAGCCATAGGAGTTCGATGGTGGGGCTACGATATAGCCCCTGAGGGCACCGCACTCTCCCGAATTCGGGGTGCGTATGTGCCTGACCGGGAAACGGTCCTTCGTCTAATGCGGAGGAATTCTAAACATTCCAAGGAGTCATCGAGTGGTTGACCAGTCTCTCGCTATATCATGACAGTCAGTTTTCGGCTTTCTCTACTGAGGTGCTCACCCGGCGAACCGCGGCACAATCGCAGATAGTTCTCCGGTACGCGTTAGCCGATAGAGCGGGCGTAAGGCAGCAAAACACAGGAGCCGGGCAAAACCAACATTTGACCAAAGACATGATTCGGAGCTGATGCATATAAGGCCTAACTCGAGACGCCAAACACTCCCTAAGGTATTCGGTCTTTTATAAAGCGGGCCGAACAATGCCCTTGGTAACAAGCCCCTGGTCTCCAGGTACGTGCAAAATTCTGACGCGGCCGATGCCAAAATGCCAGCCTCCTCCTCGGTTATAATAAGAGACCGGGGATGAGTAACAACAAGAGACAGTGAAAAAGGTTTATGCAGGGTCTTAATCTGAAAAGAATCCTTGCAACGGGTCCCTGCTGCACATATGCGCCTGTGTCTCCGTTGTGCCGTATCCTGGACGGTATAGCACGGCGTTCATCTGTAAAAGAGAGGAACTTAGTTTGAAAAAGATCGTGCGAAAATGTAATTGGAAATATTCATAGTACGATTCAAAAATGAATAAAATTGAGCTTTATTGTCTCTTGTTGTACATGCGTGGAGCCCCTTGTAAGGGGGGTACGCGGCTAGTAAGCATGATGTTTATTTATGCCGGACTCGCCTAACCGTGTCCGGGTCCGAACGACCTGCTTTAGGCGCTTTTTGCCGATAAGGCCGTATTAGTGTGAGGCTGTTAAGGCAGTCTCACATTCTTTCCTTGAGGGACACGCGCGGCTTCCCCTTAATGAAATGATGCCTCGTGGGCCGAGCATTTTAAGTTTAAGAGATGCATAATGCGGTATTGCGTTAAAGTGGGCGAAAGCTTCGCGTCCCAGTAGTGCTTGATGGCTACTTTTAAATGGGGCGATGTGGAAGACCAACTTTTCGCGACGGAAATTGTCGGGTGAGCCGAACATAACTTCCAATAGTAGGGAGCCCGTACAATGGGCGTATGTGCCTGGCATTATTCCTTGGAAGGAAGTGTTGCTATTGCTAATCCTGTTTGGGTATATCCCCATATTGCGGATTGTGTCCTGATATAGCAGGTTTAAATCACTGCCGCTGTCCATTAGGACTTGCGTAAATTGAAGACCGTCGATTATAGGTTCTAGTATCAAGGCATTCCATCATGCGTTCCGGATACTTTCGGAGTAGTCCTGATGGTCGAAGGTGATTGGTTTTGACAACCAGTGTTGGGACTCCGCTGGGGTAGATTGTGCGGCGCGTAATTCAATGGGCGCCCGCTCTATTTTCCCCTTTTGTTACTTGAATTAAGTTTACTGTTTCGACCTCTTGTGGGAAATTCTTTTGTTTTCCGGGGCTCTGCTTGTGGTGCTCGTCATCATCCTCACTTGGTGTGTCGAGCCCCTTGTGTTCGGCGTTGAGTCTGCCGGACTGCTTGAAGACCCAACAATCTCTGTGGGTATGGTTTGCAGGCTTCCCGGGAGTACTGTGGATTTGGCATATCCTGTCCAAGGTTTTGTTTAAGTTGGATAGCTCATCGCTATTATCCTTAAGGGGCAGTCTTTTATTGTTCTGCCGTGAGCTTTTGAATCCGGCGTTGACTGCCGCGCTCTTTGGACTGTTCCCCTTAATCCGGCGCTGGTCCTTGCTGCGTCGTGGTTTCCCATTCCCATCCCTGACTTCGGATGTACTTGGGTCGCTGGTACTTCATCTTGCTAGCCAGCTGTCCTCTCCCGCACAAAAGCGGGTCATGAGGCTTGTTAGTGCGGCCATTGTTCTTGGCTTTTCTGGCCAAGGTGTGCATGCGACCATTCGTCTCGGACGTTGTGTTTAAAAGCTGCTAAGGCTTCGGCGTCCGGACAGTCGACTATTTGGTTCTTTTTGGTGAGGAACCTGTTCTAGAATTTTCGGGCTGACTCTCCGGGCTGTTGGGTTATGTGACTTAAATCGTCTGCGTCCGGAGGTCGGACATAGGTTCCCTGGAAATTGGCCCGAAAAGCATCCTCAAGCTCTTCCCAACTACCAATGGTGTTTTCGGGGAGGCTTTTAAGCCAATGCCGGGCTGGCCCTTTGAGCTTGAGGGGTAGGTATTTTATGGCGTGGAGATCATCTCCTCTGGCCATGTGTATGTGGAGGATATAATCCTCGATCCAGACTCAAAGTGCATTGTTCCGTCGTATGCCTCTATGTTTACGGGTTTGAATCCCGCTGGGAATTCATGATCCAGCACCTCATCGGTGAAACATAGAGGGTGCACGGCGCCCCTGTATTTGGGTATGCCATGATGTTCAGACACTTGACGTGTTGTATTGTTTGCTAGAGCTTGTTTCCTTGGCCCATAGATAGATCTGACTGGGCCATCCTTTTGGTGTGAATCCTTATGCGGATCGCGCGCCGGCTTGTGTGCGGCGCCGCTTTCCGCTCTATGTGTGCCATGTGGTTGTCTACCCGACCGGGCGGTCTTTTTGTTTTTTGATCGTGGGGGCTCTACGGCCTCCTCGTCGAATTCGGGCAGTAGTTTGCGCTTTGGGTAGCTCTTTGTTTGGCGGCTATTGCCTTATCTGTCTGCGGTGTTGAGTACTTTACTCCATCTTATTCGGAGTGCGTCTTCCGCTGTTCTGAGCCTCTGTTTCTGCTTTTTCAAGCTACGTGTAGTGGCGAGGAGCTCTTTGTGGAGGTCCTTCTGTTCCAATGGCGTGTCCGGTGTGAGATCGTCCGGACTGTTATCTTTGCCCGGGACGGGTTGTTTGTCCAAGTTGGCCTGTTCGGATGGTTGCTCAATGGCATGTTCATCGTCGGCCGGCTCACCCTGCTCTATGGCTGGGTCTGTGTGGGCGCTATATTTGTCGAGGTGGGGTTTTGAGTGGCGCTTACGCCGCCGCTTTGACTGCTTCCCGAGGGAATCATCTTTCGCAGCGTCCCGTCGTTCCTCGTTATCGCTTCCCTTAGGTGTGTCCACCATGTATACATCGTAAGTTGAGGTGGCCCTCCAGTGCCCTGTGGGCGCTGGTTCTTGGTCGTCTCCGGCGTCGTCGTCCATACCGTCGATGTCCTCGGAGTCGAAGTCGAGCATGTCGGTTAAGTAATCGACAGTGGCTACAAAGTGGGTGGTGGGTGGGCGTTGAATTTCTTCGTCGTCCGAATCCCAACCTTCCTGACCATAGTCCGGCCAGGGCTCCCCTGACAAAGAGAGAGACTTTAATGAGTTCAGGATATCGCCAAAGGGCGAGTGCTGAAAGATGTCCGCGGCGGTGAATTCCATAACCGGCGCCCAGTCGGATTCGACCGGCAGGGGCGCCGGAGGTTTGGAGTCCGGAAAGGAGTCCGGCACCTGGGAGTCACGAGCTTCGCAAGGGACAAGGATGGTGTTCGGCTCAATCACCGTTGAGATTTCAGCCCCCGAGGCGGTGTCCAACCAACCTTCCTCGATCGGCGAAACTGGCTCCGGATTAAGGGTCGGAGCAGGCACTGGTGCGGCCTCCAGGGCACTGTTCGATGGCAGAGCTAGATCGTACCCATCGATACAGTGCGGCACGCTCGGCTGCGGCTCGAATCCGTCGAAGATCAAGTCTCCGCGGACATCGGCCGTATAGTTCAAACTTCGAATCTGACCGATGGCGGGCGTAGCTTCGATCTACTCGGATGGCCTAGCGAATTGGCCCGATGCAAAGCCGCCGAATCTGAAGATTTGTCCGGGAGAAAAGTCTGCATACTGGACTGCGTGATTCTTGATGATTGAAGGAGCCATCGGGCCCATAGGTGACGACACATAGGAACTCTCAATGAAAGCACCAATGTCGGTGTCAAAACCGGCGGATCTCGGTAGGGGTCCCGAATGTGCGTCTAGGCGGATGGTAACAGGAGACAAGGGACACGATGTTTTACCAGGTTGGGCCCTCTCGATGGAGGTAATACCCTACTCCTGCTTGATTAATATTGATGATATGGGTAGTACAAGAGTAGATCTACCACGAGATCGAGAGGCTAAACCCTAAAAGCTAGCCTATGGTATGATTGTTGTTAGTCCCACGGACTAAAACCCTTCGGTTTATATAGACACGAATAGGGTTAGGGTTACCTGAGTCGGTTACAATGGTAGAAATCTACATATCCGTATCGCCAAGCTTGCCTTCCACGCCAAGGAAAGTCCTATCCGGACACGGGACGGAGTCTTCAATCTTGTATCTTCATAGTCCAGGAGTCCGGCCAAAGATGATAGTTTGGCTATCCGGACACCCCCTAGTCCAGGACTCCCTCAGTGGGCATTGTGAGCTTGCATAGGCTGAGCAGGCCCAGGTTGGTGCATATTTGGCCCATCATCCAAATTCAAATCTGGGATTCCCTCCAAAATAGCTATTTGAGCAGGGCCATTGGCAGATTCATTGCTAGGAGCACCGTTATGAGATCCATGCAGAGAAAGAGTCAAGTCACTGTTATCATCTACTTCAGGCTTGTCCTCTTGTGCCAACTGATTGAACTCTTCAGGGAGAGGTGCCATGAGTTCATTTAACTACAGAAATTCCCCCTGATGTAATTCTTGGTCAATCTCCATATGATCCTGGGGTAAGGCCCAGTGGCCCCATCCAGGAAGATCTTCCTCTTCTTCCTCCAAATACTGATCTTGGTTTAGATCATGGTTGAGGTTCAGATCAGGTATGTGTGCTTGATGCACATCATCATGTTCATGGTGTTGCAGTGGACCAATAAAATGATTATGTTCACTTGACTGGTTGTCGTTGAACTCCCATCCTGAACCGGTCTTGTCTAACCATTCATATGGAGCATCACATGTAACATGTTTTTGCCGGGGACTCCTAGTACTCTTGTATTCCCTTTGTTTACTAATTTAATGTAAGATGTTTTGAATATTTCAATATAGACTACATACGAACTGAATTTCTATATTTCAATATAGACTACATACGGACTGAAATGATGGAACAAACGCACTAAAAAACGTATATGTACATCCAATTTTTAGAAAAAGTTGGAACAAAGTCAAAACATCTTTATAACAGTGAACGGAGGGAGTACTGGTCAAACAGCGAGTCAGACAGTCATGCATTATACTATGACTCCTATTCTTGTAATTCTTGCCGGTGTAGTGTGATCATTTTCTCAAGCATATGGGATTCCATCAAAGTTGCCACCAAGCTAGACGACGCCCTCTCCTTCACCAGCTTCGCCCACCAAACCACTAGTGAGTCATGCATTCTTGCCAGTGTAGTGTGATCCTTGGCCTTGGCTGCTGATAAGTCACCGTATCTATAATGTTTTATTGTTCCATGCTGTTTTATTATCAATCTTTGATGTTTTATAATCATTTTATAGTCATTTTATATCATTTTTTGGTACTAACCTATTGATATAGTGCCAAGTGCCAATTGTTGTTTTTCCCATGTTTTTTACATCGCAGGAAATCAATATCAGATGGAGTCCAAATGCCACGAAACTCCACGATGATTTTTTATGGGCCAGAAGGAAGGCAATGGGCCCTGGTTGCACCTGGGGGGTGCCCCGAGGGGGGCACAATCCACCAGGGCGCGCCAAGGGGCCCAGGTGCGCCCTGGTGGGTTGTGCCCACCTTGGGTGCCCCCAGACCGCCTCTTTGCTCTATAAATACCCCAAAAATCCCAGAACCCTAAGGGAGTTGACGAAATATTCATCCAGCCGCCGCAGAGTCCAGAACCACCAGATCCAATCTAGGCACCATCACGGAGAGGTTCACCACTTCCATTGGTGCCTCTCCGATGATGCGTGAGTAGTTCTTTGTAGACCTTCGGGTCGTAGTTAGTAGCTAGATGGCTTCCTCTCTCTCTTTTGATTCTCAATACAATGGTCTCTTGGAGATCCATATGATGTAAGTCCTTTTTGCGGTGTCTTTGTTGGGATCTGATGAACTTCGAGTTTATGGTCAGTTATATCTTTTTATATCCATGAAAGTTATTTGAGTTTCTTTGATCTCTTATATGCATGATCTCTTATAGCCTCGTATTTCTTCTCTGATATTTGGGTTTTGTTTGGCCAACTTGATCTATTTATCTTGCAATGGGAAGAGGTCCCCGATAGTGGGTTCGATCTTACGGTGCTTGATCCAAGTGACAGAAAGGGAACCGACACGTATGTATCGTTGCTACTAAGGATAAAAAGACGACATCTATATCTACTGCCATATAGATAAACGGATCTTGTCTACATCATGTCATCGTTCTTATTTCATTAATCCATTTTTCCATGAACTTAATACACTAGATGCATGCTGGATAGCGGTCGATGTGTGGAGTAATAATAGTAGATGCATGCATGAGTCGGTCTACTAATGTTGGACGTGATGCCTATGTAATGATCATTGCCTGGATATCATCATGATTATTTGAAGTTCTATCAATTGCCCAACAGTAATTTGTTTACCCATCGTTTGCTATTTTTCTCGAGAGAAGCCACTAGTAAAACCTACGGCCCGCGGGTCTTCTTTCTCATATATTTGCTTTGCGACCTACTTTTCCTTTCTATTTTTATTCAGATCTATTATTTTAATCCAATACAATTTTCTCCCATCCGTTTGCCTATCTTGAGGCGCCGTACCCCGAAAGGGATTGACAACCCCGAAAGGGAGTAACAAGAGGTGTTGTTATTTGTGTGCAGGTGCTGCTTACGTTGTGATTGCTTGGTCCTCCTACTGATTTGATACCTTGGTTTCATAACTGAGGGAAATACCTACTGTTGTTGTGCTACATCATCCTCTCCTCTTGGGGGAAATACCGACATAGTCCTAGCGACACCATCAAGTAGAATTTTTGGCACCGTTGCCGGAGAGGATCTTCAACACAACCAGGTTCCTAATCAAAAATCTCATCTCCTCGCAATTTACATTATTTGCCATTTGCCTCTCGTTTTCCTCTCCCTCACTTCACAAAAAATTGCCATTTTATTTGCCTCTCTTTTTCCGTTCGTCGTTTTCCTTGCCGGATCTATTTTTGAGTGCAATCTTGTTGTGTGATCATCATGACTCAAGAGAACACCAAGTTATGTGATTTCTCAAATACCAACAACAATGATTTTATTGGCACTCCGCTTGCTCCTCCCGCCATTAGTGCGGAGACTTGTGATATTAATACTGCTTTGCTGAATCTTGTTATGAAAGACCAATTTTTTGGTACTCCTAATGAGGATGCCGCATCCCATCTTAATACCTTCGAGGAATTATGCGATATGCAAAAGAAAAAAGATGTGGACAATGATGTGGTCAAGATGAAATTATTTCCATTTTCTTTGCGTGATTCTACAGAAATTTGGTGCTCTTCTTTGCCTCGCAATAGTATCGATTCTTGGAACAAGTGCAAAGATGCTTTTACCACTAAGTATTTTCCTCCGGCAAAAAATATTTCCCTTAGAACCCAGATCATGAATTTCAAGCAACTTGAACATGAGCATGTTGCACAATCTTGGGAAAGGATGAAAATGATGCTAAGGAATTGCCCAACTCATGGGTTAAATCTTTGGATGACCATACAAAAATTTTATGCGGGGTTGAATTTTGTTTCTCGTAATCTTTTAGATTCACTTGTGAGGTGGAACTTTTATGGAAATTACTTTGGGTGAAGCCACCAAATTTCTTGATAATATCATGGAAAATTATTCACAATGGCATACCGAAAGAGCTCCTACTAGTAAAAAGGTTAATTCGGTTGAATAAATTTCTTCTTTGAGTGACAAAGTTGATGGTCTTATGAAATTGGTTGCTAGTAAAAGTGCTCATATTGATTTTAATGATATGCCTTTGTCTACTTTGATTGAGAAAAATAGTGATGCCATTGATGTGAATTTTATTTCTCGCAATAATTTCAACAACAATGCTTATGGAGGAAATTTTAATCCTAGGCCTTTTCCTAATAATTCCTCTAATAATTATGGTAATTCCTGTGGAAATAGATCTTACAATAATAATAGGATCACCTCTGATCTTGAGAATAGTATTAAATAATTTATCAACACGCAAAAAGTTTTCAACACTTCCATAGAAGAAAATTGAATAAGATTGATGATTTGTCTAGAAGTGTTGGTAGAATTGCTCATGATGTGGAAAATCTCAAGTTGAAAATTTTTGTGCCTAAAGTTGATGAATCGATTAAAGCTCTTTATGTTTCTATAGATGAAAGTAAGAAAAGAACTGCTATGCTTAGAGCTAAAAAAGAATTTTTAGAAAAAGCCTTTTCCGGTGGTTTCTTTCGCAAAAGTGATGAAGATCTTAAAATGATTGGTGTTTCTTCTATTGATTCCTTGTTTACTAAAGTTAAGATTGATGAAAAAGGGACTGGAGAAGAGTCAACTTTAAGTAGAAGGCGTCCCAATATTTCGGAGGGTGAAAATCTTGTTGAGAAAATTGATGAAAGTGGGTTTGGAGAGGTCAAAACTTTAACTAGTGATGCACCCACTCTTTTGGATTACAAAGACTTTAATTATGATAGTTGCTCTTTGATTGATTTTATTTATTTGTTGCAATCCATGATAAATTCACCCCATGCTTATGAACAAAACAAAGCTTTTACTAATAATATTGTTGATGCTATCATGAAAGCTTTGGAAGAAAAATTGGAATTAGAAGTTTCAATTCCAAGAAAATTGCATGATGAGTGGGAACCTACTATCAAAGTCAAGATTAAAAATTATGAATGTTTTGCTTTATATGACTTGGGTGCTAGTGTATCTACTATTCCGAAATCTTTATGTGATGTGCTTGGTCTTACCAATCTTGAAGAATGTTCTTTGAATTTGCACTTGGTGGATTCTACTATTAAAAAGCCTATGGGAAGAATTAATGATGTTCTTATTCTTGCAAATAGGAACTATGTGCCCATATATTTTATTGTTCTTGATATTGATTGCAATCCGTCTTGCCCAATTATTCTTGGTAGAGCGTTTTTACGCACTATTGGTGCCGTGATTGATATGAAAGAAGGGAATATCAAGTACCAATTTCCTTTGAGGAAGGGTATGGAACACTTTACTAGAAAAAAAATCAGGCCACCTTATGAATCAATCATGAGGGCATCTTATGGATCTCGAACCAAAGATGACAATACTTAGATCCTTGCCTTACGCCTATCTAAGGGCGTAAAACTATAGCGCTTGTTGGGAGGCAACCCAATGAATAAAATCTATTTTTGCTTTTTTACTTTCTGTTCTTGTGTGTTTACACAATTATACTACTGGTATGATTGTGATTTTTGTGTTTTAATTAGTGTTTGTGCCAAGTAAAACCTTTAGGATCTTCTTGAGTGATAGTTGTTTGATCTTGCTGAAAAAGACAGAAACTTTGTGCTCAGAAAAATAATTTTCATAAATCACAAAAAATAGATTTTGCCCTGATTCTTTTTGCAGAAGATTAATATACTAATTACTCAGGTCTTCCTACTTTTTCTTAATTTTTTGAGATACAGAAGTTTTCGAAAGTTCCAGATTACTACAGACTGTTCTGTTTTGACAGATTCTGTTTTCTTTGTGTTGTGTGCTTATTTTGATGGCTCTATGGTTTTCCTTGATGTGGTTTTGCCATAGAAAAGTTGGAATACAGTAGATATAATACAAAAACAAAATATGAATTGGTTTGACACAACACTTATAGTAGTGGTTTGCTTTCTTTTACTAACGGATCTCACGAAGGTTTTGTTGAGTTTTGTGTGATTGAAGTTTTCAAGTTTTGGGTTATCTTATGATGGATGAATGAAGGATAGAAGAGCCTAAGCTTGGGAATGCCCCGACATCCTAAGCTATTATCCAAGAATGAGCAAACAACTAAGCTTCACTACAAAAAAAAGACACATCCGTGACATTTTGGGACGAACGAAATTTTTTTCTGTCATACATATGACACTTCTATGACGATAATTGTGACAAAACCCGGTATCATCATAGATGTGGTGGGCTCCTACTTCTATGACAAAAAATCATGACAGAAAATGGGCTTTTCATCCTGGGCGGGCCGGAGAGGCAGCTGCATGACATTCTTTGGGCCGTCCATGACGGAAAAAACCGTGGTAGAAGCGAGGGCGAGGAAAATTTCGGGGAGTTCCCGGTTACGGTGGGAGGTCGGGGGCCAAGCGATGCACGTTTCTCTCGTACATGTACGCGCGTGTGTGCGAGGCGTTGGCTCCAACTGAACCCGAGCGAGGCGTTGGGCTCTAACTGAACCCGAGCGATTGCACTGCAGACTACGCGTTACTGAACCCGAGCGATCGATCGATGGCTGTTAACTAAACCCGATCGAGCGATTCCTTCACTACTGCTGCTAACTGAAGCCGATCGATGCTGCCTCTGGGATGAAAAATGGCGTTGAGGGGGGTTAGATGAGCGATGGCGGTGGCGTTGCCTCTGGATGAACAGGACCCGTGGTGTGGAGGGCTGGATGAGCGATGAAGCGGTGGAGGGTGCCCGTGGAGGGTGGTTGAGCGATGGCCGATGGAGTAGCGTGCGGTGGAGGCTGGATGAGCAGGAGCCCGTGGAGGCTGGAGGAGGTCGGCGGTGGAGATGAACGGTATCCGTGGAGTCCGTTTTGCGGTACGCCACACCCCTCCCGATGAACATGACCCCCGTTTCGACCGTAGCGTTCCAACACAAGTCTGTTTCGTCCGTTTTGCGGTATGCCACACCCCTCCCGATCAACAGGACCCCCGTTTCGACCGTAGGAGGTCCGTTTCATCCGTTTGCGTACGCCACACCCCTCCCGATCAACAGGACCCCCGTTTCGACCGTAGGAGGTCTGTTTCCTCCGTTTTGTGGTACGCCACACCCCTTCCGATCAACAGGACCCCCGTTTCGACCGTAGGAGGTCCGTTTCCTCCGTTCTGCGGTACGCCAGGCCTCGTTTCCATCGCCTATTCCGTCCAAGCCCTCCCAATGAACACGACCACGCATTTCGTTTCGACCCAGCCGGTTGGCTCCCACGCGTTCCGTTGCCTCCCGATGAACACGACGCGTTCCATTGCCTCCCCGTGAACACGACGCATTCTGTTGCCTCCCCATGAACACGACGACGACGTTGTTTCTCTGTTCCGACCCAGCCATGTACACGAGCCCTGGCCGTACGTATGCGCGAGTGGCGTTCGAGACCCTGCCCGTATGTGCGTGCGTGGCGTATTTTCTTTCTTGCACCTGGCGGCTATGCGTGCGTGTACATGCTACGTGCGGCGCCTCTACTACGACACGTGCGGCGCCACTACATCGACCAGATATATATATGCGTACCGTTCGCGACCAGAATGACAATGCTACGTGCGCTTGACCAGGTGGGTCCGACCGCCGAGCACTTCCTTGCTGCGAAGATGTAGCTGGTGGGTCCCAGCGGTCAGGGGGGGCGAATCATTTTGTTTTTTTTTTTGCCCAGACGCACTTCCTTGCGTGCGAAGGTGTAGCTGATGGGTCCCTACTGGTGGGTCCCAGTAGTCAGGGGGGAAACGTTTTTTTCGTGAAATACGGTGGCCCGTCCGGTGGGTCCCCGCTGTCAGGTGGAGGAATAATTATTTTGCGCGTAATAAGGAGGCACTTCCTTCCGGCCGCCGTGGACCCAGTTGTCAGCCTCTCCACGCAGTACTCTTCCGATGGAAGTCAGTTGTTTACCACATTGACCACGCCGTGCCGAGAGCACCACGACGGTGGACGACGGCGAGGCCTAGGAAGGGGACGACGCGGAGCCGGGGAAGACGCAGCAGTGGATGCCGCGAAGAGGAGTTCGAGGTTCCTTGGTTCGACGCGGTGTGAGGCTGCCGTCGCCCGAGAATAATAGGGGTGTGGGTGAGTAGAGGATGGCCTGGCTAGCGGTGGGAGTAGTAGAGGCGGTGAGCCCTCCATGGTATCACAACCCGCCACGAGGCGAGGAGCATGCGGCACGACGGCGCTGCTTTGGGCGGCTTGAGCGAAGACCGAGAGGTTGAAGAAGCACTACGGTCGTTGGATGGACATCGTCACAGTCCTTTGGAGTATTGACTAAGTTGACAAAGCCCTCCGTCCCCATCAACTTAGTAGGCCCACAATTCAGCCTGCCACTATACTGGGTCCTAGCTAGCAGGGGGAGTATTCAATTCTTTTTGCATAATAAGGAGGCACTTCCTTGCGTGCGAAGATATAGCTGGTGGGTCCAAGCTGTCGTGGCGATGCGTTTTTTCGCAATCTGAGGCCCTTCGATGGGTCCCAGATGTCAGGTGGAGGAATCATTATTTTGCGCGTAATAAGAAGGCATTTCCTTGCGTGCAGCCGTGGACCCAGTTGTCAGCCTCTCCACGTACAGTCCACTTCAGATGCATGTCGGTCGTTGATAATCCCCAAGTGCAGGGAATCATCGTAGCAATTCCCAAAGGTAGAAATGATAAGTATGGAGTGTCGAACCCACAAGGAGCCAAAGGTAAGATCAAAATTCTCTCAAGCCCTATCTGCCACTGATACGACTCTACGTGCACCGAACGTTTGCTTCCAACTAAAAACAAGAAATAAAACTGTGTTGTGGGTATAAAGATGATAACTATGTATGATATCGGAGAGCTAAAATATAAAAGTAAGTGCTGTTATCATAAGGTTAGAATATATTACTAAATAATATAAATAGTGAGTGTGGAATAATGATGGATCGGTGTGCGGAATTGTCCTAGGCAATTGTTAACAAGACCGATAGTCGTCATTGCAATTTCATATGAGGGAGAGGCATAAGCTAACATACTTTCTCTACTTGGATCATATGCACTTATGATTGGAACTCTAGCAAGCGTCCGCAACTACTAAAGATCATTAAGGTAAAACCCAACCATAGCATTAAGGCATCAAGTCCTCTTTATTCCCATACGCAACAACCCCCTTACTCGGGTTTGTGTTTCAGTCACTCACCAACCCGCTATAAGCGAATCATGAACGTATTGCAACACCCTATAGCGGGAATCCCTCACGCTTGCGCAACATGGAGGGCACCATAGGACAACATCAAAGTAAAACATACAACTCATACCAATCTAGATCATCAATCAACCCAAAGACAAAAGATATCTACTCAAAACATCATAGGATGGCAACACATCATTGGATCATAATATGTGGCATAAAGCACCATGTTCAAGTAGGGATTACAGCGGGGTGCAGGAGAGTGGACCGTGTAAAAGAGATGAGGATGGTGATGATGATGGTGATGCCGATGGCACTCCGGTGCCACCAAGAGAGAGAGGAGGAGAGGTTCTCCCCCTTGTGCTTCCTCCTCCATGGCTTCCGGTGATGATGGCCCCCTTCGGCAGGGTGCCGGAGAGGGCCTAGATTGATTTCTCGTGGCTACAGAGGCTTGCGGCGGTGGAACTCCTGATCTATCTTCTCCCCCGAAGGTTTTAGGGTATATGGGACTATATAGGTGAAAGAAGTCGGTCGGGGGAGCCTCGAGGGGCCCACGAGAGGGTAGGGCGTGCCCAGGGGGGTGGGCGTGCCCCCTATCTTGTGGCTTCCTTGAAGCTCTTGTGACGTGGACTCCAAGTCTCCCGGATCATATTCTTCCCAAAAATCACGCTGCCGAAGGTTTCATTCCGTTTGGACTCCATTTGATATTCCTTTTCTTCGAAATACTGAAACAGGCAATAAAACAGCAATATGGGCTGGGCCTCTGATTAATAGATTAGTCCCAAAAGTAATATAAAAGTGTATAATAAAGCCCGTAATCATTCAAAACAGATAATAAAATAGCATGAATGCTTCATAAATTATAGATACGTTGGAGACGTATCAGCATCCCCAAGCTTAATTCCTGCTCGTCCTCGAGTAGGTAAATGATAAAGAAAGAATTTATGAAGTGTGAATGCTAGCAGGTGCACAAGTTTTGATCAATGATAATTCCAATCACCTTTTCTAGCATCAATAAGTGTCATAATAGTAGCTTATCTCATAAAACTTTTCATGATCAAGTAACAATCTATTCACAATGTTAAGTATGGTTCAGAAACTTCATTGAGAACTAACAAACTATAATCTCAGTCATTGAAGCAATCGCAATTTATCATAACATCAGAAAGAGTCAAGAATAGAGCTTTTCAGCAAGTCCACATACTCAACTATCATATAGTCTTCTACAATTGCTAACACTCACGCAATACTTGTGGTTATGGAGTTTCAGCGGACCTTTGAGAAAGATAGGGGCTTATTGTGTTGCCTCCCAACGTATTCACCTTTAGGTGATGTCAGCAATAATAGCCCATGCTAACTTACATCCAATTGGATATATATATCATGATCTTTCAAACACGAGGAGCTTGCCAAAGGATAAAATGAAAAAGGGAAAGGTGGGGATCACCTTGACTCAAGCATAAAGTAAAAACATAAAGTAAAAGATAGGCCCTTTGCAGAGGGAAGCAGAGGTTGTCATGTGCGTTTAGGGTTGGATGCATAAAATCTTAATGCAAAAGAACGTCACTTTATATTGCCCCTTGCATGTGGACCTTTGTTATGCAGTCCGACGCTTTTATTGCTTCCACAACAAGATCGTACAAAGCTTATTTTCTCTGCACTAATAAGTCATACATATTTAGATAGCAATTTTTATTGCCTACAACATGACAACTTACTTGAAGAATCTTACTCAATCCATAGGTAGGTATGGTGGACTCTCATGGCAAAACTGGGTTTAAGGATATTTGGAAGCACAAGTAGTATCTCTACTTGGTGCAAGGAAATTGGCTAGCATGAGGGGGAAAGGCAAACTCAACATATTTGGAAGGTCAATGATAATATACATTAACTGAGATGTGAGAAAACATAAACCATTACGTTGTCTTCCTTGTCCAACGTCAACTCTTTTAGCATGTCATACTTAATGAGTGCTCCCATTCATAAAAGATGTCCAAGATAATATATTTGTATGTGAACCTCTCTTTCCTTATTACTTCCTATTAATTGCAACGATGACGAAAACTACGTTTGCCAACTCTCAACAACTTTTATGCCTCATACTCTTTATTTGTGAAGTCATTACTATCCATGTTATAAGCATATGAAACATATAGAAATTCAGATCTATATCATTCAATTCATTCCCCCATTTACTCATAGGATATACATGAAGCACATGAGTAAATGACAAACTACTCCAAAAGATATGAGTGAAGGACATTGAGTAGTCAAATAATTAACTAGCCATGGGAGGGTTCCTTTTTTATTCAATATTTCAGATCCAATGATTTTATTCAAACAGCAAGTAAAGTTGAAAATATGCTCCAAGCAAAACACATATCATGTGGCGAATAAAAATATAGCTCCGAGTAAGGTATACCGATAGTTTTGAAGACGAAGGAGGGGATGCCTACCGAGGCATCCCCAAGCTTAGGCGCTTGAGTCTTCCTTGAATATTACCTTGGGGTGCCTTGGGCATCCCCAAGCTTAGGGTCTTCCCACTCCTTATTCTCCTCCTATCGATATCTCACCCAAAACTTGAAAACTTCAGCCACACAAAACTTAATGGAACTTCGTGAGATAGGTTAGTATGATAAAGAGTAAACCATTCACTTTGGTGCTGTAAAAGACAAGGTTCATAATTGTTTTCACACAATGCCTACTGTACCATATTATTTCCACAATTCATATTGCGAAATATAAGCCATAGGAACTAGAGAACAAGCAAACTATGCGATGAAAACAGAATCTGTCAGAAACAGAACAGTCTGTAATGATCTGAACAATAACCATACTTCTGCTACTCCAAAAATTATGAAATAAACTGGTGGACGTGCGGAATTTGTCTATTAATCTTCTGCAATAATAATCAACTCAAAAGCACTCTTATGTAAAAAATGACAGATAATCTCGTGAGCGCAAAGTTTCTGTTTTTTACAGCAAGATCACATTAACTCTCACCCAAGTCTTCCCAAAGGTCTTACTTGGCACTTTATTGAAACAAAAGCTATAAAACATGGTTACTACAATAGCTTAATCATGTAGACACACAAAAACAGTAAGGGTAAATATTGGGTTGTCTCCCAACAAGCGCTTTTCTTTAATGCCTTTTAGCTAGGCATGATGATTTCAATGATGCTCACATAAAAGATAAGAGTTGAAACATAAAAAGAGCATCATGAAGAATATGACTAGCACATTTAAATCTAACCCACTTCCTATGCCTAGGGATTTTGTGAGCACACAATTTATAGGAACAAGAATCAACTAGCATAGGAAGGCAAAACAAGTTTAACTTCAAAACTTTAAGCACATAGAGACGAAACTTGATATTATGGCAACTCCTACAAGCATATATTCCTCCCTCATAATAGTTTTCAGTAGCATCATGGATAACAACTTTGTTCTCATACTCAATTGGAACCTCTTCCGAAATAGTGGAATACTAACTAAAGTTGACTGTCGGTGTATTAAGGTAGGGGTACCTTAGTACCCCGAACACTGTCTGCAGGCGATCATGGCGTCGAGGCAAGCCTTGCGGGCGTCTATCAAGACCCTCCATGACCCTTCAGAAAACAAGACTCCAGCAAGAGGAGCTTGCGGTGAGCCATTCAAGAACAAAGTAATCAAGACCCGGCAAGAGGAGCTTGCGGAAGAATACTCAGGTAGCGAAGGAAACAAGGCCCGGCAAGAGGAGCTTGCCGGGAAGGCTAATGGCGCCGAGCCCCAAGCGCGACAAGGTTCCTGCCGCGGCAAGGCGCTTGCAGGCGTGCGACCTCTCTTCATCTCCGCTCCAGCTCACCCGCCAGCGTGTCACCAGGGGCTCTCCCAATCTGGCGTGTCGACGGGCTGTGCAGCCAGCGGGGAGTAGTGACAAGCGGCGCCGACAAGCTACCATCGTGGCAAGCGGAGGCGCGCCTTGCGGTCCCTGTTACCTTTGTTAAGGCGATCGAGGCGGGCATTGATGACTCTTGTCCCTTGCCGTCGAGTTAGGTATAGATTCTTGTACCTTTGTACAAAGCGGTGTACCAACCTATGTTTTACCAACATACCCTTGTCTACTTGCCACATGTGGTAACCCCTTGTGCCTATAAAAGGAGGCCCAAGTGCAGCGAGAAAGGGTTGGGGTCCAGCTCGGCTTAGTTCATCACATTCATACGAAACCACACTCGGGCTAGGTCTTGTAGCTCCCATTGCTCCCTAGCAAGAACACAAGATAATCCACAAAGCAGCAGTAGGAGTATTATCTCCCCGGAGAGCTCCGAAGCTGGGTAAATCCCCTCGTGTGCATCGCCTCGATCCGCTCTTTGTGCAATCTCCGCCCCCCTCCGAACCACAAGGGACCCAGGTCCCGTAGGTGCTCGTGGGACACGATCAGTTCTCCCCCGACATCTTTGGCGCGCCAGGTAGGGGGCGTCGAGGCTGTGTGAACCCGATCCGGCGGTCACACGAGCAACTTCATCGACATCTTCGTCGACATGGCGCCAAAGAAGAAGTCTTCGGCAGCAGCTGAGCCGTCCGCGTCGAACCCACCACCACCGGAGCCGTCAGGTGGTGGGGAAGCGCTAGCGGAGGAACGGCGTCGTCGAGAGCCACGATGCCGCCAGGTCAAGGACAAGGCAGCGCGAGCGTCGGCGTCGAATCTGCACCGCGTCGCCTTCGAGGGAGCGGGACCGGCAGCGTCATGATACTCGCGGCACCATCGCTCGTTGGATTAAGGCCAAGCTGGAGGATCCGTGGCCCTCGAGACCGCATGCACCTCGGCATGCGGTGCGAGTGGAGTGCGGTCGCTTAGGCGGGATGCTGCTCCTCTAACTTGGTTGGGAGTCGAGCACATCCGTTCTTCGCTCTGTCGCCGTTGCCGCCAACCACACCAGCGGAAGCCTTGGCAAGAGCTCGATTACTTCTAGATTACCCTCCAGCGGCCGATAAGGTCGGCGAATGGAGGGCCACAATTCAGAGTCTCATCGGCCGCTTAGCAGCGACGCCCCGCTGACAACCGAGTGCCGCGGCGGCGGCGACAAGGCGCGAGCGATGGCGGCGAGACTTGCGGGGTGCACCACCGTACTCCCCTTCGAAGGCCAAGATCGCCCGGCTCGCGGATCCACCTCGACAGCGACTCCACAGCCTCGTCGGATCCGCGAGCTCGTCGCGACCAACGCCAAGTTCTTCGAGCGGCAAGAAGAAAGCCTTCGAACCCGTATTGGCGCCGAAGAAGCGCGCCGTCAATCGACCAGCGCCGGGCCCTGTCGATATGCATGCGCCCGAAGAACCAGGCGACTTACCGTCTGTGATAGGTTGCCCTGCGCTCACTCGTGAGCTGCGGCAAGTCGGTGGCCGACAAGGAAAACTTCAAACCAGGCGTGCGGAGAAGTATGGCGGCAGGACACATCCATCGGAGTTCCTCAGCATCTACACCATCGCGGTGCAAGCTGCGGGGGCGAGCGACAAGATCCTCGCCAACTACTTTCCCTTGGTGCTCAAGCCAAGCGTCGGTCTTGGCTCATGCACTTGTCGGATAGCTCTATTTCTTCTTGGGCAGATTTGTGCCACCAGTTTGTTGGCGCCTTGCAGCGTGCCACAAGCCTCATGGCCAGGAGAGTGATCTCCACCTGCTTGCCCGTAGAAGGAGGAGTCTGCGCAAATTCATCCAGAGATTGATCGAGTGCACTACAACATCCCGAGGCGTCCACCTGCTGCGGTGATCGGTGCATTCCATCGAGAATGTCTGAAATCGCGGATGAGGAGGAGATGGCGATGTGCAAAGTGAAAGACGTCGACAAGCTCTACGCCCTGGCCGACAAGTGTGCTGCTGAAGAAGGAAGAAGACTCCCGGGAGAGAATGTGGGAGCAGAGTCGGCGGTGAGGGATCGCCCGGCAAGAAATAGCCAGTGGCGGAACAACAGGAGGAAGAAAAACCAAGAAGTACTAGTTGTCGAGCAGTCCGGCAAGGATGGTGCCGCCAACAAAGCCAAGGCTAGTGGCTCCGGCAAGGAGGATGCCGTTAGCGCCGACCGCCAAGCTGTGGCGGCCGCCGACAAGCTGACAGCTCAACAAGCGATCTTGTAAAATCCACCGCACCAAGGGCCACGATCTCGAGCTGCAAGAAAGTCGAGCAGCTTGTTGAGCTCTGAAGAGCTGAGTCGGCGGCGAGACAAGGAAAAGGCCCAAGAAGGTGCAGGTGCAGCAAGTAGAAGAGACCCGGTCGGGGAGGCGCCGGCAAAGCCAAGCAGCGGCAAGGAGGCAGAACCTCCCGTGGCGCGACAAGGAAGAAGATGAAGATGAAGATGGCGAGGGGCGATGAAGGCGATGAAGCTGATGAGCAGGAGTTTCAAAAGGCAGCGGAGGTCCTTTGCGTCGGCGGTGGTGCGTCTCGCATACCTCGCACCGCCAACTCAAGCAATGGATGCGTGAGGTCAATGCAGCAGAACCATCCATAGAGTCACGCAAATCTCTAAAATGGTCCAGACGCCCATCATCTTTGACATTGAGGACCACCCGATCGCATCGCTGCGGTCGGGTGCTGCCGATGTTGGTCTCACCAACCATCCGCAACCTCAAAGTCACAAAGATGCTGGTTGACGGGGCGGCCTGAATTTGATCTCCTCTGCGGTGCTCCGAAGCTTCAAATCCACGACGGCGAGCTCGAAGAAACTGGTACTTTCAAGGAATCAACCCAGGAAGGAGCAAGCCCAAAGGGAAGATCACGTTGCGGTAACATTGGCGCGAGCTCAACTTCAGAACTGAGAGGTCACGTTTGGCGTCGCCGATTTCCCATTGCCCTACAATGGCATACTTGGCCGTCGGCACTCGCCAAGTTTATAGGCCGCCTCTCATTATGCTTACAACCTACTCAAGATGCCCGGCCCGATAAGCGTCATTTCTGTCCATGGCGACAAGAAAGATGCACTTATCTGCGCCGACAAGATTCTGGGATGCAGCAGCAGCGGGAGAGTAAACCACTTACGCTGAAGCTCCGGGGAAAAGACCACCAGGTCGGCAAAACTCTGTTGCCCCTCCGGCAAGCGCACCTCTTGGTGCTGCGCTACCGTCGAGGACGCACCATCAAGCTCCACCGGCAAGTGCAACAAGGCGATGGCAGCTCCGCCAAAGACCAAGAAGGTGCCGCCAAGGAGGGCGGCACTGGTGGTACCTTCACCATCGGTGCCACGCTTGATCCTAAATAGGAAGGCGAGCTCGTTGCTTTCTGCGGGCGAATGTCGATGTGTTTGCATGGCAACCATCTGACATCCCCGGTTTTCCCAGGAAAGTAATTGAGCACCACCTAGCTGTCTGTCCTCATGCGTGGCCCGTCAAGCAAAGAGTTAGAAAACAGGCAGTGGAGCGCCAAGAGTTCATAGCGAGAAGAAATCAAGAAATTAGAAGCAGCGGGGCTTGTCGGAGGAGTCCTCCACCCCGTGGTTGGCCAATCCGGTAGTTATGCGCAAGGCTAATGGGAAATGGAGACTTTGTATTGACTTCACCGGCGTTAATAAAGCTTGTCCCAAAGACCCATTTCCCTTGCAGCGTGTCGACCAGATTGTTGACTCCACGGCTGGTTCGATCTGCTTTCGTTTCTTGATGCATATTCAGGATATCATCAGATCTTCATGGCAGAAGAGGATGAAGAGAAAACCGCATTCATTACACCATGTGGCACGTATTGCTTTATACGGATGCCTTTCGGTTTGAAGAATGCTGGTTCAACCTTTGCAAGGGTAGTCCATGATGCTTTTGGACCACGGATACGAAATGTAGAAGCTTACATGGATGACATAGTGGTCAAGAGCAAAGACAGAGCGACTCGGTTCAGGATTTGGATGAGGCGTTTGCAAATCTGCGCAAGATCAACCTCAAGCTCAACCCGAAGTGCGTGTTTGGAGTCCCTTCCGGCAAGCTTCTCGGGTTCTTTTGTCTCAGCGGGGAATTGAAGCCAATCCCGACAAGATCAAGGCCATTGAGCAGATCGAAGCACCAAAGCGCGTCAAGGATGTCGAGCGGCTTGCGGTTGCGTGGCTACTCTCGGCAGGTTCATCTCTAAATCTGCTGAACCGCCTGCCGTTTTCAAGATTTTGAAAAAGGCAGGTCAATGAAATGGACTCGAAGCGGAGGCTGCGCTGCAGACTTGAAGAGATACTGTCCTCGCTCCAATACTTGTCGCACCTAGGCCACAAGAGAAGTTGCTGCTGTATATAGCGGCAACCAATCAAGTGGTTAGTGCTGCGTTAGTAGCGGAGAGGAGGCGAGCGATGAGCCGACACCGAGGCAAGCGCATCCAGCGACAAGCAAGGGCTTCGCCGTCAAGCTCTGGTCCCGACAAGAACAGATCAGCGCAAGGGTTGCGACAAGATCCGAAAAAAGATGGTGCAGCGCCCAGTCTACTTTGTCGGTTCCCTTCTGCAGGGGCTAGGTCAAGGTACTCTGGTGTGCAGAAGTTGCTTTTCGGCCTCCTCATGGCCTCGAGAAAGCTGCGCCATTACTTCCAAGCACACGAGATAACAGTTGTCACTCGCTTTCCGCTAAAGAGGATATTGCAGAATCTAGAAGCAACAGGCAGGATTGTCGAGTGGGCACTGGAACTGTCAAGCTTTGGTCTCAAGTTTGAAAGCACTTCAATTATCCAGAGCAGAGCATTGGAAGAATTCATAGCAGAATGGACGCCCACGCAAGACGAAGAAATTCCAGAGACAAGCATCCCCGTCAAGGAGGCAAATAAAGAGTGGCTGATGTACTTTGATGGAGCTTTCTCGTTGCAAGGCGCCGGTGCCGGCGTGCTGCTTATCGCACCCACCGGAGAGCACCTCAAGTACATAGTCCAGATGCACTTTCCCAAGGAACAAGCAACAAACAATACTGCAGAGTATGAAGGTTTGCTTGCCGGTCTCAGGATTGCTGTAGACCTTGGGATTAAGAAGCTCATCGTCAGGGGGGACTCATAACTTGTCGTCCGACAAGTAAATAAAGATTATCAAAGTCCATTGATGGAAGCCTACGTCGATGAAGTGAGAAAGCTAGAAGAGCACTTTGAAGGCCTGCAGATGGAACACGTTCCAAGAACTCAGAATGATATAGCTGATGGCCTCTCCAAATGTGCCGCACTTAAGTTGCCTGTGGAACCAGGAATTTTTGTGCTCAAGCTGACTCAGCCAACCGTAACATCATCAACGGGGACAGAGCAAGAAGAGAAAATTGGTTTCAGCGACTACCTTCCGGCAGAGCTCTCTGAAGCCGCCCCAAGAAGGTCCCTAAAACCAGCATAAGTATCAGCGAGGAGCAGTCTGCTCCGACAAACCATCTGATTTGTATCGTTGAAGCAAATGCTCCCGACAAGTTTAGCTCCGGCAAGCTTGCCGGGATCATCAAGCTCAAGCAGACCCACAGGTCCTTGCCGTAGAAGCTGATGTTCCGCAGTGATAGATGAGCCTTTAGTCCTTGTTGCCGAGCCACGAGGCTCCAACATGGGCACAACAAATCGTCCATTTCCTTGAGACGGAGAACTTCCCAAAGAGCAAGAAGAAGCGGAAAAAGTAGCCCGGCGGTCAAGTATGTACCAGTTTGTTGACAACATCACATGCATGAAGAAGACTCAACGAGTGAAATTGAAGTGTATTTGCGGGAAGATGGGCGAAGCTGTTGGCGGAGATACGAGAGGCATATGTGGTCACCACATTGGCGCAAAGCACTTGCCGGCAAAGCTTTCCGACAAGGTTTCTTACGGCGAAGCCCTCCGAGGATCTGTTGCACAAGTAACCAAGTGTGAAGCGTGCAGTTCCATTCAAAACAGATACACCAACCAGCTCAAGCTCTCCAGCGATCCCTTTATCCTGGCCCTTTTCGGTCTGGGGGCTCGACATTCTCGTCCCTTTCCCCCGAGCTGTCGGGGGCTTTGAATACTTGTACATGGCAATCGACAAGTTCACAAAGTGGTCGGAAGTGGAACCAGTGAGGAAGGTGACAGCACAGTCGGCCGTCAAGTTCTTGGTCAATTGTTTGCCGTTTTGGGATTCCTAACGGATCATCACCGACAACGGCACACAGTTCACGAGCCGCACCTTCATGCGATCGCCCAAGATCTTGGCGCGAAGATCTGCTTTGCTTACATTGCTCATCCGAGGAGCAGCGGTCAAGCGAAGAGCCAACGCTGAAGTGCTGCGAGGACTCAAGACCAGAACTTTCGACGGGCTGCACAAGTGCGGAAGGAACTGGATCGAGGAGCTGCGGTGGTTCTTTGGTCGTCGGGGCGGCGCCGTCGAGCCAGCGGCGGACACCCTTTGCTCTAGTCTACGGAGCAGAGGCAGTTCTCCCCACGGAACTTCGTGTACGGGTCACCTCGAGTGCTCGCTTATGATGAGCTTGAGCAAGAGCAGCTGCGACAAGATGACGCGCTGCTCCTCGAGGAAGATCGTCTTCGAGCTCTTTGTGACGAGCTGCTCGTTACCAGCAAGCTTTGCGTCGCTACCATAGCCGCAAAGTTAATGCCGAAGCTTCGAGGAAGGCGACCTTGTTCTTGGCGCGTTCAATCCGCCAAGAATTCCAACAAGTTGGCCTTGAAGAGGGAAGGCCCTTATCGGGTGAAAGCGAGTCACTAGGCCGGCGCTGTCCGCCTTGAGACCGAAGATGGTCTTCGGTGAGCAATTCCTGGAATATAGAGCATCTTCGCAAGTTTTACCCATAAAGCGCGGTTGCGGAACCCGTTCGGCAACCACCCTTTTATACAAGTCTTGTCGCTGTTGCATGTAATCCTTTGTACAAAAGCGGGCGCAGACCCGTGCATCGATAAAGCCTATGTGTTGCGCACATTTTGTCAATACATGCCCTCATAATCATATATGCATGTGTTTACTAACATTTTGTGCAGCATCCGCTTTTGATAGCGATGGCGAGCCATTAGGCTCCATAACTTTATTTTCTCTTCTTTCTTCTCAAACAAGAAGAAGGTTCATCCACCCACAAGTTCACCGGGGAGGAGAAGATAATGGTGTGGGCCAAGCGTCGCTTCGAGGCTGTCGCCTTGCGGAAAATGGACAACAGAAAAGCTAAGTTGCTAAGTTTAGGCGACCAGTTTTAAGTTTTAAGTTATCTTCCTCGAGCGATAGTACTTTGTATGGAAACACTGCGGCGGAGGAACCGACTCGCGACTAGCTTGCGCCCTTACTTTGTTTCGAGTCCGCTCAACAACTTAAGTGAGCTGCAGCTAGTCTGCGACAAGGTTGCTTGTCGGTAGCGACCCCGCCAGCTGGCTGCTGAAGTTCCGCACTCGGCGCTCGCGGCAAGGGTGCCCGCACCGGCAAGTTCCCCTGAAAGCGTAGGGTATAAACATACAAGGGAAGAAATCAAGTAAAGGAAGTAACATAGCAAGTATTGCCCAGAACAAAGTTATATTGCAAAAAAAAACTTATTGCGGCACTAGCTAAATTGTCCTCATAACTGAAATAACAGCGAAGAGGGGAAGAAAGGTGCGCCGGCATCCAAGCCCTGGCAAGCCAGAGTTGCCGGGAGTTGCGGCAAGCCAGAGTTGCCGGAGGCTGCGGCAAGCCAGAGTTGCCGGGGGCTGCGGTATCAGATAAGCCTTTCGTCCCTTCTCAAACATCCTTTTTTTTCATTAAAAACATTCTACTCGGATACAGTCCGTGGAGAATGAAAATCATGCAAGAGAGGATTACAATTTTTTAAATGCGGATAAGGCCCGAAGGCTTACAAATTAAAAAGATAAGATGCCCGTAATCCCTTTTCCTGTCCCTCTCTTCAGGAGGTAGGTCAAGGAGGCGGGAAGGGCAAGGAGGCGCCTCTGAGCTACAGTGCGCGAAGGCACCAAGGGAACATCCGGGGGCTCTCCGAGGCTTAACGAGGACGCAGGCGCGGAGCGGGGCTCGAGGCAGGCGGCAGGACATCAGCACGCTGTCGAGGGCACTACGCCCTCGTACTCCGACTTGACGGCCTTGTCGCCATCCCTCTTCCCCTTCCACAGCCTCCCTACACCATTCGCCCAAGGAGACGACCCCAGGGAGTTCAAGGAGCGCGCGGCGGATGATGGGGTCGCCCGGTGGCCGAAGCGGCGCCCGACAACTAATCGGGCCCGCTACCCTCGTCGTCGCTATCGCTCCCCTCCTCGTCACTCTCGCTCGAGGAATCTTCGCTGTCGGAGGAGCTATCCACGCAGCACTTCGCCCAGTGCCGAGATCCTCAAGACCTTGCGGAGAGGAGATCACCCTCCATTAACTTAAAATGGAGGTCTCAGTGTCTCGGGCGGATCCGACTCCATCGCGCTTCATGACGGAGCTGGAAGCGGAGGCGACGACGAGGCGCCCGGCGCAGCCCGGCGAAGAACTCACAAGGTCGTCCCGTATGGACCGCCGCAGGAGGAGGAACACGCCCGGCGGAGGCGGAGACGGCGCGCTGCCCCGTCCGCCTCTTCCCCGAGCGCCTCGACCTCGTCCGCGACCTCGCCCCCTCCCTCTTCCTCTTGTGGTTGGTCCTGCCACCCCGGGCGTGGGATTGGGAGGGGGGCGCTGTCTAGCGGCGACCCTCGCCGCCACCGATGAAGAACCAAGGTTCCCTTTCTCCATGACGAATGAGGGAAAGGAGAGCAGAAGCTGAGAAAAGGAGGAGATGGGAGAGTGCGGGCTTCTGCGCTCCCCTTCCGCTCTTTTTAAGGAAGCAAGGTGGGGGCTCGGCCGCCCCGCTCAGCGAATCAGGGCGGGGAATCAGGGCCGACCTGCTGCCTCTGCTCGCAACGGCCAAGTTTCCCATCTCCACCGTCCGCGACCCCGAGAGCATGGAAGCCACGTGGCGGGGATGCGAAACCGAGGCGACAGGTGAGGCGACTTCGCACACCACCTACCTCCCCCACGACACCGCAATTGACGCGTGCCGTTACGGGGGAACGCGGCGGATACGGAATGGGTTTGGTTTCGACTCAGGCCGCGTGTGCCCGTGCCCTGTTTTGGGCCTGGCCCAACAGCGCTCGGCACCGTGTATGGCCCAGACCCGGGGGCTCCTGTCGGTGTACTAAGATAGGGGTACCTTAGTACCCCGAACCTGTGCACGGGCAGTCGCAGCGTCCCCGAGGCAAGCCTTGCCGGGCGTCTATCAAGAACCTCCGCGGCCCTTCAGAAAACAAGACTCCGGCAAGAGGAGCTTGCGGTGAGCCATTCAAGAACAAAGTAATCAAGACCCGGCAAGAGGAGCTTGCCGGAAGGCCACTCGAGCGCGAAACAAGGCCCGGCAAGAGGAGCTTGCCGGGAAGGCTGGCGGGCGCCGAGCCCCTAGCGCGACAAGGTTCTGCCGCGGCAAAGGCGCTTGCGGGCGTGCGACCTCTCTTCATCTCCGCTCCAGCTCACCCGCCAGCGTGTCACCACGGGCTCTCCCAAATCTGGCGTGTCGACGGGCTGTGCAGCCAACGGGAGTAGCGACAAGCGGCTGACAAGCTACCATCGTGGCAGCGGAGGCGCACAGCGGTCCCTGTTACCTTTGTTGGGCGATCGAGGCGGGCATTGATGACTCTTGTCCCTTGCCGTCAGAGTTAGGTATAGATTACTGTACACTGTACAAAGCGGTGTACCAACCTATGTTTTTACCAACATACCCTTGTCTACTTGCCACATGTGGTAACCCCTTGTGCCTATAAAAGGAGGCCCAAGTGCAATGTAGAAAGGGTTCGGGGTCCAGCTCCGGCTTAGTTCATCACATTCATACGAAACCACACTCAGGCTAGGTCTTGTAGCTCCCATTGCTCCCTAGCAAGAACACAAGATAATCCACAAATCAGCAGTAGGAGTATTATCTCCCCGGAGAGCTCCGAAGCTGGGTAAATCCGCTCGTGTGCATCGCCTCGATCCGCTCTTTGTGCAATCTCCGCCCCCTCCGAACCACAAGGGACCCAGGTCCCGTAGGTGCTCGTGGGACACGATCAGTTCTCCCCCGACATTGACACTCTTCCAAATCCACTTTCATAAATATCACACTAAGATTCAACACCCTCCAAAATAGTGGGATCACTAATTCCTAAAGTTGACACTCTTCCAAACCCACTTTAATTTATAGTATGATTCATACTCCAAAAGATATAAGTGAAGTTCATGGAGCATTCTATAGACTAACCAATGTCCAAGCTCAAAATATATAAGTGATGCACACGTAGCATTCTATAAAACCACACTCAAATGATTTAAGTGAAGCACAAAGAGCAATTCTATAAGATCATACTTAAAAGATATAAGTGAAGCACATGAAGTATTCTATAAATCAATGAAGATCTATCTCATACTAGCATGATTCTTAAAGAAAAATAAAAACACAAAGGACACAAATCATGTGAACAAAACAAAAACTGAGGTATACCGATATCTGTTGAAGAAGAAAGATGGGATGCCAACCGGGGCATCCCCAAGCTTAGATGCTTGAGTATCCTTTAAAATATTTACTTGGGGTGCCTTGGGCATCCCCAAGCTTGAAATCTTGTCTCTCTTTATTCTTCTCACATCGGTAACTCCTCGTTCTTCAAACACTTCATTCACAAAAACTTAAACACAAACTTTGTTAGATCCGTTAGTGTAATAAAGCAAACTACCACTTTAAGGTACTGTAATTAACTTATTATTTATATATATTGGTATCAAAACTACTGTATTCCAACTTCTATATGGTTCATACCCTTACATACTAGCCATAGATGCATCAAAATAAGCAAACAACACACGAAAGACAGAATCTGTCAAGAACAGGACAGTCTGTAGTAATATGGAAGTTTAGTAAACTTATGTAACTCCAAAAATTATGAAATAAATTTGAAAATTTGAAAAATTTGTACAGAAGTAATGTGCAAAAAGTTTCAGACACATTTGATTTTCCAGTAAAAAATTTAAATTCATGCACTACAGCCAAAGTTTATGTTCTTGTTCTGCACAAGGTAAGCAAGCAATCTTATCATACTAAAACCAAAGCTTGGCACATTATTTTTATAATACAATGGATATATACAAGGGGATAATTATTTACAGAGAAACTTCCATGAACAATTCTACATTGTTTCCGTGAGCATGAACACAAGTGCTCAAGGTCGACCCTCACTTCTTCAATGCATAACTTTCCAATCACTTCTCTTTTTGAAAAACTTTTTTAGGCATGAGAGGCAAGTATATATTTTTGGTATTTTAAAAATATTTTTTATATGTTTTGCCCACAACTAAACAGTAACAAAAAGGAAAAACAAAATCTACTTAGTGAAGAAAGCAAACAAGCACACACGAGAATATCAACCCCACGCTATTGCTCCCCGGCAACGGCGCCCGAAAAGAGCTTGATAATCCCCAAGTGCAGGGAATCATCGTAGCAATTCCCGAAGGTGGAAATGATAAGTATGGAGTGTCGAACCCACAAGGAGCCAAAGGTAAGATCAATATTCTCTCAATCCCTATCTGCCACTGATACGACTCTACATGCACCGAACGTTTGCTTCCAACTAAAAACAAGAAATAAAATTGTGTTGTGGGTATAAATATGATAACTTTGTATGATATGTGAGAGCTAAAATATAAAAGTAAGTGCTGTTATCATAAGGTTAGAATATATTACTAAATAATATAAATAGCGAGTGTGGAATAATGATGGATCGGTGTGCGGAATTGTCCCAGGCAATTGTTAACAAGACCGATAGTCGTCATTGCAATTTCATATGAGGGAGAGGCATAAGCTAACATACTTTCTCTACTTGGATCATATGCACTTATGATTGGAACTCTAGAAAGCGTCCGCAACTACTAAAGATCATTAAGGTAAAACCCAACCATAGCATTAAGGCATCAAGTCCTGTTTATTCCCATACGCAACAACCCCCTTACTCGGGTTTGTGTTTCAGTCACTCACCAACCCACTATAAGCGAATCATGAACGTATTGCACCACCCTACAGAGGGAATCCCTCACGCTTGCGCGACACGGAGGGCACCATAGGACAGCATCAAAGTAAAACATACAACTCATACCAATCTAGATCATCAATCAACCCAAAGACAAAAGGTATCTACTCAAAACATCATAGGATGGCAACACATCATTGGATCATAATATGTGGCATAAAGCACCATGTTCAAGTAGGGATTACAGCGGGGTGAGGGAGAGTGGACCGCGAAAAAGAGATGAGGATGGTGATGATGATGGTGATGTTGATGAAGACGATCACCGCGGTGATGATTCCCCTCCCGATGGCACTCCAGTGCCACCAAGAGAGAGGAGGAGAGGTTCTCCCCCTTGTGCTTCCTCCTCCATGGCTTCCGGTGATGATGGCCCCCTCCGGCAGGGTGCCGGAGTGGGCCTAGAGTGATTTCTCGTGGCTACAGAGGCTTGCGGCGGCGGAACTCTCGATCTATCTTCTCCCCCGAAAGTTTTAGGGTATACGGGACTATATAGGTGAAAGAAGTCAGTCGGGGGAGCCTCGAGGGGCCCACGAGTGGGTAGGGCATGCCCGGGGGGTGGGCGCGCCCCCCTATCTCGTGGCTTCCTCAAAGCTCTTCTGACGTGGACTCCAAGTCTCCCGGATCATATTCTTTCCAAAAATCATGCTGTCGAAGGTTTCATTCCGTTTGGACTCCGTTTGATATTCCTTTTCTTGAATCTTGAAGCAGCAATAAAACAACAATATGGGCTGGGCCTCCAGTTAATAGGTTAGTCCCAAAAGTAATATAAAAGTGTATAATAAAGCCCGTAATCATTCAAAACAGATAATAAAATAGCATGAATGCTTCATTAATTATAGATACGTTGGAGACGTATCAGTCGTTGACCACTTTGACCAGGCCGCACCTAGAGCAGTAGGGCGGTGGATGACGGCGAGGCCTAGGAAAGGAATGACACGGAGGCAGGGAAGACTTGGCAATTGTTTCCCACGTGGAGAATCTGTTGTCTGAGGGTTTCTTGGTTAAATGTTCTGTCGTGCCGGAGAATAACAGCAGGTGTGGGTGAGTAGAGGGATGGCTAGGCCAGCGATGGGATACGGTGGGGCGGTGAGGCTCTTGGCGGCAGACACACCCGCCACGGGAGGAGGAGAAGGCAGTCCCGCCGACGCTTGTTTGGTAATTTGGAGCAGGAAGAGCAGAGATTGAAGAAGACGACGGCCGTTGGATGGAAATCCAACGATCCTTTGCTTGTCGTCAACCTTTTTAGGAAAGCCTCAAATATGTGGAAAACAGCACACAACCCATCTGCCATTATTTCTAATAATTTACAGCCCATTTGCTAATTCTTAAGGTTTTTTTTGGAGCCCATATTCTTTTTGTTAGCATTACAACCCATATTGTGGCCACGGTTAAAAAATTATACGAATTTTTGCATATTTCGGTGCGGTCCGAACTGTTTTTAATTCCGAAATTTCGAGTCACATTCAAAATGATTTTAAAAATAAATGTATATCAATATAAAATCCAATAAATTGTCCATGCATAAAAATAAATGCAATTTAAAATCTCAAACTGAAAAAAAGATATTTGAAACTAATTGCCTGTTTGATATGTTTTAAAAATGTACAGCCCATTTCTCATTACTGGTAGGCCATTTTCTCGGCCAGCCGAATGAAGCTCGCCTCGTCTTGAAAGATTTGCAGCCCAACAGGCCTGACAAAGCGACTTACTTGGCAAATCACAAAAAAACTGGGCTGTGGCCGTGGACCCGGTATCGGCCTCTCCACGTCTGATACTCTTCCGATGGAAGTCATTCCTTGACCACGTTGACCACGCCGCACGGAGAGCACCACGGCGGTGGACGACGGCTAGGCCTAGGAAGGGGATGACGCGGAGCCGGGGAAGACGCGGTGGATGCCCAAGCGGAGAGAATCGAGGTTCTTGGTTCGGCTGCGGCGTGAGGCTGCCGTCGCCGCAGAATAACAGGGGGTGTGGGTGAGTAGAGGGATGCCCTGGGCCAGCGGTGGGAGTAGTAGGGGGCGGTGAGGCCTCCGCGGCATCACAGCCGGCCACGAGAGGCAGGAGCATGCGGCACAACCGACGCTGCTTTGGGCGGCTGGAGCAAGAAGACCAGAGGTTGAAGAAGCACTATGGTTGTTGGATGGACATCGTACGGTCACTGGAGCTAGAATTGTTCATATTGACTAAGTTGACAAAGCCCTCCGTCCTCGTCAACTTAGTAGGCCCACAAGTCAGCCACCCACTATGGTGGGTCCCAGCTAGCAGGGGGATATTCATTTTTTGTGCGTAATAAGGAGGCACTTCCTTGCGTGCGAAGATCTAGCTGGTGGGTCCGACCTGTCAGCGGGGGAATGTCTTTTTCCCGAAATATAGAGGCCCTTCCGGTGGGTCCCAGCTGTCAGGTGGAGGAATCATTATTTTGCGCGTAATAAGGAGGTATTTCCTTGTGTGCGGCCGTGGACCCAGCTGTCAGCCTCTCCATGTACAGTCCACGGCCGATGGATGTCGTTCGTTGACCATGTTGACCAGGCCGCGTCGAGAGCACCATGGCGGTGGACGACGGCGAGGCCTAGGAAGGAGCGACAGAGCCGGGAAGACTCGGCAATGGTTGCCCACGGTGGGGAGTCGAGGTTCTTGGTCCAGCTGCCGTCGCCGGAAAATAACAGGAGGTGTGGGTGAGTAGAGGAATGGCCTGGCCAGCAATGAAGTAGGGTGGGGCGGTGCGGCCTGTGCGGCAGCACAACCGGCCACGGGAGGCGGGAGCAGGCAGTCCCACCAGCGCTGGTTTGGGCGGCTGGAGCAAGAAGATCAGATATTGAAGAAGCAGCACGGTCGTTGGATTAACATCCAACGGTCACTGCTGCTAGAATCGTTTGTGGACTAAGTTGACAAAGCCAAAGTACACGTCAACCTAGTAGACCCACAAGTCAGCTTCCAAATCTGTCCCAAACAGCATACAGCCCGAAATTTCTAGCCAGATTCAAATCAATTTTAAATCTAAATATACCTTAATTTAAATTCAATGAAATTTTACCCGCACAAAAACAATGAAATTTAAAATATCAAAATCCGAAAGAAAACATTATTTTGGAACTAATTGTCTGTTTGTTGTATTTTTTTCATTTTACAGCCCATTTATTATTACTTATAGCCCATTTCTTATTACTTATAGCCCATTTCTTATTACTTATAGCCCATTTTCGGGCAAAATGCATCCCTCCTCGTCTTGAAAGATTTCCGCCAAGCAGAGGCGTAGAAAAGCAAGTAGGCCTATGTTGGTTATTCGCAAAAAACAAAATAGCTGGCTAGCCATTTTTCGAAAGGAAAAAAAACAAACTAGGCTGGTCATGTGCTAAAAATATGAAATAAAAGCCTGGGCTAGGCAGGCCACGGGTCCCCACAACCCAATTGATACCCTTCTCCGTCCGAAAAAATAAAATTACTATGCTGCGCTGCTTTGGGTCCCTCTTGTCATCCTCACCACGTACAGTCATCTCCTTATTCCTCTCAGTTGTTGACCATGTTGACAACACCGGAGGGCGGCACCGCGGCGAGCGAACCAAGGCGGAGGACGATGGTGAGGCCTCAGACGAGAATGAATAGGAGCCGGGGAAGATCACAACCAGCCGTGGGAGGCGAGAGCAGGCGGTCCCGCCAGCGCTGGTTTGGCTTTGGCGGCTCGAGGAAGAAGAGACCAAAGAAACACGACAGACGTTGAATGTCAATCCAACGGTCAAGGTTGGCACAATCATTTGTTGACTAAGCGGACACCAAATAGCATACTTTTTTATATATAGGAAGAAAACTGCGAGGAAAATGTGTTCGTCTGCCGTCCTCCTCACAAGGAACGTTCGCCACATAAGTTACTAGCACCCTTGGTTTTCAACCGAGAGGTCTTGGGTTCGAGTCCCAGGAACTCTCAATTTGTTCCTCCTTCCTTCCTCGCAAAAAGGGAAAGAAAATCAAAGACTTGGGAAGGCGTCTGAGAACAAGCTAGTGTACCGATAAAGAGGCGTTGCGAGTTTTAGAAAAAAGAGGCGTGCTCTGTAGCTGGTGAATCCAAACCTAGACTATGACTATATATGGTGCTATGCTACTCTGCAAGTAATGAAACTGACATATCCAACGTTCACTTCTCCTCTTCTCTACTTACTCTGCCTAGCATCAGAAACTCTGGCCGCAGCAACCATGTCCGCTGGCTGCTCGTCCACCTGCTCTTCAGCAGGCAACAACCAGATATGCGCCAATTCGCCACCCGTACCATCACCTGTGGGTCTCATCACACCCCCGCCGACACGCGCACCGCAGCCGATTGCTCATCGCAACCCACTGCCGTTGATGTGGTGCCACTGCTGCAAATCACGCAGAGTCATCCGTCGCATCTCAACCACAATCCTCAACCCTGGCCGAGTCTTCTACAAATGCCCGAATCATGGGGTAATAATTTGTTTAAGTGTTGTTCTGCTGCTTTCAGTTGCTGATTTTTTTAATAGTTTGGTTGATGATCTTCCAATTTGATTCGTGTAGAAAAGGGAAGATTCGTGTGATTTGTATTTCTGGGAAGTTCTTGATGTGGGGAATGCAACTACGCTGATTATTTGGTTAGCCAGAAATCCCAATACCAACAGGTTGGGGTGTTGGACAAATGGCGAAGGAATGGCGGAAGAGGAAGATCTGAGCAGAAGGTTAAAGATGCAGTTCCTCGATCATGGCCAAGCAAAAGCTGCTGAGCGGCCTTGACACAATGAGGAGATGAAAGAGCTTGTGAAGATAATGGGCAAAATCGATGTGCTCTGTAGGATGATTGTCTCTTTATTTGCAGTGTATGTAGCACTTTTCGTGATGTATTCAATTGGCTACGACATGAGCACTTTCTTTGAAACTAGTAATGAATGAAACCTATGTAGCAGGCTGGGCGTAGTGTTGTGAACATCTAATGATTTCTATTAACAGAAATCAAGGGGTATCCCCTTTTGCTCATAAATAAATAAATAAATAGCAGAGGCCCTGTCGGGTCAGCTTTGTTCTCATTCGAAGAAGTCGAGCAAATTGCAGTCCAACAGCAAACTATGTCATCAAATTCAAGTTTCACAGCCAAATATGAGTACAACTAAACAAGAATGTCATCATGTTTTAGTTGTCATACAATCACCAAACACAAATCAGCATACATAACAAGTGATGTTCTCACAGCAAAATACTAAACAGCATGTTCATCAGGTTTCAGTTGTCATAGCAAACACAATTTCACATAGTAGATAAAAACGTCTTCGACGGAAAATCGACAAAAGCAATGTAATCATCATCCGAGAGCAGCGTCAACATCTTCGCCATGTGTATCAGTCTGAATCTTAATTCCCCATGGTGTCATCTTCTTCTTCGTCCTCAACGTCCTCGAACGTTGGCTTCTTCTTGATCAACTCTTGTATGTCCACAGCACGACAGGCAATCTTTTCGCCGGCGTCATTGACGTGATGGTTCTCAAAGATATTAGAAACATCTGTGTTATCTTGTACATCAGGAGCAGTGTAAGCATCATCTTGTTGTGCAACTTCATTAAACGAATTCCTCTGCTCAAACCTTTGCAATACTCTCCAGTCATCGCTACGTGCAAATGTGTCTTCCAAGAAAAATATTTGTGTTGCTTGATTTGCCAAAATAAAAGGCTCGTTGGTCTGGTACGCCGCCTTGACATTGATGGATTTGAAATAATCATCAGCTCTGGGTTTTGTGATCCTGGAAAACAGGTTATACCAATGACAGCACAATAGAACCACACACCGATGATCCTCGAAACTGGAGATATCTGCAAGCTGAACAATGTCATTATGTTAGCATACATTTCAGTTGTCTCTTTGTCATACGTATCCGTGCTCATGATGGCACTGTTTTGTGTCTTCCTGCCTTCGTCTCGTGCAAGGGTGTTGTAGCGCACATCTCCAACAACGCAAGATTCATAATGTCTTACCCGAGTATCAGGACCCATTGCTAGTGAGTAAAGGGCATCATCAACTGCCTGCCCATCCTCCCGCATCTTCTTAACCTATGGTTAGAAAATAGACAAGCTGGTCATCTTATGTACTCAATATATTAAAAAAGCGGCGAGTGCACTTCAAAAGCTTACATGGTTCTTGAACCATTTCGCAAATCCTGCCATAACCAGTTTGTCAATGTTTCTTGGATTTTGCGGCAGTAACTCCTCTTTGTAGATGCTGCACAACATAGTGATGACATCAAACATCTAAATATATAAGAATGTGCTGCAAGTTTAGTAGATTACGATGTATAAGCTGAAGTACTGCACTTACTTGATATAAGGTAGTATCTCAGGACAGTTATTCAACACATACCAAACCATTTTGTCCAAATCTTTAGGTTTGTCCTCTTGTCGACTCTTCCCTGTAACTCGAACATAATAATCGAAACATTTGAGCCGGGATTGTCTTCACCCACCTCTTTGCTAAGCTGATCAGTTGTTTCAATGTATTTTGAGCAGAATGTCAACGCTTCTGTAGCAATGTAGGCCTCTGCAATGGAACCCTCGGGTCTAGCTCTGTTCCTAACATAGCCCTTGAAAGTGCCTAGCCGCCTTTCAATAGGGTACATCCAGCCATCTTGTCTTGGACCTCTAAGTAGTGCCTCATCAGGTAGATGAACAGCCAAATGCACCATCACATCAAAGAAGGCTGGAGGATATATCTTCTCAAGGTCGCATAGGATAGTTGGTATCTTGTCTCTAAGAAGCTCCAAAGCATCTATCCTGATATTTCTACTGCAGAGTTCCCTGAAGAATTGTCCCAACTCTGCAATTGCTCTGTATAAGTCGTATGGCCCAATCCTCTAAGGATAACAGGTAAAACCCTTTGAAGTAGGGCGTGGCAGTCATGAGTTTTCAACCCTTGTACCTTGTTTCCATCTGCACCGACTCTCCTTTCGGGTTGGAAGCAAATCCATGTGGGAATCTCACACGTGTGAGGACCTCGCAGAATTCTTTTCTTTTACCTTGTCCAAGACGTATACAGCTGGTGCCATATCCGTGGTTTACCTTCATCTTGCACCTGCAAATCCTTTCTGATACCCAGGTGTGTCAAATCAATCCTAGATTTTAAGGTATCTTTCATCTTGCCTTCAATATTAAGAAGTGTGCCGATAATGTTGTCACATATATTTTTCTCGATGTGCATCACATCAAGATTATGCCGCAGATCCAAATCTTTCCAATACTCCAAGTCCCACAAAGTGGACTGCGGGTAAACAATAATCTCTCTTCTACCCTGCCACGCTTCCTTTTCCCGCTACCATTACCAGGATGGTTTCCTGGTGTAATATGCCTGACCTTCTCTAATTCCACTTGCAACTCATCGGCGGTGAGCCTCTTTGGCGCATCACGGTTTTCATGCTTTGCATTGAACACATGTCTTCGGTATTTTCTAGGATGCGGCTTGTCCTTGGCAAGGAAACGGCGGTGTCAATGTAACAGATCTTGCTAAGTATTGCGTATGACAATGATTCTGTCACAGCGAACACATGCACTGTAACCATGTGTCATTCACCCTGACATAGTGCCCAAAGCCGGATAATCATGGATGCGCCAAATTATAACAAGACGCAGAAAGAAATCAGCTGGTGGGCTGCTATATAGGTCTCGAGTGAGAACACCCTTCCATAGCTGTTGAAGTTCCTCCACAAGAGGCTCCATGAACAAATCAAAATCCTTTCCAGGACTTTTTGGACCTGGGATGAGCAAGGCCATCATGTAGTTTGATTCTTTGGTGCAGACATTTGGAGGCATGTTGTAAGGGATAACAAGCACTGGCCACATGCTATATGTGGCGCTCTGGTGGCCAAATGGGTTAAATCCATCTGAAGCTAAGCCAAGTCTAATGTTTCTCGGGTTAGAAGCAAACTCTTTGTGCTTATCATTTAAGATTTTCCAATCACTACCATGAGATGGATGGCTCATTACATTCGATCTCTGTACTCTGGTTCCTAGAATGCCACAAGTACATCCTCTCTTGTTTGACATCATGAAACAACCTCTGCAATCTTGGTGTAATTGGAAAATGTCTCAGAACATTATGAGGAATCCTCTTCACAGCATCGCCATCTTTCCATCTTGATGATTTGCATTTCGGGCATTCACTTAAGTTGGCATAATCCTTCCGGAACAGAACACAATTATTCTTACAAACATGGAATATCATATCCAATTCCAACTGCACGAAGGAAATTCTTCATTTCTTTGTAGGTGTGTGGCAGCTCGGCGATCTGGGAAAGATTTGCGGAAAGCAGCCAACATCGCATCGAATGATTTGTTGGTCATCCGCTCAGATGTCTTCACCTGAAGAAAGGTGACCATAGCTGAGAATACTGACAGCTTATTTCCTGGGGTGACAACAACGTTGCATTGTTCCAACATGCGGGCCCACCGTTTTTCTTCTGCAGGTGAAAGTTCACGGAATGCACGAGCATTTCGTAGCATTGTTTCAATGTTGGTCAAACTCATGGCTCCACCACCACCTCCTCCTCCTCTTCCACACGAGCATCGAGGCAGATCAAGATGGTGATCTGCTGCTTCCACGTAGTCAATAACATTGGCGTTCACAGCTTCACCATGATGAACCCACCTAGTATATGTGACCGACATCCCATACAAGTGTAGATGATTTTGCACAGTTGGTGGGGTCTTGTAACTGAATTCATACAACTGCTACAGGCAGAGCACATCTGATTTGGACCACCGTACTCAGCTCGATAAAGTTCATGAAGTTTTCAACCCCTCAACATATGCAGCGGAGAATCTTGAGCAGAAGTTATCCAAGTCCTGTCCATCTATTAGACATACGAATTAGTTCTTCTACTAGATATTACAGGAAAAACATATATGCTTTTTTATGAAGTCCAGAAAAAAAATACCTAGGTCGATGTCTAAAGCTATGGCAAGATATTTGGACGAGCAGATCTAAGTAACGAAATATATGTAAAGCTAATTCAGCAAATAAATTTGAGTGCTAAATTATGGCAGGCTGTTTCAGCAGTCAATGAGGCCGAGCACACAACCATCCAACTATCAAAGGCCATCGCAGCAACAAAGATCGAGTATAAAATGGTGTAGAGCTATTTCACCTAACAGATTGGCTACTAGACCATGGCAATCTACGTCACAATAAATATATGGCAGGATATTTTAGCAACTAATCGGCCTTGGCATGCCATCTCAGCTAAGCAGTTTGAGTGCAGAACAGGGCAAGGAAGCTTCTTAAGCAGAGCATATTGATAGTAAACTACTTCGGCAAACAGTGAGATTAACAGCGTCTATCAGCTAACATTCAGCGCTACACCGACATGAACGGGGCCTCAGTCTAGAATGCGCGTACCGTGGGAGAAGCTGACCGCCGTGCGTCTCCACACGAACGTCGCCCGGTGCTGACCGCCGTGCGCCTCCACAAGAACGTAGCCAGAGGTGGCGGCGCGGCTAGAGGACGGCAGTCTACGAGAGCGTACTGTGGGAGCGAGAGGATCGCCGTGCGTCCCCTCGACGAACCGCGGCGCCGACGTATCGGCGCGGCGGGGAGGGCGGCTTTGGCGGAGCGAATGGAGTGGAGGGGGCGGGGGGAGGGGGTTTGGGGAATATTATTGGCTAGTTGGCCGAAGGGCGGTTGAATCGGTTGGGGAATTTTGTGTGGGGGAGGATTTTCATGCGGTGGGCGGGGGGAGTTTGGCGCATGGTCGGTTTCTCCAAGTGCAGTCCCACGTGTCAGTGAAGAGGCAAGCCGAAGCGCGTTCCATTTGCGTGAGCCGTGTGCAGGACTGAATGTGTGTGGGGTGCAATGCGACCGCGATAGGAGTGATGTGAGTGTACCGTCTTTTTTCCTTTTAAACTAGGTGCTTCGCCCCCTCAAAAAAATATTGTTGCTTCGCGCGATCCATTGATAATACTACTAGTAATCCGGTAATCCCGACTAAAACGGTGCGGCCGGGTCTTTTCCCACGCGATATGCTGGGAGGTTGGCTTAGTTGGGTTTTTAGGACGAGTAATGCTACACCTACGTAATCCCGATTCACGTAATTAATGTAATGTGAAACGTGTGAGCTGTTGATTGTAGATTGGGGAGGAGGGCCCACCACCATGAAAATCGGGGAGAGAGAGAGAGGAAATTTCGTTAACCCTTTCGTAGGTTCCGTAGATGTAGAAAGATGTGAAATGCGTGAATGTGTAGTGGACGTACTATTGGAGAGCCTAAGATAATTTGTGTATGTATAGACCCTATGTGTTTATTTTACTTCGCATGTTAGATTTGTCTCGGTTCAATAAAAGGCAGAGTTGGTGATCATGGTGTGCCTGTCATCCTGCAATATAGGCCGTCCGATCTATATCTAACGGATAGGAAGGAAACTATGACAATTTACCCACACTCCTCTCCACATTTGCAGATAAGGTTTTCCCTCATTCATCCTTTTCTCCCACAAGATCTTGATCTTCCGTGCAACGCACGGGCATCTTGCTAGTACTCCTACAATATGTATATTATTGTGAAAGTTCATATACACCGGCCGAGATTAATGCAAACACGACAGATTTTCATTACATTTCAAACTTTTATAGGACAGAAAAAGAAAAGAAACCCGACCCTAAACCTATTCTACGGCGGCGACCAACGTCCTCCATCTGCGATCTCTATGTACGGGGGCGGGGTTCAAGACCCATGAAGTGAAGGTGCGGTCTCCGGCGAGGAAGAGTAGAACATGGGATACAAACCGGCCAGTTGGCACACCATGCCCTGCCGCCTCCCATTCCCTACTCATCCTCGGAGGAGTCCCCAAGCTTGGCGGTGTCGGACGTTGGACGGCGGCAAGTAGGACTCGTGGCTGACGGTGCTCCTGTCGTCGGCCGCCAGCATGGCCACCACTTGTGCGGTCGCGTCCGCGTCCGGCTACGCCGCTATTGCGTCACGAGAGGCGACTTGAGCGATGGCGGCGACCTCGAGCTTCATCCCCGAAGACAAGCTCTCCCGCAGAGTGTTCGCACTTGCGGTCATGGTGGATGTGGTGCCAGGTTGGAGGACGATGTGCTATGGTGTGGAGGTTAGCTGGGCGTTGCCGCTTTAAGTAGCGCATTCCGGTGAGGACAAGCGTCCGGGTGCGTCATTAAGTCACCGGATTTGGTTCCTCGGGCACCGAGCCTCTTAACGACGACATACGAACGGACGGCATGAATGCTGGCAGCTGGCGCCGGCTGGGAACACACCGCGTGACGGCGCGAGGGACGAGGGTTTTGGTGTGCCAGGGTAGTCAGCTGCGGTTGTGGCAACGTTGGAGATGCCCTTTGCTCACATGCGATCCCCGCATGTCATTGAAAAAGCAAGATGACCCGGCATGGTCTCAGGTCTAGAGGATGCAGTTGGCCGTGCTACACCACTCCATGGGCGCGTCGCGGCGCCCCGTGCATCCTCGACGAGCTGGGTGTTGGGGTGTGTTTGGATTGTGGCCAAAGTGCACCTTACCAAAATTTTGGTCATGACCCAAAGATTGGTCTTTGTTTGGATGGTTGCCATTTTTTTGGCATCCAATGAACTCTAGCCAACTCTAGTTCATTTTTCTTGCCAATGTCGGCCAAATCATGGGAAACCAATACCTCAACCAAAATTTTGGTCATGACCCAAAGATTGGTCTTTGTTTCGATGGTTGCCATTTTTTTGGCATGCCAATGAACTCTAGCCAACTCTAGTTCATTTTTCTTGCCAATGTCGGCCAAATCATGGGCAACCAATACCTCAACCAAAATTTTGGCTACCCAATGCTTTGATGGGGCAACCTTGGGCACAAACGAAACATACTGTTGATCGTGCCATAGCACTAACGCCACCCTCGGCACACTGAAACCGACCGTGTCTAGCGACGATATGAGCGTGTCGCTCACCGCGGTCGTCGTGTCCAAAGGCGGTGCTAGAGCTGCGCCCCGTTGTTGGCCCCAACAACCCACATGAACGGTTGTCAGTGGCGAGGAGGTCGTGGGCCAGCTCCTCCATTGGACTAGTCTGCGCTACGTCGTCCCGACGGGTGTGCCCCACATGTCGGTTTCCTGTTTTCCGGCCATATTCGAAAGCGTCCAAGCTCCGCGTTGCGCATTAGGCCTTTCACTATGTAGGCCAAGCGAGACAACTTATTGTTTATTTGAGCCGTTCAACTATAATCATGTGGCATTTGCTTATTTCTCATTCCTCTCCAACCCTCTTCTCCATCGATCATGCCACCCTCCAGTCGAGTCCATCCTCCTGCATGCCTCATTTGAACATTCCGCCGAGTATCATTCGGATGTACCCACCCTAGTCCTCTTTCAATAGATCTCCGGACCCCAAGATGAAATCGAGAGGGAACGAGTGGGGGCACGTGATACCTAAGGCGGATTCAAAATTTTGAACCGGTGATCATAGCATACGCAAATCATATATAAAGGGTATTCAATGTTCGTTTCGTTATTGAACGTACAATATACTCCCTCCTATCCTTTCTAGTTTACATATAAGCTTTATGTGTAGTCAAAGTATCTCTACTTTGATCAAAAAGGTATCAACATTCAACAACGCCCAATCAATATTGTTAGATTCGTATGTACTCCTAGATTTGTACTCGAGATGGTTTCCAATTTGACTATTAACAAGATTAATAGTACATGAGATGTATAATGTGAAAATTATATCATTGGAAACTCCTTTGACATATAAATTTGACCATATGCTTTGTGTAAGTTGCATGTCATATATTATTACTCTAACATTTGGTCAAAGTTAGCCTCGAAAAACGCATTAGGCCTTGTATAGTAAATGGAAGGAGGGAGTAGTAGTGGAAGTGGATCCTCTGACGTAGGTATCCCTGCCTTACCCTCCCTTTCAGTCACTTACTGGCGGACCCCATGCTTGCTAGGCCCGCATGTCGGTTACTCAATGGGTTCGCCACGTCGAGGATCCTCATCCGTAGTATACTCCCTCTGTTTTTATTTACTCCACATAAAATGGAGGAGTGGTAGTATAATAAATGATGCGGCGGGAGGGGAGGGGCGTCGGTTTGCTCTCAACTGTGGTCCCCAAGCGGCGAAAATGCAAGACAGCGCGTTCCATTCGGTGAGCGGCGTGGAGGGTCCAGCGTGCGGGCTGCAACGCGAACGCGACAAGAGCGATGTACAGATCAAAACCGATTGACCGGTCGTCACCGGAACCACTATTCGCACCAGAACCTTTGCTGCTCGGCCTACGCCAGCCACTGCCCTAAAACCACACCAAATCTCCAGCCCATTCCCCCACCTTTCGATCCCCTAGCCCACATCAAGCGTCCCCTAGTTCGCCGGAAAGCCATGGTGCGCCGCAAGATCACTTACTACAAGATGCTGATGCCGGAGTGCCGCATAGAAATCACGGTGGCGGTCGGCGCCACAGACCTCCGTTCCCAAGCTCGCTTTGCGGCGGGCCAATCCCCGAGTTCTCAGGAGCCAAGCTACGAGGAGGAGGAAGCCGATCCAATGTTCATGGCGGAGGTCGCGCGCGAAGGCCCCGATGGGTATGAGGCGATGGGCGTCGACTTCGTGCGGCGCCCGAGTCCCCATGGTGCAAAGCGGACCAGCGGTTCAACATGGCGATACTAAAGGAGGACCGGAGGCGAGGCTCAACTCGACGCGGAGCACGCGCATGCCGCTGCCATCGAGGCTCTCCTGCAGGCAGAACCGGATGTCGTGGATGTGAACCGGGCGGCGGAGGCTCAACTTGAGGCAGAGCACGCGAATGCTGGTACCATCGAGGCCCTCCTGCAGGCGGAACCGGACGTCCTGGACTTGAACCGGGCGGCAGAGGCTCGACTCGACGCAGAGCGCGGATGCCGCTCTCATCGACGCCCTCCTGCAGGCGGAACCGGACGTCCTGGACTTGAACCGGGCGGCGGAGGCTCGACTCGACGCGGAGCGCGCGGATGCCGCTGCCATCGAGGCCCTCCTGCAGGCGGAACCGGACGTCCTCGACTTGAACCAGGCTGTGCTCTCGTCCGTGCAGAGCGCCCGCACACTCCGCTTGAACGAGTAGCTGGAGGCCGAGGACAACCACGGTGCGGAGACACACGTCGGCAGCGACGGCTGGTTCGCGCCGGCAGCCAAAGACGACGAGGTCGTCTCTTTCCGCGAGCAGTGATAGTTTTTCTTTATGTTGTTGTTTTTATGGATCTTTTGTTTTGTAAAAACATATATTTGTTATGCAAGTCGCCTGACTTGGGTCAGTCTACCATTTCAGGCGGTTGGATGAATATCCTACGTCTCCTAACCCTTCTTTCCTTCTTCCTCACCTCTTCTTCTTCCCCAATAGACCACCACACGGGACGTACGGATACTCCCCAACATGCGGTTGGATAAACATACACTATGAACGAAAATTATGTGTCAGCGATAGGATGGCTGAGTTTGGTTTGTTCACATGCGACAGCACATGTCGATGAGGTGTGTTCCCTTGGTTGGGTTTGCGGCGCGTGGGAGCGATGTGTGAGGGTGCGGTGCGACCATGGCGTGCAGGAGCGACCGTGTGAGGGTGATGCGACCGTGACAGCCGCGGCGCAAGTGTACCTCCTTCTCATTTTGAAAACTTTAGGCAAGCTTGGCAAAATGTGTGGCGAAGTTTGGCAATGCAAGGCCTAGACCCAAACAGGATAAGTACGTACGTACTAGGAGTACTAGTGTTAAAAAAGAAAGGCGGGATTTTCCTTTGCGGGATTTAATCGATACAAATCCTCGTTTCACATGTCAATTAATGCGTATTTTTTTCTCCAAAGACCAAAGAGCTAACCATCTCACTCCTCATCGCTTGATTAATGCAGCTCCATGCAAACCAACCTTCTCACTTCTGCATGCATGCAGGGGATATTAATGTCCTTGGTTGCTAACCCCATCAATTTTGCCTCGATTAGTGTTAGTGGCCCTTTGCAAATTGTAATTTTGATATACTGGCCTTGTGTACAAAAAAATGGAGGTAGTAACTATATTTGACTTTCTTCCCCATTGCGGTGACGTCGATGATATCTTTTTTTGTGTGTGGTTTGGCGAAGTGCGTTCGACGGAGAACACCATTGAGGGAGACCACGGTAAGTCGTTCGCAAGTGCCGCCTGCAAGCCGAGACAACCGCCTTATTTGCATCCAGGAAGTCCGTTGAACCAAAGGACTAGTACTACTAGGAGTACTAGTGCGGTGAGATGGTTTCTCGAAGAAGACGATGGAGAAGCGGAGTCAGCGAAGAGTGAAATGATGGTTGCTTCGTCCGTGCTTTTTTGATTTGACGACTCACTGCTTTGTGATTTGTGATAGAAGGGACATGGGAGTAGACTCTATGCTCTATACTGTACTACATGCGTCCAAGCATGGGAGAAAGAGGAGAGACGTTACATTTTTCTATTCCTTCAATCAATCAATCAGGGAGCGTCTGTTCCATCTTTTTGGCTTTGGCAACACCGTCCACAATGGTTCCCACGATGCCAAAAGCTATTTTCAGATTTGGCTACACATTGTGGATGCCCTTAACCGTACCACTTGGTTTTGCTCATGTGTGCTATCTATACAAATCTCAATTATATTGATCTAAAAAATTATAGAATCAATATTAGTAAAAAGGAGGTGATTTTTCCGCGTGGATGGCGGGGGAGGTTTCTTATTTTCGGAGGACGTTGTCCTGGCAGTTTGCTAACATGCGGTCCCATGTGTCAGTGCTTTAACAAGCCGATCCGCGTCCCACATGAGGCAGAATAACGACAGAAGCAACATGTGGTTAAGTTGAAGAAGATGAGGGAGAAGCGGATTCAGCAACAAGTGAAATGATGGTTGCTTCGTCCCTCCAACTTCTTTGTTTAGCATTATTACTTCGTCCCTCCAACTTAACTGCGGGAAAGGTGCAGCTTTGTGATTAGACGCCTCATTGCTCATTACTACACCGGCGCCATGACTGGGGTGCTTCACCCCGGCTGCTCTGCATTGTATTCCGGTATGGCACATGGACCCGGTAGCTTGATGTCCCACAAGTCGGCGAAAGGGACTAGAAGATTTATGAAAGCGAGCGCTCCACTCTTACGACGGAGGAGTAGACGATACGACGGCCCAGTGAACTGTCACTTGTACTGTATAGTACTATAGTTTTGCTGTTTCACACGATCCATCAATACAAACTCGATTAAACAGGAAAGGACGGTATTTTTCCCGCGCGGTAGATGATACTGGCCATACATTTCAAAGGCAATTTTAATGTATGCAAACTGAATAATTATAAGTAACAATATGATATCTAGTAAAACTAAAAACACATATGATTTATTGTGTTAGAGGGTAGTAGTAGTGTTGTAACATGCCAGAACGTGTAGATATGTAGTTTTGGAGGGCCTACAGAGAGAAAAGCATAATACAGTCACCGAACTTCAGAATAAGCTGATTATGGTCACTATATACGTTTTGCGGTGATTATACGGTCACTTGCTCACGGTTCAACATCGGATTGCACCTTGTTGACCGGCCAAATAGTCTGCGTGGCGCCATGTTGACTAGTTAAATTGACCATGTTCCTTGTGGGTCCCACCTATCAGTTTGCATAGGGAAAAGGTCAGATAAACACAAATTTACGCAGCGCGACAAGGCTCCAACCCGCTTGCTGGAATCACCTGGTTGTGTATGTATGCATCGGGGCCTGATGTGCGCATGCACGTGTAGGTTGAGCACTTGAGCGTGAGAGTGTGTGTTGGTCGTGTGGTGTACTGGTGTGTGCATGCGTGCGTGCGTGTGTGCGTGTGAGTGTTGCGTGCATGCGTGGCTGCGTGTGTACGTGTGAGTGTTGCGTGCGTGCGTGGGTGCATGTGTTTGTGTGAGTGTTGCGTGGATGCAGTTGGTGTGCATGCGTGCGTGTGTGTATAATCACCACACCAGCTCCTGTGTGTTAAAACAGACGGCTCAGCATACCAATACAAGGCCACCTTTTCCGCTGTGCCCGCGGTCATGACTTCGAACAACCGTCCAAATATATTTTTTGTCGTTTGTTTTCATTCTTACTAGCAAGATGCCCATGCGTTGCACGTAAGATCAAGATGCATTTGTATGACTTGTTTATCTTGTGAGAGAAAAGGATGAATGAGGGAAGGCCTTATTTGCAAATCTGGAGAGGTGTGTGGGTACCTTTTTGCAAAATTGCCATAGTTTCTTTCCTATCCGTCAGATATAAATCGGACGGCCTATATTGCAGGATGGCAGGCACACCATCATCACCAACTCTGTTTTTTATAAGAGTGTATTTTATGTATTTTATAAGAGTGTAGATGTAGAGTAGATACAAGTCGACAGGTGGGCACGATGGTAGTGAGATAATGTGATGCAACACTAGAGGTGCCACGTGGAGCGTTTAACTGGTCAACTAGTCATGTCATGAGCAAATACAGAGTTGTACGGTGAGCCCGTGACTGTATAATAACCACTAAACGTAAATGGTGACCGTAATGAGTGGATTCTGAAGTCCAATGTACGTATCGTGCTTTCGCTTCAAATACAATGATCGTCATTGCATATATCGCGAGAGAAAGATGAAACATGCGTGAATTTTCTGGGGGCTTACTTTTAGAGGACCTGGAGATAGTTTTGTGTGCATACGTGAAAGGGGCGCATAGGGGGTATGCGATGGAGAGAGATGCTCTTCGTTTCTCTTTATTATGACTAACTTTGTATATAGTATAAAATATACAAATTCACAGTGCGGAATAAATATCATTGTGGGCACCATGCAATGCAAATTAGCGTTCGTACTCCTCCATATAACTTTGTAATGTTGTATATATGTAGAAACTCTAAAATAATTTTTTGGCCACACTTTATTCAAAAGGAATGTTGTATGTGAAATAAACGTGAAGAGAGGGCTTTTTAGATCAATGGGGTACGTGATGTAACATGTGTGAATGTGTAGTTGATGCATTTGGCGGGGCCTAGAGAGGTATGTGTGTGTATTACGTATTCGAGAGAGGCATGGATAGAGGGGCCGATGGGGGGCGTGGGAGAGATAGCACGAGAAATGAGGGTGGTCTAGAGAGAGAGAGAGAGAGAGACGAATATGACGTCACGACAAGAGATTCCATTCCCTTGAGTGTGTATATGCAAGGGGGGGAATAGAGGCACCAGGAGAAATTTTCTGTGTGTGTGGTGTTTGTGTTGGTATGTGTGGGTGTGAGAAGATAATGAGACGTGGGGGCAGAGGGTGTGTCACCGCGTGAGGTCCGGTGGGTCGAGGTGAGGCCCTTCGTTCGGTTCCGTCCTGCGCCACATTGGTCGGCCCGTGACGCATTTAGGAAGACCCATGGATGACTAGTCGTACAAGACAAAGATAGCAGAATTGTGAAGGACTCTGTGTCCACTGACAAAGCCGGCTAGGATTTGTAACCCTAGGTTCTCGGACTAAGGTAACCTCTTTATCTCTGATATTAATATTCATCCAACCTAACTTTAAGGGGCATCCTACAGAATGCTCTGCTAGACTCATACTCGTCGATTAGGAAGAGAGGTGTGAGACAATGCGTGAGAGACAGGCCTAAAGATAATGTCCGTACATGAGACACGTAGGCAGGTCCATGTATATAGAAAGGGTTGATGGGGATTGTGCATGTGTATATTTGCAAGAGGAAGAGTGCTTGTGATAAAGGTTAGTGAAAACAGTTGTAAATGGTTACGAGAGGGAGGGAGGGTTATATGTAGAGCATGTGTGCGAGAAAGACACCTCGGGAGAGAGTGTGTGAGCATGTGTGAGAGACCACCGATGGAGAGTCAAACTACACGTAAAAGACTGTTGTACACATTGATTAAAGATATAAATTGTATCCAAATATTAGGATGGGATCATGATATTTGCAATTCGCATAAGGAGCGGTCATTGATCCATCAGACATCTAGATTCTATCGAATTTTAGCATGTCTATGTTATTATTCGACACAATTGATCCACATAGTTAGTATTTTGAACTCCAAACAATGCATCGCTTTAGCAATCGAATATAAACGTGAGTATAGTTCATGTTGTATGTGTAAAGCACATTATACATACGAAAGTTACACAATGAACATTATAAATAGCTACCTATGAACTAGCATACATTTGAATTCAACTTAAGGTGGTTTAAAAAAATCGAATTCAACATGAAGTCCTTTCAATTATTTGAATTTGATATCATGGCATTTGTAAACCATACCTAAATTATGGGGGCACCAATCTTTGCTCTGATTTTGTACATAATAGCATATGTAGTCGTGTACAAAATAGATTCAAATTTAGCTCCTCCATTCCAAAATAATCGTAGTTATAGGATTTTCAAGTGTCAAAATTTCAAAAAGAAGCGGATAATTTAATGAGGTTTTCAAACATACAAGGTCAAATATAACGTTGTCTATTTAGGTCAATCCTCATAGTTCAAGAGTACTCTAAACGTGAATGCTTGTGTTTCAAAATTTCAAACGAAGCACCAAAAGAGCCTCTACTCGCCTGAAACCGCGTGAGACCAATGTTTGGTAGTACAAGGAAATTACTTTTCTAATAACTCCGACCCGTGAAACCTACCGGCCCGACGTCCAAAGGTCTAAACCGGGGTAGGTTTGTAGCTTCATCTAGACACCACGCATAACCGCCTCGAAAAACATTCATACACAATGGCCGCCTAAGCACACATGCGGCTGGCGGCGAAATCGCTCCCGCCCACTATTTGGGACACCTGGGATTACCATCCTACCCCCGACCCGTAGTAGGTCCGAAATTTAAGAGGGGGGCAAAGTTTGTACTTTCCCCAAATTTCAAACAAGTGCATCCCATCTTCCGTTCAAAAAAGCCAAAAACAAGCGCGTCCCAGACCGAAACATGGTTCCCCCCTCCCACCCGTCTGATTCCCCATTCGTACTCCGTGGGCGCCAAAACTACCTCTCCACCAGCCGTGAAACCCCGGCGTCCTCCGTCCGCCACCCCATCCCACCCATCAACCGCCTCCCTCCTCCATCACGCCGGAGCCGATACCCCGACATCGTTGTCCACCGCAACCTCAACCGCAACGCCCTCCACAGCTAGTAGTTGAAGCCGAGGCCGAGCCGTCCGTACCCGAGCCAGTTCAACCACGCCGTCCTGCACCTCACCGTTGCCGCTCCAACTTCGCCACCCTCCACCGCACGGGAGCTGTTCCCGCTACGCCGTCCTTCGCCGCCTCGGATCTGCTTCCCCTCTGCCGACATACGGCCACGGCAATACAGTCAACAATTTGGCCATGGGTTCGTCCAATCCTGCACCCTCCAGAACATCGGTTTCCCCGGTAAAAAGAAGAAGATCGGCGCGACATGTGGAGGTGACCGCACCGTCAATCAAAAAGATACTCCTCTTCCCTTATTCGTGCAAATCTTACATCTCTGCTTGCACGGTATTCATCCCACAGAAAACACTAGTTGACTGCTTCTTCTTGATACTAGATGTTCCTAGTAACTCGCGATGCACAAGGTTTCTCCTCATATACTATTTCACCTTAGCTAGAGGTCCGTCGCCCCTGAATTTCAATTTCGCCAGTTGATTCCCAATTATCGGAAGCATTCCGGCGTAACAGCGCTAGTATGCCTATTACGCCGGGAAGCGGCATATAGTGTTTATCTTAGGGCGTGTGCGGCCTAGAGCTCTGGCGCCCGATCTGGAGGTCGGCCGGGATTAAAGGATGGCCTGGGCGCTGCTAAGCACGGCGGTGGTGTGAGGTCGAGGGAGGGCGGGCGGAGGCAGGGTGCAGGCCGGTGGTCGTTGGCGGTTCGAGAAAGATCGTCAACAGTGACTGGCGGGAGGTAGACGAAGGCCATCTGCCCGTTCCTTATAGATCGGACGGTTCATTAAAAAAATGGACTGACCTATTTATTTTCAATTGACTGTTATCTTAGATATGACCACATGTGGTGGTGTGCTGGAGGAGTACCTGCATTTCCTGTGCTCATATATTACAAAATCATACGGAGTAGAATCTAATTTTGTTTGCCATGCAATGTTGTAGAGTTATCATATGTCTCCTATCATTTATTTTTCAGCCACCTGCTATCTGCTACTTTTACAGTGCACTAGCTCTACCCACACTTCACCCATACTCTCACTATTGTGTGTTTATGCAAGGGTATTTAAGAGTCTACCGAAAGAGAAGCAGCAAAGAAAAGAGAGAAGTCGCGCCAGCTTTCTTCGCGGGTATGCACGACACGTTACAGCGCTATAAAGGGTGCAGTGTCAGCAGATGGAGACGGTAAACATAGCTCTGGAGTTGATGACCTCGCTCGTAATGAACCACCATCCCAGGTGCTTGCTTTAACTTCACGGTGTCATATGTGGTTGCATGTTCCATATGGTGTCTAGCTTGTATTCGAAAGGCCGAAATCAGTCTTTGGGTTGTTTGGTTCTAGGCCTAGCATTGCCACACTTTGCCACATATTTTTGCCAAACTTGCCTAAGGTTAGTTATCAAAATGAAAGCCACAAGTTGGCAAGACTAAGGGAATCTTGCCACATTTTTTGTGTGTATGCCATGTGGGGTCCAAGTGTGGCTTGCCTAAGATGTGGCTTGAACCAAACACTCACTAAGTTAGTCAAACTTGCCTAGCTTTAGGTGTGGCAACATTTGGCAAAGTTAGTCACAAACCAAACAGCCCCAAGAGATAAGGAAAGATATTTTTTTACATGAACCACCATCCCTTGAGCACCAGAAGACAAATAGCTAGTCAGGGCACTGGCCGAGCCAGTGACAAGCCCAGCAAAGATAGGCATCACCTGGAAGCCAACTAAAAAGCTGCGATGGTGGCAAAGTAGCCCGCCTCCCACCAGGCTCTCAGGTCCTAGATGATCATGCTCACCACTCCAGTTGGATGTTTAGCTTGTATTGCTTCCAATTTGGTTAAATTGCATCTGCTTAGCTTACACATTATACCTTTGAATATGACATGCCTTTCTGTTTTTGGTACATACTAGTACATCTGTGTATTAACCATGTTCTTACATCAAACTAATGTTCTTGTGTATCCCTCATCAATCACTTATGATGAGGCAGGCAGGCAAGGGTACTACTCCTCATTTAAAGAATGCAGCGTCAGCCTCCCGACATGATTCTCAAGAAACAGAAATGCTAGATGATGAAGATAGTGAGCGTAGCTCGTAGTTGATTACAACATTTCCCTACACTAGCATCGCAGTGCTTGCTCTAACTTGGCAGCGTGATATGTGGTTGCATGTTGCATATGGTGTCTAGATTGTAATTCTTCCAATCTGGTTAAACTGCATGTGCTAGTCTGCTTAGCTTATACATTATACCTGTTAATGTGACATGTCTTCCTGTATTTAGTACATAGTACATCTGTCTATTAAGCATGTCTTTACATAAAACAATTGTATTTTTTTGTATCCGCATCAATCAATATGACGAGACACCTTTAGTATATGCGGTGCGATATTAGTTGCATCTTTCATATGATTTATAGCATCGCTGCTTCTAATTTGTTGAAATTCCATTTATGATGGGACGCTTTTAACTTGGCGAGTCATATTGGTTGCATCTTTCATGTGGTGTCTAGATTGCATTGCTTCTTATTTGCTGGAATGGTTTCGCTTAGTTTACACAAACAGTTGTGAACATGCCATGCCATCCTGTTTTTCGTACATATTCCATCCTGGTATCATGTGTTTGCCTTACATCAAAGTAGTGATTGTCAATTATCATGCATGAATGATTTACGAAGAGAATTTTATTGCTTTTTCTTGTCGGTTTTACTTGACAATTCAAAATCAATAAAGCGGAAGGAAGTTAGCAAGGCAGCGGATAAAGGTGCTCCTTCGAGCGGAGGGCCTCTCAGTTTCTACTCCTCCACACCCCAAGATGATTTCCAAGACAACACATGCATAGACACTCAACAAAGCTGTGTTTATGATGAGCACGTCTCCCTAGTGCAGCATCACGGTGCTCCCTCTAACTTGGCATTGTTATATGTGGTTGCATGTTATGTGTGATGTCTAGCTTGTATTGCTTCTAATTTTGTTGAATTCCATCTGCTTACTTTACACATTATACTTGAATAAGACACGTGCTCCTGTTTCTAGAACATACAATATCTGTCTATCACACCATGTTCTTACATCAAATTACTACTGTTGTGTAACCTGCAACAATCACTTATCATAAGACACGCTCCCCTTCGGAGTGTGATATAGGTTACATCTCACATTCTTTTCTAGCTTGTACTACTAATTTGTTGAAATGGCACTTATGATGAGACAGTTTTAACTTGGTAGAGTGATATTCGTTGCATCTTTCATATGGTGTCTAGCTTTCATTGCTTCTAATTTGTTGAAATGCCTTCTCCTTAGTTTACACATCATAAGCTGTGAATATGCAATGCTGTGAATATGCAATGGCACTAATGGCGAGAGACCTCTAACATGGTAGTGTGATGTTGTTTGCATCTTGCATATGATTTATTTCTTGTCTTGCTTCACATTTGTTTAAACGCCATTTATGATGAGACACTATTAACTTGGCGAGTGATATTTGTAGCATCTTTCATATGGTGTCTACCTTCCATTGCATTGCTTCTAATTTGGTGAAATGTCTTCTTCTTAGTTTACACATCATAGTTCGGTTATCTCTTCCATCCTATTTTTCATACATATTACATCCTCCTATCATGTGGTTTTCTAACATCAAAGTTCAGTTAAATGCATCACACATCAATTTGTTACGAAGAACTAAATTGTTATTCATTTTCTTGTCGGCTTGACTTAACATGGCACAGAGAAGAGGAAGAAAGACAGAATGGCAGGGAATGAGAAGCGGATGAATCCTGCAGATTCTCTTTGAATGCGATGGTGCAATAGAAGGTCAAAGTCCATGGAAAATTCTACAAACACGGCATCCCATGCTACACAAGCTGCAAAAAAGGCAAACAGAAACAAATAGCTGCCACCAAACAAGCGAGAGACAGCCCTAGTTCTTGCAACACCTACCACAGTACTACCGTGCACGACTTACTCGTCGTCAACTGAAACTAGCAACACGTTCCCAAGCTCCCTTGCCACGACACTACTTCCCAAGCACTCTTGACACAAGGCGAGTTGGCAATATCAGATGAACCTTGTGAGCTTCAACAGCAAGAAGGTAGTTCTTTGGAGTCAAATTCTGATTGCATGCTTCTTTATATGTAGTCTCACAGTTTGATGTACACTAACACTTCCTATGTTCGTTGTTGGACTAGCACCTAGGCGCAATAGGAAACAAACATCGGGGATATTGCACTAAATCTAGAGGAGGAAGAATGGAGATCCGTTTTGAGGCAGGTTTAAGAAGGCCACATGATGCTACAGAGTCAGCCAAGTTAGTATCAGAGGCAGCGGTTGCTGTTAGGTGTCATGTATGTATCCTCCCAACATGGATTGATGCAGGAGCGACAAAAGCGAAACCAGTTTAACACCTTCCCGACCATTTATCTGTAAGTATGGTTATGTATGGAAACTAGTAATATCGTCTTGCTCTGTCCCATACTTTCTAGGTTGCTGATAATGAGACTCCCATAATTTTCAATAGATGAGGTTCAAGTTGGATAGCCAAGATGATGCAACAGACAAGCTTGCACCCATGTTTTCAAGTCTGCTCTCTGTGCGATGTCGGTATAATTTGACGAAAACTCACTTTGAAGGCAAGGCTAATAGTGAACTTTCCCAAACATCTCCAGTGGAAAATATATCGGATGAAGACTGGAGGGGCCTTCTTAAACACTGGTCTGATCCGAAGTATCAGGTATATTATATATGTGATCAGATCACATGTTGAAGTCCTATTTACGCATGTGCCACACAAATCTATCTTCTTGTAGGTGAACTGTTCAAAGAACAAGGCCAACCGTACGAAAGTGAAATTCCAACAGACGATAGGATCTCGTAGCTATATCGCACACTGCGAGGCTCTTGTAATTAGCTGCTATTTCACTCTTTTCGCTGTACCATATTATCAGATCTATATTGACTTGTTCGAAATGCAGAGGAAAGCCCGGAAGGACCAAAAAGTACCTGAACCAAATGCTGTGGAAATCTTCAACGACTGTCACACCAGCAAGAAGAAGGGCATGACTACACCAGTCAAAGCCGCTGTTGTAAGTCCTTAATCCTCATGCCTTTTAACTACTACTTACTCTGACTTGTGCCTTGAACTGGATGGCTTGCAGCCAATGTCTATTACTCTTTTCAATTTTATACACAATTGTCTTAGTGTATCATTGCACCTTACAAGGTTTAAAAGAGAGGAGTGATGTTCCTTTGATCTTGACCCTAATCTAGTTCCGTGCTGGACTTGCCCACACAACGTTACAATTGCTTGTTTGTCTGTTCTCAGTTGTTTTGTGATATGAATGATGTCATACTATGCTTACCGTATTATAAACTTCGTCTCTTTATCCTTAGCCCTCAATACAATGTGAAGAAATAGACAATACATTAGCGATGGTACATGGTCATATGTTTGGAACCTGGTTTTATTATGTACTTTGCAATAAAATACAAATAATATTTTACATGGGTTCACCGAATAAGTTACGTATATAGACCAAAGCTATTTTGTTTGGTTTTGCTGCCTCCTTAATATCTTACGTTACGGTACTACTAATGTAAAACCTCAACTTTTCAGCGAGCTATGGAAAAATGGTGGAACCGCCACCTTACGAAGGTGGCGAGGCAACTATAACCGCAATGTCGGCTCTTGCTGCGGTGGGTCGATACACTGTCCACTAACGATTGCCAAAAGCACGTTCTGCGTATCTTGGGTTGGTTGTTAAGGCAATATCGTCCAAACTGCCTCATGATCAAGATATGCAAGCTCAAAGCAATGTTGTATCTGCGCTCCAGACACAAGTCCATTCCCTAACATAGACCCTTTGTGAACAAGGAGAGACATTGTTCGATGTCGTCAAGATATGCATGGTTTTGAAACCGGACTATCGGACATTTTTATGTTGTTCAGAGCCTAGGGAAATGAAGGCGAGGGTTATGGTGCTCCATCGGACAATACAACATGAAAGCGTAATGATCAAGTCAAATGAATCGAGCTTCGAACTTACGGTGGTGCATTTATCGCTAGACTGTTAAGTTTTATGCCAACCTTCCTTTTGTTATATAGTTGTAATTTGTTTTGGTGCGATACAAAATTTATTCTTAACGTGCAGCCACCGTGAAGAAAACAACAAGCCATTTTTGTATAGTGTAGGGTGTTCCCTATATTTGCCTTTGGTGGCGATCTTTGATGCCGAGTGGATGTAATCTGTGCAATCGCCTTAATAGCCTAGCGTTAGTTTCGGCCTTATTTATTTCCTAGTCTTCTTTTTCCCTGGTTTGCTAGTGGCCGCAACTACCATGGGCCATATACGGGTCGTAGGATCCATGGGTCTCCTACGGGTCGTAGGATCCATGGGTCTCCTACGGGCCGTCGATAAATGGGCCTCCAACAGGGCCGTAGAATCGGTGGGCCTCGGGCTGTCGGAGAAATGGGTCTACATGGGCCGTAAACGGGCATAATTGGTATAGGCCCAGCACGGTAACGGGCCGTTAACAGGCTGTAGGACAGCAAAGGCTTAATTCTGTCACAGGCATAACAGGTCGTTAATGGGCCAGAATATAGGACGGGCTGGAAATGGTGCAACGGGTTAATAGGCCAGAAACGGGCCGACTCTTGCCATGGGCCGAATTTGGCCCATTAGGGTATGAGCCGATGTGGTCGACTCTTGCCATGGGCCGAATTTGGCCCATTAGGGGAACAGGCCAGTAAAGGGTCGGAAGTAATCGAGGGCCGAAAAGGAGCCCAAGAACGCATGGGCCGTCAATAGGCCGAAAGCTAACACGGGCTAGAAACGGCCCATGTAAATCACAACCCGTTAACAGGTACAAAGAAAATTACTGTTCATTATGGGCTAGAGTCACCGTGGGCCTGTAAAGGGCCGAAAGACACGAAGGCCTCATATGGGCCGAAAGACGTCGTGGGCCATACATGGGCCGAAAGTGAAATGGGCTGGTGTTATATTCGACGGCCCACATGACGTCGTTGGGTCGATTTCCTTTAGGGCCTAACGGGTCGTGAGTTAACTGGCCGTAAAATGGGCTATTTGCGAAGAGAGCGTTAACAGGCTTTTCATGGGCCAGCCCGTTAACTTTTGACCAAGTCAAATGGGCCGGCTTTGTAAGCTAAATTGGTCAGTGGTGGGCCGTGGCACGTGTCGACATATCATATGCGCCTATCTGACCCACTGACGAGCTGACACGTGTTTCATTCGGCCAATAAGAATTTTACACGTGGAAATTTCCCATTGATCGGGGCTCTTAACGGGTTGTCAGATCCAAAACCCGACCCGATAGCTTAACGGCGTTCCTTTACGGTGGATGCCACGTGTCGGTCACCCTTGACGAAAGCACTTCTGTGACGCGCGATTTATCGTCATGGAAGTGGACACTTCCGTGATGATAATTTTGGTAATGTCATGGAACACTTCTACGACAACGCAGGTATGACTATCTTGATTCTGTCATAAAATCGTCATGGATGTACATGCATGACAAAAAACGCGACCTACTGTGACAAACACGTATCATCACGGAAGTGTATTTTTTTTGTAGTGCTTGCGGATGCCCCCGAGTGGCATCCCCGCTTTCTTCTAACGACCATGAGTATTTTACTCGAGGCTATATTTTTATTTGTCACATGGTATGTGTTTTGCTTGGAGCGTCTTGTATGATATGTGTCTTTGCTTGTTTTATTTTGTGTTTTAAGTCATCAATCCTTGCTGGACACACCTATTTGAGAGATCCAAAACTATGTCATGACTTGTTAGAATTGCTCTCTGTGCTTTACTTAAATCTTTTATGAGCTAGGACTTGCTCTAGTGCTTCACTTATATCTTTTTGAGCACGGTGTGCTTAGAATTTTTGATGAAATGCTCTCTTGCTTCACTTAGGTTTATTTGAGAGTTAGTAAAATTTTGAAGAAATTCTCTCTTACTTCACTTAAATTATTTTGAGAGAAAGAAAATTTGTTATACCCATGATCTTCACTTATATTTGTTTGAGCCTATGAAAAGCAACACATGAAAATTAGTCCGAAAGTGATAGATATCCAAGAAGGATAAAATAAAATAAAATAAATGCCATGAAGATCATTGGACAAAATAAACTTGATTCTTAGTAATAGTTTTGAGATATGATGATGTGATATGTGAGTTATGTTGATGAGTAATTATGCTCTAATAAGAATATTGGTGTTAAGGTTTGTGACTACCTATGCATGCACGAAAGTCAACAATCATGTGATGAAAATTATATCCTACTTGTGGTGCATTATTTGGTGTTACTTATGCTTAATGCTTGCTTTACAAAATTATTCGTTTCTTGGTTGGTCGCTTCTCAATCTTTTTGCTAGCCTTCATTTTGTACTAAGTATGACCTCTACTTGTGCAACCAAAATCCTTTAATCCAGTTTTGCCACATGAGTCCGCTATAGCTACCTATATGTGGTATTCTTTTGCCGTTCTAAGCAAATTTGCATGTGCCATCTCTAATTTTCAAAATAAACTTCTCTTTTGTGTATTTGTTTCGCTCGCAGAACGGTAACGGGTGGCTAATATTTTCCATGCTGGATGTGTATTCTCGCAATGAGTGTTTATTCACTTGTCATCACGAGAGTAAGGCAAAGGTTTTAGGGATTCCCAATCCCGAAATGCAAAAAAGAATTTAATTTATGCTGTCAAATAATAAATTCTTTGGAAAGTGTTGGTACGGAGGGCAACCGTGGATACGGCTAGCCATGGAAAGTGAAAGTATGGTGGAAAAGGAATAACCTTTATTTTCTGTTTGGGAACCGCCTATGGCATATCTAGCATGGAAAGTGTTCGTAGCTCTACGTCGTTTTCGTTGGTGGGATGGATACACCTCCCAAAATGTTTTATCTCTATATTTTTCGTTTTGAGCTCTAGCACCTCTACAAATCCCTACTTCCCTCTGCGAAGGGCCTTTCGTTTACTTTATGCAATTTTTACTTTTGAATTTGAGTCTCCATCTTCTCTTATAAAAGCACCAACTAGGATACAATATGATCGTGAGTAAGTATTGGGTGTAGCTAATATTCGAGTGTGTTTCATGAATGGTTCAATGTTTGAGCATGATGGGCTAGGGATAACTTGTTTTAGCGTTGATATTTTGAAAGACATGGTTACTTGTTGATATGGTTGAGTATCTAAATCATCATGTCAAAACTAGACTATTGTTTTGAATCACATAAAAGTCCAAATGTCCATGCTATGAAGAAAATAAGATATGACTTGATAAACATCACTCCACATCAAAAATTCTGTTTTTATCACTTACCTACTCGAGGACGAGTAGGAGTTAAGCTTGGGGATGCTGATACGTCTCCAACGTATCTATAATTTTTGATTGTTGCATGCTGTTTTATTATCAATCTTGGATGTTTTATAATCATTTTATAGTCATTTTATATCATTTTTTGGTACTAACCTATTGACATAGTGCCAAGTGCCAGTTGCTGTTTTTTTCCATGTTTTTACATCGCAAGAAATCAATATCATACGGAGTCCAAATGCCACGACACTCCACAATGATTTTTTATGGGCTAGAAGGAAGGCAATGGGCCCTGGTTGCACCTGGGGGGTGCCCCGAGGGGGGCACAACCCACCAGGGCGCGCCGGGAGGCCCAGGTGCGCCCTGGTGGGTTGTGCCCACCTTGGGTGCCCCCCGGACCGCCTCTTTGCTCTATAAATACCCCAAAAATCCAAGAACCCTAGGGGAGTCGACAAAATATTCATCTAGCCGCTGCAGAGTCCAGAACCACCAGATCCAATCTAGACACCATCACGGAGGGGTTCACCACTTCCATTGGTGCCTCTCCGATGATGCGTGAGTAGTTCTTTGTAGACCTTCGGGTCCGTAGTTAGTAGCTAGATGGCTTCCACTCTCTCTTTTGATTCTCAATACAATGATCTCTTGGAGATCCATATGATGTAAGTCCTTTTTGTGGTGTGTTTGTTGGGATCTGATGAATTTCGAGTTTATGATCAGTTATATCTTTTTATATCCATGAAAGTTATTTGAGTTTCTTTGATCTCTTAGATGCATGATCTCTTATAGCCTCATATTTCTTCTCCGATATTTGGGTTTTGTTTGGCCGAATTGATCTATTTATCTTGCAATGGGAAGAGGTCCCCGATAGTGGGTTTGATCTTACGGTGCTTGATCCTAGTGACAGAAAGGGAACCGACATGTATGTATCGTTGCTACTAAGGATAAAAAGACGAGATCTATATCTACCGCCATATAGATAAACAGATCTTGTCTACATCATGTCATCGTTCTTATTGCATTACTCCGTTTTTCCATGAACTTAATACACTAGATGCATGCTGGATAGCGGTCGATGTGTGGAGTAATAGTAGTAGATGCAGGCAGGAGTCGGTCTACTAATCTTGGACGTGATGCCTATGTAATGATCATTGCCTGGATATCGTCATGATTATTTGAAGTTCTATCAATTGGCCAACAGTAATTTGTTTACCCACCATTTGCTATTTTTCTCGAGAGAAGCCACTAGTGAAACCTACGGCCCCCGAGTCTTCTTTCTCATATATTTGCTTTGCGATCTACTTTTCCTTTACATTTTTATTCAGATCTATTAAACCAAAAAATACAAAATACCTTGCTGCACTTTATTTTATTTGCGATCTATTATTTCAATCCAATACAATTTTCTCTCGTCCGTTTGCCTATCTTGAGGCGTCGTACCCCGAAAGGGATTGACAACCCCTTTAACACGTCGGGTTGTGAGGTGTTGTTATTTGTGTGCAGGTGCTGCTTACATTGTGATTGCTTGGTTCTCCTACTGGTTTGATACCTTGGTTTCATAACTGAGGGAAATACCTACCATTGTTGTGCTACATCATCCTCTCCACTTGGGGGAAATACCGACGTACTCCTAGCGACACCATCAGCTGTTGCTCCTCCCGTTGCTGTTCCTCCACAAGTAAGAACTAAACTGTACCATGAATCATCTTCTGTAACCTTGTTACCTGTACGATTTTTGGCCCGGTTTCCCTCATAAACGGGGTCAACTTGTTTAGATTTTTTATCTGGTTTCCCTTATAAATTGGATCAGCCAAAACTTAAGAGGTGACTCTTGGCTTTGGCAGCTTTTCGAGCAATATATTTAGGTGGGTATCCTCTCCCCCCGATGATCGTTCAAAAAATTTATATCATGAAGAACAGATACCCTTCGATGTTACCCCCCTTTTGAGAGCCGCCCCCCCTACATCATTATTCCGAAATCCGTCGTCATCACCGCTCACCACACCTCATTGCCTAGAAAAACTTGTACGGGGTTTTGCCTCAGCCAACTCAACAGTTATCAATGAGATATTTTAGCAGGTGGACCCATACTATTTTTCATTTATTTTTCCCGCACATAAAAATAGCAACTAAACAACAATTCTTTCATTTAATATAATACTAGCAAAAGGGCCCGTGCGTTGCAACGGGAGGTAGACTTTAAGCCTCTCATCAACGTGCCTATGTCAAACCGGTGTAGATGTCCCCCCATGGATTTGGTGACAACAATGAATGCTTCACAAACACAATATCATGTTTTGAGCCGGATACAGATCCATGGAAGACAATAGTATGAGGATCCATTGCTACTCAAAGCAATCACCTGGTCAATTTGACATTGTAGGAATATGACGACAAATATTTTAAAAGAGGGGCAGGCCATACATGAAAGCATGCCCTTACTTAAGATCTAGCTTTACAGAGAACATCCTTTTTCTCACTCTAACTATGCCAATATTATGGTGTTAATATGCGGGCAGTTTATTGTGCCTCTGTTGTGATCATTTTTCCAACCAACATAAACATGCCTTGTAAAACACTGATTTCGATGGATAGAGAGGATGCAACAACCTGGTGAAGAAAACATATAATAACATGTAAGGTTTTTCTTTCACAAAAAATAGGAAGAGAAATATATCTCTACATGTTGTTTAACTGAACGGAAAGATAACTCAGGGCATCACATCAACTAGTAGTACACTTTGTTGAGAATCCTCAACACAAGTTTTATTAGAGCATCTCCAACAGCCGCCCAACGCACGACGCGCTAAAAATGGGTTTGCAGCGCGCCCATTGCCTGGTTTGGCGCGGCGGGAAGCGCTGGCTCCAGTAGCCGTGCTAAACTGCTGCGCGCGCGCGTAGCTCCAGCAGCGCACAAAAATACAACGCGCGCGACTCACCGGCGCATGCCATATGTTGCATTTTGGACACAAAATGAATTTCAAACATGCAAAATGCAATGAACATAGCATAATAATTTCACACAAACAAGTTGATGACTAAAAGTTCATGCCCACAAGTTCAAATTCATGCCCACAAGATCATCCAGCCAAGTTCAAAATGCAAACCAAGTTCATGACACAAATGAAAGGCACATCAACAATCAAGCCTCATCCTCGTCTTCATCCTCATCTTCCTCCGATTTATCCGACTCCTCCTAAGACGATTCTTCCTCCTCCTCTTCATCATTGTCACACGCCACATCACGTGAAGCTCGGACAGTGTTGGCAAGATCTTCAACGGCATCTTCATGGGAAGGTGTGTGAGGCACACTGGAAGACATTCTGCCCATGGCGGCTGGAGGTGCACCCATGCCTCCCATGAGAGATGCAAAACTCATGCCTCCCATGCCGGCCATGGCGCCCGGAGGTGCTCCAAAGCCACCCATGCCTCTCATGGTCTCCATGGAAGCTCCAAAGCCACCCATGGCACCCATGCCGCCCATGGTAGCTCCGAAGCCACCCATGCCTCCCATGCTGCCAAGGCCACCGCCACCCATGCCGCCAAGGCCACCGCCACCCATGGTGTGAATCATGACTCTTTTTTGGATCAAGACTTCTTCACGGGCAAGATTGACAAACTCCTTTTGCGCCTCATTGAGGATAGATGTGTCCAAGAAGAACAAGTGCTTCTCCCAATCCAACAATCTAGATCGCTCCTCCATGCCCACCTTCCTCTCCTCCAAAGCCACCTTCCTCTCCTCGGCCGCCACCCTTCTCTCCTTGGCCGCCAACCTCCTCTCCTCGGCTGCGGCATCTTGGTTCCTTGCCATTTTCCTCACCTCGTTGGCTTCTTTTCTTGCCTTCACAATAGCTTCCATGGCATTTTTGAGCTCATCATCTCCTTTCCTCTTCTTCTTTTCTTTTGCGTCTTTCTTGGTTCCATCTGGTCGTTTTGGCTTCGAGTATGAAACCGAGTTTGGTGTGGGGCTTCTCTTGCCATCATCACTTGATGCTTCCTCATCATCATCATCATCCAACTCAATTGTTTGCTTGCGTTTGTTGCTCAAGTCCAAATCATCTATATCATCACACTTCTTCAATTTCTCATCATCCTTCAATACGTCATAGCAATGAGGCAAGGTAAATGGCCTTCCTTTCTTGATCTTACCCTTCTTGGTCCTCTTCTCCTCTCCTTTGAACAATTTTTGTGCAATATTTAACTACATGAAAACAAAACAAGTTAGCACTCAAACACCAACAACAAGCATGATGAACATGGATGAAATGGCACTTACTCTATCGTCATCATTAGTGCCACTTGGGTTCAACTTGTCAACCGCCTTTTGTGCGGCTGCCCACTTTTGACAATCCTTATTGATTGTCGACCACCGGGAGCAAAGAGATCGAGCGGAGCGGTCAATACCACTCTTGTTGCATACATCAAAGTGTTCCTTCATCCGAAGCCAATAAGCATCTCTACTTTGATCACCTCCAACGTATGGATCCCTCAACACTTGCAACCAAGTATTGCATAGTAAGACATCTTCAACGTTGGTGTAATTGCCTCCTCTTCCTTTCGGTGTGTCGACAATGCCCTCACCATCCTCGTCCACCTCGAACTCATGGTCATCAAAATGCATGTCATTGGTTTGAGACCAATGCGAATTGTTGGAGCCAACACCCATAGGTGACATGTATGCATCATCGTTGAGACTACAAAGTATATAGAACAATGCAAATAAGCTATCTATATGTATGCATTCAAAAAATAACAACAACAAAAAAGTTGGGGAAATTTTCTAACTTTGGGGCATTTTCTCGAACACATTGTGTGCGTCGGCCACCGGCTCAACAAGTGAGCTCGCTGGCGCTTCGGTAGCCGCCATGCCCATCACACGCCCTGCAAGCTTCTTCCTCGACGCCTTCGAGGAGCCTGAGCCGTCCGCCGCCTTGTTATTCTTCGCGGATGCCTTGCCCTTCTTCGGCCGCGCCGCATTTGGAAGCTTCGAGGGGGGCACGTGGCTTCAAGGCGGGCGCCGACGCGACACCACCCGCGGATGTGGATTGCATTTTTTGAGGAGTGCCCGGTCAGTACCCGCGGATGCATCCGTATTTGCCAAGTCCGACTGTAGGTGCTCTTATTTGTTTGAAAGTATGGATTAAATATGCAGTGTTAATTTTAAAATTTGAGGATAAAGATGAATCCCAAATGTTTCGAAAATATCAAGTGGAAATAAATGCATGACATGACTGGTGAAGGAAATATGCCCTAGAGGTAATAATAAAGTTATTTATTGCCTTATATAATGATAAATGTTTATTATTCATGCTAGAATTGTATTAACCGGAAACTTAGTACATGTGCGAATACATAGACAAAAACAGAGTGTCCCTAGTATGCCTCTACTTGACTAGCTTGTTTGTCAAAGATGGTTATGTTTCCTGACCATAGACATGTGTTATCATTTGATGAACAGGATCACATCATTAGAGAATGATGTGATGGACAATACCCATCCGTTAGCTTAGCATAATGATCGTTTAGTTTTATTGCTATTGCTTTCTTCATGACTTATACATGTTCCTCTGACTATGAGATTATGCAACTCCCGAATACCGGAGGAACACCTTGTGTGCTATCAAACGTCACAACATAACTGGGTGATTATAAAGATGCTCTACAGGTGTCTCCGATGGTGTTTGTTGAGTTGGCATAGATCAAGATTAGGATTTGTCACTCCGAGTATCGGAGAGGTATCTCTGGGCCCTCTCGGTAATGATCATCACTATAAGCCTTGCAAGCAATGTGACTAATGAGTTAGTTGCGGGATGATGCATTACGGAACGAGTAAAGAGACTTGCTAGTAACGAGATTGAACTAGGTATAGTAATACCGACGGTCGAATCTCGGGCAAGTAACATACCGATGACAAAGGGAACAACGTATATTGTTATGCGGTTTGACTGATAAAGATCTTCGAAGGATATGTGGGAAAAAATATGAGCATCCAGGTTCCGCTATTGGTTATTGACCGAATATGAGTCTCGGTCATGTCTACATAGTTCTCGAACCCGTAGGGTCCGCACGCTTAACGTTCGATGACGATCGGTATTATGAGTTTATGTGTTTTGATGTACCAAAGGTAGTTCGGAGTCCCGGATGTGATCAAGGACATGACGAGGAGTCTCGAAATGGTCGAGACATAAAGAATGATATATTGGATGATGTTATTCGGACACCGGATGAGTTCTGGGAGTCACCGGATAAATATCGGAGTGCTGGAAGGGTTATCGGAACCACCGGAGAACTAATGGGCCTTATTGGGCCTAGGGGAGACAGAGAGGGGTAGCCAAGGGCTGGTCGCGCACCCCCCATGGGCCTAGTCCGAATTGGACTAGGGGGAGGGGGGCGCCCCCTCCTTCCTTCTCTTTCCCCTCTCCTTCCTTCTTCTCCTAGTTGGACTAGGAAAGGGGGAAACCTACTCCTACTAGGACGCGCCCTATGAGGGCCGGCCAGCCTCCCCCTTGCTCCTTTATATACAGGGGCAGGGGAGCACCCCATAGACACACAAGTTGATCTTTAGCCATGTGGGGTGCACCCCTCCACCATATTCCACCTCGGTCATATCGTCGTAGTGCTTAGGCAAAGCCCTGCGCCGGTAACTTCATCATCACCATCGCCACGCCGTCGTGCTCACGAAACTCTCCCTCGGCCTCAACTGCATCAAGAGTACGAGGGACGTCATCGAGCTGAACGTGTGCTGAACACGGAGATGCCGTACGTTCGGTGCTGAGATCGGTCGGTGATACGTCTTCAACGTATCTATAATTTATGAAGTATTCATGCCATGTTTACAATAGTTTTATATGATTTTTGTATGATTTGATTAGAACTAACCCGGACTGACGCTGTTTTCAGCAGAACTACCATGGTGTTGTTTTTGTGCCGAAATAAAAGTTCTTGGAACGCGATGAAAATCAACGGAGAATTTTTCCGGAAAATATAAAGTACTGGAACAAAAATCTACCAGAGGGGAGTCCCGTGGGCCCCACGAGGGTGGGGGCGCGCCCACACCCCTGGGGTGCGACCCCTGCCTCGTGGACTCCCTGAGGGCCCCCCTAACGTGAAATCAACACCAACTCCTCCTATAAATACAGAAACCTTCGGGAAATAACCTAGATCGGAAGTTTCGCCGCCGCAAGCCTCTGTAGCCACGAGAAATCAATCTATGCCCTCTCTGGCACCCTTCCGGAGGGGGCCATCATCAACGGAGGCCATGGAGGAGGATCTCGGAGGGGCCATCATCACCATGAAGGCCAAGGACCAGAGGGGGAACCTCCTCCCATCCAGGGGGGAGGCCATGGAGGAGGAAGCACAAGGGGGAGGACCTCTCCTCCTCTCTCTCTCGGTGGCGCCGGAGTGCCATCGGGAGGGGAATCATCGCCGCGGTGATCGTCTCCATCAACATCACCATCATCATCACCATCCTCATCTCTTTTACGCGGTCCACTCTCCCGCACCCCGTTGTATCCCTACTTGAACATGGTGCTTTATGCCACATATTAGTATCCAATGATGTGTTGCCTTCCTATGATGTTTTGAGTAGATATCTTTTGTCTTTGGGTTGATTGATGATCTAGATTGGTATGAGTTGTATGTTTTATTTTGGTGCTGTCCTATGGTGCCCCCCGTGTCGCGCAAGCGTGAGGGATTCCCGCTGTAGGGTGTTGCAATATGTTGTGTGAGTGACTGAAACACAAACACGGATAAGTGGGTCATGGCGTATGGGAATAAAGAGGACTTGATACTTTAATGCTATGGTTGGGTTTTACCCTAATGAGCTTTAGTAGTTGCGGATGCTTGCTAGAGTTCCAATCATAAGTGCATATGATCCAAGAAGAGAAAGTATGTTAGCTTATGCCTCTCCCTCATCTGAAATTGCAATGATGACCGGTCTTGTTTACAATTGCCTAGGATAATTCCGTACACTGGCCCATCATTATTCCATACTCGCTATTTATAATATTTAGTAATATATTCTAACTTTATGATAACAGCACCTACTTTTATATTTTAGCTCTCCGATATCATGCAAAGTTATCCTGTTCATACCCACAACGTAGTTTTATTTCTCGTATCTAGTTGGAAGCAAACGTTCGGTGTACGTAGAGTCGTATCAGCGGCAGATAGGACTTGAGATCATATTGATCTTACCTTCAGCTCCTTGTGGGTTCGACACTCCATACTTATCACTTCCACCTTTGGAAATTGCTACGATGATTCCCTGCACTTGGGGATTGTCAAGCTCTTTTCTGGCGCCGTTGTCGGGGAGCAATAGCGTGGGGTTGATATTCTCGTGTGTGCTTGTTTGCTTTCTTCACTAAGTAGATTTTGTTTTTCCTTTTTGTTTCTGTTTAGTTGTGGGTGAAACATACAAAAACAATTAAAGAATGAAAATACAATAATATTTACTTACCTTTCATGGCTAAAAAAGTTTTTCAAAAAGAGAAGCGATTGGAAAGTTATGCGTTGAAGAAGTGAGGGTCGACCTTGAGCACTTGTGTCCATGCTCACGGAAACAATGTAGAATTTTTCATGGAAGTTTCTCTTTAAATAATTATCCCCTTGTGTATATCCATTGTATTATAAAAATAATTTGCCAAGCTTTGGTTTTAGGATGATTAGATTGCTTGTTTACTATGTGCAGAACAAAAACAAAAACTTTGGCTGTAGCGCGTGATTTTACATTTTTTACTGGAAGGTCAAATGGGTCTGAAACTTTTTTCACATTACTTCTGTAGAAATGGTTCGAATTTTCATATTTATTTAATAATTTTTGGAATTACAGAAGTTTACTAAACTTCCAGATTACTACAGACTGTCCTGTTTTTGACAGGTTCTGTTTTTCGCGTGTTGTTTGCTTATTTTGATGAATCTATGCCAAGTATCGGGGGGTATGAACCATAGAGAAGTTGGAATATAGTAGGTTTAACACCAATATAAATAAAGAATGAGTCCATTACAATTCCTTAAAGTGGTAGTTTGCTTTATTACACTAACGGATCTCACAAAGTTTTTGTTCAGTTTTTGTGGATGAAGTGTTCGAAGAATGAGGAGTTACCGATGTGAGAAGAATAAAGAGAGGCAAGAGTTCAAGCTTGGGGATTCCCAAGGCACCCCAAGTAAATATTTCAAAGGATACTCAAGCATCTAAGCTTGGGGATGCCCCGGTTGGCATCCCATCTTTCTTCTTCAACAAATATCAATATACCTCGGTTTTGTTTTGTTCACATGATTTGTGTCCTTTGTGTTTTTATTTTTCTTTAAGAACCATGCTAGTATGAGATAGACCTTCATTTATTTATAGAATACTTCATGTGATTCACTTAAATATTTTAAGTATGATCTTATAGAATTGCTCTTTGTGCTTCACTTAAATCATTTGAGTATGATTTTATAGAATGCTTCATGTGCTTCACTTATATATTTTGAGCTTGGATATTGGTTAGACTATATTAATTGTACAATACTCCATGAACTTCACTTATATCTTTTGGAGTATGAATAATACTATCATCTAAAGTGGGTTTGGAAGAGTGTCAACTTTAGGAATTAGTGATCCCACTATTCCGAATGAGAAGAATTTTGCTTATGTGGAGAGTAGAAAATTTCTATGCTTGTAGATCATGAAAAGAATGCTTTATGTAATGGTTATATTGTTGAACTCATTCATGATGCTACTGAAAATTATAATGAGGGAGGAATACATGCTTGTAGGAGTTGCAATAATACCAAGTTTCCTCTCTATGTGCTTAAAGTTTTGAAGTTATACTTGTTTTGCCTTCCTATGCTAGTTGATTCTTGTTCCTATAAATTATGTGTTCACAAAATCCCTAGGCATAGGAAGTGGGTTAGATTCAATTGTGTTAGTCATATTCTTCATGATGCTCTCTTTATGTTTCAATTCTTTTCTTTTATGTGAGCATCATTAAAATCATCATGCCTAGCTAAAAGGCATTAAAGAAAAGCGCTTGTTGGGAGACAACACAATATTTACCCTTACTGTTTTTGTGTGCTTACATGATTAATCTACTGTGGTAATCATGTTTTATAGATTTTTGTTTCAATAAAGTGCCAAGTAAGACCTTTGGAAAGACATGGGTGAAGTCTTTGCAATCTTGCTGTAAAAAACAGAAACTTTCCGCTCACGAGAATAGATGCCATTTTTTACTGGAGAGTGATTTTAGGTTGATTATTTTTGCAGAAGATTAATAGACAAATTTCTCACGTCCACCAATTTATTTGATAATTTTTGGAGTAGAAGAAGTATGGTTGCTGTTCAGATCATTACAGACTGTTCTGTTTCTGACAGATTCTGTTTTCATTGCATTGTTTGCTTGTTTTCTAGTTTCTATGGCTTATATTTCTCAATATAAATTGTAGAAATGATATGGTGCAGTAGGCATTGTGTGATAACAATTATGAACCTTGTCTTTGACAGTACCAAAGTGAATGGTTTACTCTTTATCATACTAACCTATCTCACGAAGTTCCGTTAAGTTTTGTGTGATTGAAGTTTTCAAGCTTTGGGTGAGATATCGATATGAGGAGAATAAGGAGTGGAAAGACCCTAAGATTGGGGATTCCCAAGGAACCCCCAAGGTAATATTCAAGGAAGACTCAAGCGCCTAAGCTTGGGGATGCCCCGGAAGGCATCCCCTCTTTCGTCTTCAAAACTATCGGTATACCTTACTCTGAGCTACATTTTTATTCGTCACATGATATGTGTTTTGCTTGGAGCGTATTTTTAATTTTACTTTATATTTGAATAAAATCATTGGATCTGAAATCTTGAATAAAAAATAATCTTCCCGTGGCTAGTTAATTATTTGACTACTCAGTGTTCTTCACTTATATCTTATTGGAGTAGTTTGCCATTTACTCACGTGCTTCACGTATATCCTATGAGTAAATGGTTGAATGAATTGAATATCATAAATCTAAATTTATATATGTTTCATATGCTTATAACATGGGGAGTAATGACTTCACACATAATAAGTATAGGTAGTAAACTTATTGAAAGTCAGCAAACGCAGCATTGGTCACTTGAACAATTCATGAAAGAATATTGAAGGAAGAGAGATTTCACATATAAATATATTGTCTTGGTCATCTTTTGTAATTGTGAGCACTCACTAAAATATGACATGCTAAAAGGTTGAGGTTGGACAAAGAAGACAACTTAATGGGTTATGTTTTCCTATATCCGAAACGTTATATTGTCTTGGATCATCCAACATGTTGAGCTTGCTTTTTCCCTCTCGTGCTAGCCAAATTCTTTGCACCAAGTAGAAGTACTACTTGTGCTTCCGAATATCCTTAAACCCGGTTTTGCCATGAGAGTCCACCATATCCTACCTATGGATTGAGTAAGATCCTTCAAGTAAGTTGTCAGTGTTGCATGCAATAAAAATTGTTCTCTAAATATGTATGATCTATTAGTGTGGAGAAAATAAGCTTTATACGATCTTGTGATGTGGAAGCAATAAAAGCGACGGACTGCATAATAAATGTCCCTATCACAAGTGGCAATATAAAGTGACGTTCTTTCACATTAAGATTTTGTGCATCCAACTATAAAAAGCACATGACAACCTCTGCTTCCCTCTGCGAAGGGCCTATCTTTTATTCTTGTCTTATACCTTATGCAAGAGTCATGGTGATCTTCACCTTTCCTTTTACATTTTATCCTTTGGCAAGCACATTGTGTTGGAAAGATCTGATATATATATATATATATATATATATATATATATATATATATATATATATATATATATATATATATATATATATATATATATATATATCGAATTGGATGTAAGTTATCATGAACTATTATTGTTGACATTACCCTTGAGGTAAAAGGTTGGGAGGCAAAACTATAAGCCCCTATCTTTCTCTGTGTCCGATTAAAAATTTGAACCCATAAATATCACGTGAGTGTTAGCAATTGTGAAAGATTAAATGACAGTTTAGTATGTGGAATTTGCTAAATCAAAGCTCTGACATAGACCCTTCCTAAAAATAAGATGAACTGCAATTGTTTGATGACTAAGGGCACGGTTTGTTAGTTTTCAAGAAAGTTTATGATCTATAGTTTAAGTGAATAGCTTGTTACTTGATCATGAGAAGTTTTATGAGTTGAGCTACTGTTATGATATATAATGATGCTATAAAAAGTGATTGAAATAATCATTGATCACACTTGTGCACTTGCTAGCATTCACACTACATAAATTATTTCTTTTATCATTTACCTACTCGAGGACGAGCGGGAATTAAGCTTGGGGATGCTGATTCGTCTTCAACGTATCTATAATTTATGAAGTATTCATGCCAAGTTTACAATAGTTTTATATGCTTTTGGTATGATTTGATTAGAACTAGCCCGGACTGACGCTGTTTTCAGCAGAACTACCGTGTTGTTGTTTTTGTGCAGAAATAAAAGTTCTCGGAACGCGATGAAAATCAACGGAGAATTTTTCAGAAAAATATAAAAATACTAGAACAATAATCTACCGGAGGGGAGTGCCATGGGCCCCACGAGGGTGGGGGCGCGCCCAACCCCCTGGGGCGCGCCCCCTGCCTCGTGGACTCCCCGAGGGCCCCCATGACGTGAAATCAACGCCAACTCCTCCTATAAATACAGAAACCTTCGGCAAATAACCTAGATCGGAAGTTCCGCCGCCGCAAGCCTCTGTAGCCACGATAAATCAATCTACGCCCTCTCTGGCACCCTGCCGGAGGGGGCCATCATCACCGGAGGCCATGGAGGAGGATCCCGGAGGGGCCATCATTGCCATGAAGGCCAAGGACCAGAGGGGGAACCTCTCCCCATCCAGGGGGAGGCCATGGAGGAGGAAGCACAAGGGGGAGGACCTCTCCTCTCTCTCGGTGGCGCCGGAGTGCCATCGGGAGGGGAATCATCGCCGTGGTGATCGTCTCCATCAACATCACCATCATCATCACCATCCTCATCTCTTTTATGCGGTCCACTCTCCCGCACCCTGCTGTAATCTCTACTTGAACATGGTGCTTTATGCCACATATTATGATCCAATAATGTGTTGCCATCCTATGATATTTTGAGTAGATATATTTTGTCCTTGGGTTGATTGATGATCTAGATTGGTATGAGTTGTATGTTTTATTTTTGTGTTGTCCTATGGTGCCCTCCGTGTCGCGCAAGCGTGAGGGATTCCCGCTGTAGGGTGTTGCAATATGTCCATGGTTTACTTATTGTCTGTGTTGCGTGAGTGACTGAGACACAAACACGAATAAGTGGGTCATGGCGTATGGGAATAAAGAGGACTTGATACTTTAATGCTATGGTTGGGTTTTACCCTAATGATCTTTAGTAGTTGCGGATGCTTGCTAGAGTTCCAATCATAAGTGCATATGATCCAAGAAGAGAAAGTATGTTAGCTTATGCCTCTCCCTCATATGAAATTGCAATGACGACTACTGGTCTTGTTAACAATTGCCTAGGATAATTCCGTACACCGACCCATCATTATTCCACACTCGCTATTTATAATATTTAGTAATATATTCTAACTTTATGATAACAGCACCTACTTTTATATTTTAGCTCTCCGATATCATGCAAAGTTATCCTCTTCATACCCACAATGTAGTTTTATTTCTCGTATCTAGTTGGAAGGAAATGTTCGGTGTACGTAGAGTCGTATCAGTGGCAGATAGGACTTGAGAGAATATTGATCTTACCTTTAGCTCCTTGTGGGTTCGACACTCCATACTTATCACTTCCACCTTCGGAAATTGCTACGATGATTCCCTGCACTTGGGGATTATCAGTCGGATCGTGAAGACGTACGATTATATCAACTGTGTTGATATAATGCTTCCGCTTTTGGTCTACGAGGGTACGTGGACACACTCTCCCCGCTCGTTGCTATGCTTCTCCTAGATAGATCTTGCGTGATCGTAGGAAATTTTTGAAATTACTGCGTTCCCCAACAGTGGCATTCGAGCCAGGTCTATGCGTAGATGGTATATGCACGAGTAGAACACAAAGAGTTGTGGGCGATAATAGTCATACTGCTTACCAGCATGTCATACTTTGATTCGGTGGTATTGTTGGATGAAGCGGCCTAGACCGGCATTACATGACCGCGTTCATGAGACTGGTTCTAGCGACGTGCTTCGCACACAGGTGGCTAGTGGGTGTGTTTCTCCAGCTTTAGTTGAATCGAGTGTGACTACGCCCAGTCCTTGTTGAAGGTTAAAACAGCACACTTGACGAAAAATCGTTGTGGTTTTTTGATGCGTAGGTAAGAACCGTTCTTGCTAACCCCGTAGCAGCCATATAAAACTTGCAACAACAAAGTAGAGGACGTCTAACTTGTTTTTACAGGGCATGTTGTGATGTGATATGGTCAAGACGTGATGATATATAAATTGTTGTATGAGATGATCATGTTTTGTAAAAGTTATCGACAACTGGCAGGAGCCTTATGGTTGTCGCTTTATTGTATGAAATGCAATCGCCATGTAATTGCTTTACATTATAACTAAGCGGTAGCGATAGTCGTAGAAGCAATAGTTGGCGAGACGACAACGATACTTCGATGGAGATCAAGGTGTCAAGCCGGTGACGATGGTGATCATGACGGTGATTTGGAGATGGAGATCAAATGCACAAGATGATGATGGCCATATCATATCACTTATATTAATTGCATGTGATGTTTATCCTTTATGCATCTTATTTTGCTTAGTACGGCGATAGCATTATAAGATGATCTCTCACTAAATTTCAAGGTATAAGTGTTCTCCCTGAGTATGCACCGTTGCGACAGTTCGTCGTGCCGAGACACCACGTGATGATCGGGTGTGATAAGCTCTACGTTCACATACAACGGGTGCAAGCCAGTTTTGCACACGCAGAATACTCGGGTTAAACTTGACGAGCCTAGCATATGCAGATATGGCCTCGGAACACTGAGACCGAAAGGTCGAGCGTGAATCATATAGTAGATATGATCAACATAGTGATGTTCACCATTGAAAACTACTCCATCTCACGTGATGATCGGACATGGTTTAGTTGATTTGGATCACGTGATCACTTAGATAATTAGAGAGATGTCTATCTAAGTGGGAGTTCTTAAGTAATATGATTAATTGAACTTTAATTTATCATGAACTTAGTCCTGGTAGTATTAGCATATCTATGTTGTAGATCGATAGCTCGCGATGTAGCTCCCCGTTTATTTTTTATATGTTCCTAGAGAAATATAAGTTGAAAGATGATAGTAGCACTGATGCGGACTTGGTCCGTGATCTGACAATTTTCCTCATTGCTGCACAGAAAAATTATGTCCTTGATGCACTGCTAGGTGACATAACTATTGCAGGAGCAGATGCAGACGTTATGAACGTTTTGACAAGCTCGGTATGATGACTACTTGATAGTTTAGTGCACCATGCTTTAGGGCTTAGAATCGGGACTTCAAAAATGTTTTGAACACCACGGAGCATATAAGATGTTCCAAGAGTTGAAATTGGTATTTCATACTCATGCCCGTGTCGAGAGGTATGAGACCTCTGACAGTACTTTGCCTACAAGATGGAGGAGAATAGCTCAACCAGTGAGCATGTAGTCAGATTGTCTGGGTACTACAATTGCTTGAATCAAGTGGGAGTTAATCTTCCAGATAAGATAGTAATTGACAAAGTTCTATAGTCACTATCACCAAGTTACTAGAACTTCGTGATGAACTATAATATGCAAGGGATGAAGAAAGTAATTCCCGAGCTCTTCGTGATGCTGAAATCGGCGAAGGTAGAAATCAAGAAAGAGCATCAATTGTTGATGGTTAACAAGACTACTAGTTTCAAGAAAAGGGCAAAGGAAAAGAAAGGGAACTTCAAGAAGAATGGCAAGCAAGTTGTCACTCCCATGAAGAAGCCCAAAGCTAGACCCAAGCCTGAAACTAAGTGCTTCTACTGCAAAGGAATTGGTCACTGGAAGTGGAACTGCCCTAGATACTTGGCGGATAAGAAGGATGGCAAAGTGAACAAAGGTATATTTGATATACATGTTATTAATGTGTACTTTACTAGTGTTTATAGCAACCCCTCGGTATTTGATACTGGTTCAGTTGCTAAGAGTAGTAATTCGAAACAGGAGTTGCAAAATAAACAGAGACTAGTTAAGGGCGAGGTGATGATGTGTGTCGGAAGTGATTCCAAGGTTGATAAGATCACCATCTCACACTCCCTTTACCTTCGAGATTAGTGTTGAACCTAAAATAAATGTTATTTGTTGTTTGCGTTGAGCATGAATATGATTGGATCATGTTTATTGCAATACGGTTATTCATTTAAGTCAAAGAATAAGTATTGTTCTATTTACATGAATAAAACCTTCTATGGTCATACACTCAATATAAAGGGTTTATTGAATCTCGATCGTAGTGATACACATATTCATAATGTTGAAGCCAAAAGATGCAAAGTTAATAATGATAGTGCAACTTATTTGTGGCACTACCATTTAGGTCATATTGGTGTAAAGCGCATGAAGGAACTCCATGTTGATGGGCTTTTGGAATCACTTAATTATGAATCACTTGATGCTTGCGAACCATGCCTCATGGGCAAGATGACTAAGACTCTGTTCTCCGGAACAATGGAGCGAGCAACAGACTTATTGGAAATAATACATACTACTGTATGCGGTCCGATGAGTGTTGAGGCTCGCGGCGGGTATCGTTATTTTCTGACCTTCACATATGATTTGAGCAGATATGGGTATATCTACTTGATGAAACATAGGTCTGAAACATTTGAAAAGTCCAAAGAATTTCAGAGTGAAGTGGAAAATCATCGTAACAAGAAAATAAAGTTTCTACGATCTGATCGTGGAGGTGAATATTTGAGTTATGAGTTTGATCTTCATTTGAAACAATGTGGAATAGTTTCGCAACTCACGCCACCTGGAACACCACAGCGTAATGGTGTGTCCGAATATCGTAATCGTACTTTATTAGAGATGGTGCGATCTATGATGCCTCTTACCGATTTACCACTATCGTTTTGGGGTTATGCATTAGAGACAGCTACATTCACATTAAATAGGGCACCATCTAAAATCCGTTGAGATGACACCGTATGAACTGTGGTTTGACAAGCTGTTGTTTCTTAAAGTTTGGGGTTGCGATGCTTATGTGAAAAAGTTTCAGCCTGATAAGCTCAAACCCAAATCGGAGAAGTGCGTCTTCATAGGATACCCAAAGGAGACTGTTGGATACACCTTCTATCACAGATCCGAAGGCAAGATATTCGTTGCTAAAAATGGATCCTTTCTAGAGGAGGAGTTTCTCTCGAAAGAAGTGAGTGGGAGGAAAGTAGAACTTGATGAGTTAATTGTACCTGCTCCCAAATTGGAAAGTAGTTCATCACAGAAATCAGTTCTAGTGATTCCTACACCGATTAGTGAGGAAGCTAATGATGATGATCATGAAACTTCAGATCAAGTTACTACCGAACCTCGTAGGTCAACCAGAGTAAGATCAGCACCAAAGTGGTACGGTAATCCTGTTCTGGAGGTCATTTTACTTGACCATGACGAACCTACGAACTATGAGGAAGCGATGATGAGCCCAGATTCCACGAAATGACTTGAGGCCATGAAATCTGAGATGGGATCCATGTATGAGAACGAAGTATGGACTTTGGTTGACTTGCCCGATGATCGACAAGCAATAAAAAATAAATGGATCTTCAAGAGGAAGACGGACGCTGATAGTAGTGTTACTATCTACAAAGCTAGACTTGTTGAAAAAGATTTTTTGACAAGTTCAAGGTGTTGACTACGATGAGATTTTCTCACTCATAGCGATGCTTAAGTCTGTCCGAATCATGTTAGCAATTGCCACATTTTATGAAATCTGGCAAATGGATGTCAAAACTACATTCCTTAATGTATTTCTTAAAGAAGAGTTGTATATGATGCAACCAAAAATCATAAAGGTGCTAACAAAATGTGCAAGCTCCAGCGATCCATCTATGGACTAGTGCAAGCATCTCGGAGTTGGAATATACACTTTGATGAGTTGATCAAAGCATATAGTTTTATACAAACTTGTGGTGAAGCCTATATTTACAAGAAAGTGAGTGGGAGCGCTACAGCTTTTCTGATAAGTATATGTGCATGACATATTGTTGATCGGAAATGATGTAGAATTTTTCTGGAAAGCATAAAGGAGTGTTTTAAAGGAGTTTTTCAAAGAAAGACCTCGGTGAAGCTACTTACATATTGAGCATCAAGATCTATAGAGATAGATCAAGACGCTTGATAAGTTTTTTCAATGAGTACATACCTTGAAAATTTTTTGAAGTAGTTCAAAATCGAACAGTCAAAGAAGGAACTCTTGCCTGTGTTGTAAGGTGTGAAGTTGAGTAAGAGTCAAAGCCCGACCACGGCAGAAGATAGAGAGAGAATGAAAGTCAATCCCTATGCGTCAGCCATAGGTTCTACAAAGTATGCCATGCTGTGTACCAGACCTATTGTATACCCTGCCCTGAGTTTGGCAAGGGAGTAGAATAGTGATCTAGGAGTAGATCACTGGACATTGGTAAAAAAAAATTATCCTTAGAGGACTAAGGAAATATTTCTCGGTTATGGAGGTGATAAAGAGTTCGTCGTAAAGAGTTACGTCGATGCAAGCTTTGACACCGATCTAGATGGCTCTGAGTCTCGATCTGGATACATATTGAGAGTAGGAGCATTTAGCTAGAGTAGCTCCATGCAGAGCATTGTAGACATAGAAATTTGCAAAATACATACGGATCTGAATGTGGCAGACCCATTGACTAAACTTCTCTCACAAGCAAAACATGATCAAACCTTAGTACTCTTTGGGTGTTAATCACATGGCGATGTGAACTAGATTATTGACTCTAGTAAACCCTTTGGGTATTGGTCACATGACGATATGAACTATTGGTGTTAAATCACATGGTGATGTGAACTAGATTACTAACTCTAGTGCAAGTGGGAGACTGAAGGAAATATGCCCTAGAGGCAATAATAAAGTTATCTATTTCCTTATATCATGATAAATGTTTATTATTCATGCTAGAATTGTATTAACCAGAAACTTAGTACATGTGTGAATACATAAACAAAAACAGAGTGTCCCTAGTATGCCTCTACTTGACTAGCTTGTTTGTCAAAGATGGTTATGTTTCCTGACCATAGACATGTGTTGTCATTTGATGAATAGGATCACATCATTAGAGAATGATGTGATGGACAAGACCCATCCGTTAGCTTAGCAGCTTAGCATAATGATCGTTTAGTTTTGTTGCTATTGCTTTCTTCATGGCTTGTACATGTTCCTCTGACTATGAGATTATGCAACTCCCGAATACCGGAGGAACACCTTGTGTGCTATCAAACGTCACAACGTAACTTGGTGATTATAAATATGCTCTATAGGTGTCTCCGATGGTGTTTGTTGAGTTGGCATAGATCGAGATTAGGATTTGTCACTCCGAGTATCGGAGAGGTATCTCTGGGCTCTCTGGGTAATGATCATCACTATAAGCCTTGCAAGCAATGTGACTAATGAGTTAGTTGCGGGATGATGCATTACGGAACGAGTAAAGAGACTTGCCGATAACGAGATTGAACTAGGTATAGTAATACCGACGATCGAATCTCGGGCAAGTAACATACCAATGACAAAGAGAACAACGTATGTTGTTATGCAGTTTGACCGATAAAGATCTTCGTAGGATATGTGGGAGCCAATATGAGCATCCAGGTTCCGCTATTTGTTATTGACCGGAGATGAGTCTCGATCATGTCTACATAGTTCTCGAACCCGTAGGGTCCGCACGCTTAACGTTCGATGACGATCGGTATTATGAGTTTATGTGTTTTGACGTAACGAAGGTAGTTCGGAGTCTCGGATGTGATCACGGACATGACGAGGAGTCTCGAAATGGTCGAGACATAAAGAATGATATATTGGATGATATTATTCAGACAGCGGATGAGTTCCGGGGGTCACCGGATAAATATCAGAGTGCCGGAAGGGTTATCGGAACCACCAGAGAAGTAATGGGCCTTATTGGGCCTAGGGGAGACAGAGAGGGGCAGCCAAGGGCTGGCCGCGCGCCCCCCATGAGCCTAGTCCGAATTGGACTAGGGGGAGGGGCGGCGCCGCCTCCTTCCTTCTCTTTCCCCTCTCCTTCCTTCTTCTCCTAGCTGGACTAGGAAAGGGGGAAACCTACTCCTATTAGGAGTAGGATTCGCCTTGGCGCGCCCTATGAGGGTCGGCCGGCCTCCCCCTTGCTCCTTTATATACGGGGGCAGGGGGCACCCCATAGACACACAAGTTGATCTTTAGCCGTGTGCGGTGCCCCCCTCCACCATATTCCACCTTGGTTATATCGTCGTAGTGCTTAGGAGAAGCCCTGCGCCGGTAACTTCATCATCACCGTCGCCACACCGTTGTGCTGACGGAACTCTCCCTCAGCCTCAACTAGATCAAGAGTACGAGGGACGTCATCGAGCTGAATGTGTGCTGAACATGGAGGTGCCGTACGTTCAGTGCTGAGATTGGTCGGATCGTGAAGACGTACGACTACATCAACCATGTTGATATAACGCTTCCGCTTTCGGTCTATGAGGGTACGTGGACACACTCTCCCCTCTCGTTGCTATGCTTCTCCTAGATAGATCTTGCGTGATCGTAGGATTTTTTTTGAAATTACTGCGTTCCCCAACAACTGGCTGGTTGAGTAGCAAAATTGCAAGTGAGTAGTATCTGTCTCTCTCTGCCACTGCTAGCTTAATGTCCACAGTAATTCTGATGGTACAATTTAGTAATCTATAATACCTAAATAGTTGATCCCCACTATGTGATTTCTCTTGACATGCAGCCTATCCACCTCATCAGTGTGCCACATCATGATTTTTTGTCTTCCACGTCATCTGTCTCTGCCACAGAATTTTTTTTTTTTGCTGCTGCTCACACAGTGGAGTCGCTACCTCCCCCCTACCGAATGTCTTCCATGTCGGTTTTACAATGGCTCAATTATCCCCAATTACTCCCCACCCATCCCCCAATTAACTCCCCTAGCCATTGATTTCCGTAACTACTGTAATAGATCCTATTCATCTTCGCAACCGAATAGCAGATGGTGCGATTCTCCCTTTAAGCTTCCATCTTTATTAGAATTGTTCTCCCTTTAAAGCTTCTTCCTTCACCACATCAGCTAGCGCTTCTGTTCGAGACGAAATCCCGATGGTCCATGCCCTTCAGTTCTTCACCTGCTAGCAAATCTCGAGGAAGAGGCGGGGTGTGGAGCAATTCTAGGATGGCTGACCGACCGAAAAATTTGTCCCGGGTGCACACGAGTGAGAACAAAGTGTGTAGGAAAGACTAGTGTTAGTCTATGGGGCCAGTCTAGATCCCTCAAGGCGTAACTGTCGGGAACCAGTGGGAACGTTCATGTGGGCCGACGAGCACGTCGAAGCTTAACTTTGAAGTTTTTCAAATGGGCTCCCAGAAAAGAAGGAATTCCTTGTTGATATGAGTAGTCTATCATTCCTATTATGCTAGACTCTCGCACTACTTTAGTGACCTAAAATGTCTTCTATTTATTTACAGAGGGAGTATATTGGAGTAGGATTGAAAAATCCATTTTCATCATCTATAAAATACTACTGCTATTATATGTAACATATCAGGTGGATTCGAAAATTAAGACAGGGCAGGCTACGTAGCTTACTTATAATTGCAATTGCAGGTAAAAAATAAAACCTGCCGATTTAGTCACCCCCAAATCCCTAACCCGAAGGTGACGATGGCGGAGAGCGAGTCGGAGTGGGAGATGGCGGCCGCGAAGGCTAACCCTAACCCAAAGATGTTGGCGCCCGAGAAGAGCAAAGGGGAGGGGGGCTGCTCGACCCCGATCCCTCAGGTCTTTTGAGCACTTAAATTTTGACCCTAATTTCTAAGTTTATAAGACTATTAGCTTTACGCTCCAATCATCTTTTGATCACTTAAATTTTGACCCTAATTTCTAAGTTTATAAGACTATTAGCTTTACGCTCCAAACATCTTTTGATCACTTAAATTTTGACCATAATTTCTAAGTTTACAAGACTATTAGCTTTATGCTCCAATCATCTTTTGATCACTTAAATTTTGACCCTAATTTCTAAGTTTGATGTTTTTTAAAAATCATATAAACAATTTTCTAAAATCACATAAGCATTTTTCTTTCAAAAATGCGTGCATAATCTTTTGATTCCACGAACAATATTTTGAAAATTTAATGTCAGGAACTTATTTTTTGTGAATTATTTGAACATTTTTTGTGAAATATGTGACATTTTTTTAATGTCATGAGAAAAATGCATGATTTTTAAAAAATACGCAAGCACTTTTTTTAAAGCGTGAATGCCTTACAAAATTAATTAAATGAACATTTTTTAAGTTTCATGGTTTTTTAGAATTGTATATAGAAAACCTTATTGTTTTTCTTTAGGACCAGTAAAAACTTAAATAGTTTAACACTTTTATAAAAATTATTTAACTGATTTATTACAACATCTGAACACTTTTAAATATATTTTTAGGTGAACACTTTTAAATATTTATTTAATAAGAAAATCAAATGGATAAAGTTGGGCCAGCCTAACCAGCGCTAGCGTGTGGCTCGTGGGTTCGTGGCATGGGCGTATTGCCAGCAGCCCAGCACGAAGCATCAAATCCTCAAAAAAAAACATCCCGCCAATTTAATTAGTCACCCGGACTTGTCCCCAAACCCCTAACCCTAACCCGAAGATGGCGGCAGCGGAGGCTAACCCTAACCCGAAGAGGGCGGCCCCGCTCCCTCAGGTCTTCCCCGGCAAGGATTTCGTCGACATTCCCTTGAACGCCGACGAGGGCCCTGCCTGGTCGCTGCTCGTCGGCGTCATGAGGGGCGCCCTACGCTTCCACCGCCTCCGCGTGGCGAGATCGGGGCGGATCTCCGGCCGGAGCAACGAGGTGCTGGAGATCTTTCACGACCTCAAAAGGCCGGCGGGGTGCAGCCTGGGGGCCGACGCCGCCCTGGCTCCGGACGGCCGCTCCCTCTGCGTCGTGCAGCAGGAGGAGAACGACCCAACCCACGCCCTGCGGCTGCAGCTGGAAGCCGACGAGGAGGAGCTGCGGGCCGAAGCGGCCCTCCCTCCGCTGGCTTGGAGCACGCGTGGCCGGTGCATGCCCATCTCCGCGGACGGCCACCTATGGGCCGTGTCCGCGGAACGCTGCTCTATCTCCAGTTTCCACGTGGTGGTGCAACGCCTCGTCATCCCAGAGGAGGAAGAAGGCGTAGCCGGAGGACGCTGGGTGCAGGTCGGCAGCCCCTTCATCCACCATTGCAAATTCGACCGCTCCTTCCCCATCTGGGATGGCAGCTTCCTCCAGGGCTACGCGGTGCTCCCCGGCCACGGCCGGGACGGGGGCACCACGATTCTCATCTCCCTCCAGAATGGCCTCTTCTTCACCTTCGATTGCTCCGCCCCGGACTCCGGCTGGACCAAGGTAATCCTCCACACCTCAGACGACCACTACGTCCCTATCAATGGCCGTGGCCTGTACGCACAAGAAAGCAATGCCATCTACATGCTGTGGAACAACGTGGTCTACGAATACAAGCTCACACAAGCAGATGAGGAGCCAAGGCTCAAGCTGCATCCGCCTGAGAGGATCGACTCCGTTTGTCCTTTGATTGTAATGGAAGGAGATGGCTTCCTCGCCCATCTGGGCTCGGGGGTCCTGTGCTCTGTCTGGATCAGCCTCGACCTCTCATGCGGGTGTGACCACCTACATGCCTTTGTCACCACCTTCCACATTGCTCCCCTGCCCTGGGATGTTAAGGTCCTGCACTCCACCTTCCGCCGGCTCGACATGTTGCCCATGAAACACATCCATGAATTTCAATTATGCTTTGTGCAGTAAGTTTTTGTCTCCACTAATCCATGTGTTCATTTTGGTCATCTTGCTTACAAATTAATCTTTTAATTTGTCCACTAATCAACTACTCAGAGAGTATATGGACGACAAGATGCTGCCTCAACCCCATGAAGACCAAGTGCCTGATGATCCTTGCAGGTTTAGATATTAATTTGGTTCCAAGTTTCTTTCTTTGTGCCTTCCAAGATTTTTAATTATTGCATGACATATTTTGCTTCTTGCATGCAGGCATTTTCTCCCACCAAGTCCTCCTAGGTACGTGAAGCCACCACCTATCCATATTGACAAGGATATCTTGTTTATTATCTGTCAAGGTGGTTCACAATCATTTATCTATAAAACCAGTCTGGATGAGATTCTAGAGTTAGAAACAGACCCTCCTCTCAAACCACATTACATTGTACATGGAGATGATCATGGTCCCAGGCATTTTTTTCGGAGTAGCTCAGATCTATGTGCTGTCTCATTCCTAAAAGATGGCATGGATGTGATTAATCTGGAGACCACATGTCACACTACGGATATCCTTGCACGCCGGCCTGTTTCTGTTGATCCTTTTGTTATGGTTATCCAAGTTGGTCGAGCGACTTTTGCTCTTACTGAGACTCTCCAAGTTTACTCTAAGGCCCACTGTGTTTCTCCTCCTGGATCCACCTCATGGGTGCGCTGCCACACAGACCAGTCTTATGTTCTTGACAGGAAGGTCAAGCTCTCGGGATATGTAGCACTGGGTGATGATTCCTTTATAGTCTCTGATAGTGTCACATGTTCTTGTCTTCGGTTTGACGTCGGTGCAATGAAGTGGCAGGTTGTCATGCCTTGGACTCTATGGGGAGAATACCTGCCAAGGGCTATGCCTAGAAACCGCCTTTTAAACGGCGCATGTGTATTTGTGGATGGTTTTATCTACACATGCTCAAATCGTGGGCTTGCTGCTTATGAACTACTCTCTGAAAATCATATTGTGTACCTCAAAGACCCAATCTTTTTGCCATTCTCATGGGAGAGTAAACAGTGGGAGAGTGAAAGAATGTGTTTGGATTATGCTGGCAAAGAGGTTGACTCTGGTGCCATATTGTTTTGGGTGGTGCAAGGTGAATCTCTCTCTCTCTCTCTCCCTCTCTATCTATTATGCATGTTGATCAGTATATGAAAGATGTCATCACCTCTAATGTTCTTGTATATACAGGTGTGCCAATTCAATATAGACCCCCCAAGAATCAGCTATGGATCACTATCATCCGGGTTGAGACTGAGAAAACACCCAGTAAGAGCATGAAACCCGTGGAAATTAAACATCTCCTTTGTGCCACACCTCTCATTGATCAAGTGGAAGGAATTGATCGAGAGGAAGTAATCGGAACCACATGCTTTGGGGTCTCTTTCTGATTGGTACATTTGTTGATTCTAGCCATATTTCTTACTAGATTCCACATCGATAGCGATGCGGCAAGCCGGCAACTCAGTGCAAGGATCTGTATGAAGGATTGAACTTGAGAGTGCTAGATACAGTACTTGAAGTGAGCGAGCGAGAAATTTCCAACGGAGTACAGAGCGCGCGAGGATGGAACTTCTGAACTAAGAAATGAGAAGGGTTCTAGAGTACAGGTGAGAAATCCTCCTCGTCGTGTCGACGGGTCGGTTGAATCAATGAATCGTGCAATGGAGTATATGTTTCGTCGGAGAAATGCCGCGACCATGAAAGGTCTCCTGTTCGAGAGTCAGGGGAACCCCCTGTTGGCTGGGTGCGACGGTATGAGCTACTACATAACAATTGTGTATGCTGATTTGTCGAATAGGACACTTAATGGAGGGCCTGAACAAAGCATTGTCGATAGGTGCCTGGTCGGTTGCTTGTTTTCTTTCGGATGAATGGTGGACACCAATCCATGTAGCTTTGGTCGACGTAGGGTCTGGGAGAATATTGGTTGTAATGCTTTCTCTGAATGCTGCTATGGGCTCCTTCCCATGTTTTTCTCTGTACATAACTTTTCTTCTTGCAGAATGCACAAAAATTACATTCTGGCACCGATCTAGCACGTGCGTGGATGGATAAGTATTGTATGTGCCAATTGCCATTTAGCTAGCAAGTCTGTCGACATTGAAGTTCCCCAAGCTGTGCTTCCCAATACTGTATTTGAAACAGTTCTTCGAATTCCTTATGATATGCAATTGAAACAAATTCTTGCTAACGCTATGTTTGGATGTACGCATTGAGAGGAAGTATTGACATTGGGCATTTGTAACTACCGAATGCCAGCGTTTGGATGTCTTTAGTATTTGGTCGCGGAATTACAGCCCGATATTGGACACAGCCCGCCAAGACTAGCGAGTCCCCGCGCGAATTCCTCGCCTCCCCGCTCGGTTTTCGGGTGAAATTGCCCAACCCCGCTCCCTTTACCTCTCTGTCCCTTCCCCAAAACAAAAAAAAAACAGAGCAGGCGCGTGGAGCAAGGAGAAGCGGCGCTCATCTCTCGCTGTCCGCCGCCTTCTCTCCCGTCTCCGGTAGGTCTCCTCCATCCCCGCCGCCCTCCTTCTTCTCCCCTAAATCTGAATCTGGCAGGCCTTCTCCCTATGGTTCACCCCCCCCGCGACCCCAATCCTCCCCAATCTCCTGCCCGCCTCTGTCCCCTGCGCCCCCGCCACCAGTCAGCCATCCCCTGAACGGCCCTCTCCCAGCTCTGTTCCTCTCCCACCCACATCCCTCTTCTTTCTCTCTGACCCATCCCAAGTATATGGCATGATGATCAGATTTCATTTCCAAACTTGTACAAGCAATTATTATATTGTTCATACACTTCACAATGTCCAATTCTACACTATGTGCATCCAAACAAGATTTGGCATTGCTCCGTCCCTTGAATTCCAAGTGCCCAATACAAGAACATCCAAACACAAAGTGTGGCATTGCAGCTCAATACCAATGCCTTGGGATATTAGGCATTGAAGCCAATGAAATACCAAGGTCTTATATGTCTACATCCAAACATAGCGTAATGGAAAAAAGGGAGGGTTGAATGTAGGTAACTGACATCTGTGCAAATCTGGTCGATAGATTTTTTTTTAACTTTGGTCAATAGATAATCTTGTTGCTGTCCTCAATGGAATGCGTCCTTTTGGTGATCATGTTGTTTGATTAGTAGAGTTATCTTAATGCCTGCGGCCTCTGTATGGTTTTCCTAATATATATTTTGTTTGCGTAATGTAATTTATGACTGAATTTGTTGTTTTAATACGGTATGTGTTTAGCCAGCGTTGAGGAGCTATGCCTGATGAACACTAGCAAAGCAGACAGGGTCACACCTTTGGAGATCTCTCTCGTGGGATTTGCACAAAGGGAACATGAATCTGTGCTGGTACCTTCATTCAGTTGGCCTAACATTCTATTCCTGACTGAAGCATATGACTAGTGCAAACTGTTTTTTTTCTAATGTCTGTTGCGTGTTAACAAAAAGTTTTTACATTTTAGGAACTATTTTGACCCCGATTAAATAAAACTGTTCATACATCAGTTGGGCCAACTTTCGGTTCTCTAACTAAAGTGTATGAGTATTATATACTCCCTCCGTCCCAAAATTCTTGTCTTAAAATTATCTAGATACGGATGTATCTAATACTAAAATGTGACTTGATACATCCGTATTTAGACAAATCTAAGACAAAAAATTTAAGATGGAGGGAGTATAATCTTTTTTCATGGGAGTGTCGATTTGGTATTCGATATGGCAAAAGCAGATCAATTGTTAAAGGTGTGAAGTGCATGCAAGAATCTGTTTGCTGTTGCTTGGTAAGTGCAAAAGAAAAATTGTAGAAGGTATATACTATTTAGGTAAATTAAGTTGCGCAGCTAACGGAAGTAACTTTTATGGAAGACTACAAATATAATTCAGAAAATGGGCTATGTTTAGGAAAAATATTTTGTTGTAGCAAAAATATCTTTCTGATATAAACCATACGACAATATGAATATCCAATTATTCGGAGGTGTGTTCTGACAATGTTGAGAAACCTAGTACTATTTATTTGAACACGACTTCTTCTGCTTGCAAATCATACATTTGTTTTGTTCAAAAATACCAATTTAATATGGTTATCTTCGCAATAAGTTTTACTCTCATTCTTTCTGTACAAGAATGTCAACCGAATTTCTATACACCAGCCCCTGTACCATTATCGAACGAGCTTGTCTCTGCACAGGACCCTGAAATTGGACTATTCTAATCCATCTGAGCACAAGCAGTAAAGCTTGCTGACTCTGGATCAATTGATAGAGATCTGAAACCAAGCTCAAATGAGTGAAAGTGAGTTCAAGCTGCAGTTCATTATCTTCTTTTTTTTCCTGTCACTTTATGATCATCTGGTTTCGGTTTCATAAAATAGAAAGTCAAATGATGATGACTGATATCACTTTCAATGGTTGCTAGTCTCTTATGCTTTCACATGAATTTGTGAGGCACACCCATCACATAATTTAAGACGGTGGAATGGGCAGGCCAACTGTGGTGAACAATCTCAAACACACTCGTGGATCTCAGGGTTTTTTGTTGACAAATGTTAGAGCAACTCTAGTAGAGAGTCGCCAAAAGGACAGTCTCTGAAACACATGGAGCACACTACATAGTTTTTGGGAGACAAATTGAGGGCCCAGGCTAATTTTCCGGCGATCCGTGCCTGGGCCTCGGAGGCCTTTGGGACTGAGAAGTCCATCCTTCTGGTGGCCATGGCAACCCCAGAGGGCCTCAGAATCAATGCCGAGCACTAAGGAAAAATTGATGTACAAACTATTTCAATAAAAAGATGTTTCCTCCAACTTTTTCTTGACCGGAAATGCTTCTTCCAACTTTGCAAAACTAGCACCAACATTCAATTTAACAAACCTGGTTCTTGGTCTAGTCCATCCACCAGTCCACAAGCGTGCCTTTGGAGCGCTGGCAAGAGAGAAATTAGCAGGCAAAGCTTTGGCAGCAAGATGAATCTGAGCCGCCGTTTGAGTCTGTTCACCATGAATAAGTATCCGACGTTCGTACCACAGATACCATGCTATAAATTAAACGTGTTGTACTTCTGGTTGTTAGTGTATTAGCTTGATCCTGATTGTTCTAGATTGGGTAGTTAGTTGTATATGTAGATGACCCAGGGAACAAGCCAGCCAACCCAGATCTCAAGGTCTCACTAGTTCACACGACTATAAAATGGATAGTATTCCGCATCGCTGTAGTTTTTGTTATTGATAATGCCTATTTCAATGGACGTGGTGGGCTCCGGTTTCAAAAAGGTCATGGCCCGAGCATACGTTAATCTCTCTCTCATAAACAAGTATGAAAGAAAATAGTTCGCGAGGGGAAGGGGACCAATGCCCCCCAAAAAAAAAACCTATATAGCTAATTGACCCTTGATACTTTTATTATCTTAACATGCACACACGCGACCTTACCGCACATGCCACCTCATCAATTGTCCACCTTGAGATGCATCCTCATCTTGGCAGCCGTCTTCGTGTACGGCTTCATCTACCGGTACACTACGCATGATTGCGTGCAAGGCACGCCGGTGAGAGAATGAGGAAGAGGCAAAACGCTTTGAGATTGCCCGCTGCATGAACGGCTGGGTCAAGGTGCTGGTGATCTTCGCAAACTTTGTGGGCAATTTGATCGACGGGTAATTATCTACAAAACATTTGTTCTTATATATGCAGATCCTTCTGTCCCTGCAATAAAGCTGAACTCTATTTAAGAGACCTTTTATCAGATTGTTTATTATGCTACTTAAATTCAATAAATATTTATAAACTGTGCTGTAATTAAATGCAATCCATAATATGTATTACCCTCAAAAAATTATGAATATTAGGTTTTAGTTTATATATTATTAATCTAACATTCATATTTATAAAAGCAAGGATTTTGCAACCGATTTCCGCATCAATTCACGGGGTATCATCTAGTCTAACTACTTATTCATGGTTATCCAAGCTTGGTATCATTGTCAAAGTCTTTTTAGCTTCGAGAAGTGTGATGTACTCCACTATCTCTTGATCCCTTCCCTCCAGTACATCTCACAGATACACATTCACATGTGTATATATATATTGTTTTTTCAAGATATATATGTAGAATTTGATAGGTGGAAGCGTACTACCCTCCTTAGAGGCCCGCGGTTTGAAAATTTTGATTTTGCCACTCTAGATTTTGCCAATTTTCCTTATGCCACTTTAGATTTTGACATTTTACTTTTGCCACGCTTAGCTTTTGACAATTGTCACAATTGCCATTCCATTGCAAAAGCAGAATAATTTTATTTCATTTTTTCCACTCTTAGCTTTTGAAATGTATCACAATTGCCACACTAAAATTTTTGCTTTTGCCACGGGAATGGCAATTATGATAATTGTCAAAAACCAAGAGTGGCAAAAGTGAAATGTCAAAATCTAGAGGGACATAAGAAAAATTGGCAAAATTTAGAGTGGCAAAAACAAAATTTTCCTCTATATATTGATTAGACGGGGCTTATCCCGTAGATAAGCATACAATCTGTTGGAGTACAACTTGAGAAACAAGCAAGGTAGAGATAGGATCCGACTACCTACCTACGAGATTACAGGAGATTACAATCACAATAGAAAAACTAGTATGCGCCCTATATGCTACGGTTGGAATAGGAATATCTTCAACACGCCCCCTTCATCACAACTTGGCCAAGTTGAGATTACGCTTGAACTCTTCAAAACTCTTGGTAGGCAATGCCTTTGTGAAGCCATCAGCACATCCAGAGATATGTAAACTCTGACGGTTTGCACATCTAAGCACTTGACTCCTTTGTGTTGTGGGCTATACCCAATAAACACACATTGTTTTGAGCGAAAGGAAAGTTTCCTACTATTATAGGGGCGGAGATTTGGCCAGCATGCACACCCAAAGACTCTAAGAGATGCATAATCCGGTTGGATTTGCAAAAGCCGTTCTGTAGGTGTCTCAAAATCGATGACATGGCTTGGCAAAAGATTGATAAGGTGGGTGGCAGTGAGAAAGGCTTCATCTCAAAATTTCAATGTCATGGAAGCATTGGCAAGGAGTGCAAGACCAACTTCAACAATATGGCGATGCTTGCACTCGGCAGTGCCGTTTGTTTGGTGCGCGTGCGGACAGGAGACATGATGGGAAATTTCCGGTTTTTGGAAGAACGAGTTTAATTTCTCATACTCGCCGCCCCAGTCTAATTGGACTGTGATAATTTTACTATTGAATTTTCGTTCAACAAGTGCTTGGAAATTTTGGAAAACTTGAAACACATCAGATTTATGCTTAATGAGATAGATCCATGTATACTTGCTATAATCATCAATGCAACTTACATAGTATTTGTATCTACCAACAGAAGTGGGTGCTTGCACCCATGCATCAGAAAAAATAAGTTCTAATGGTTTGGAAGAAACACTAGTTTACACGGGATACAGAAGTTGATGACTTTTTGTTTTCTGACAAGAATCACAAATTGTTTCGAGACTAGGCTCACCAACAAAAGGGAGCTTATTTCCCTGAGCACTCATTGAACAATAGTAAATGACAGATGTCCTAATCGATTGAGCCACCTTGCTGAAGATAATGTCGTGACACCAAAGACTTATTTATTTGAGCTCCTAAAGCGAGGGATCAACGGATAGAGCCCTCCAACGCAGCTACCTCTGTAGAGCACCTTCCTCGTTGCCAGATCCTTAATCACAAAGAAAAAGGGGTAAAACTCAAGCATTACATGATTGTCTAAGGCAACACGATGAACGGAAAGAAGGTTTTTTTAGAATGAGGAGCATGAAGGATGTTTTTAAGATGAATAGGACGGCTAGGGATTTCGATAATTGATTGACCAACATGATCTATTCTCATACCTGATCCATCTGGGCCATGGATTTGATCGTGCCACGATACTTCTCACAGGTCGTCAGCTTCTCTAGCTCCCCCGTGAGATGATTGGTTGCCCTGCTGTCGACATACCAGTTGGTGTCAACACCATACTGGCGGCAACCTTCTCGTCTTGGGCGTCCTCGTCGTAGCGGTACCAGCAGTCCCTCGTGCTATGACCGATCTTGCCATAGATCTGGCATTGGACTGGTTCGTTGGCCTTGTTGTTGTGGGAGGAGGAGCCACCTCCAGGATGCGCGCCCTTGTTGCTGGAGTAGAAAGGGCGCCCGTCGGTGGCCTGCTTTTTCTTGTAGTTGCCGCCACCTCCGCCTTGCTTCTGGTCCCGCGGCTTGCCATAGCCGCGAGGAGGAGGAGGTCCGCCGCGGCGAGCAGAGTTGGCCGAGGATTTGAAGCCCGCACCATGGCCGCTCGTGAGTAGCTCGACGTGCTGGTCAAAGTTGCACACTTGGGAGTATAGGGAGTCGACGGTGACGGGTTTTGTACGGTCATCCAGGGATGAGACTAGAGGGTTGTAGTTGAGGTCCAGCCCCACCAGTATGAAGGACAAGAGTTCGTCCTCCTCTAGCGGATTCCCAGCAGCTGCAAGCTCGTCGGGGTACCCACGCATCCGGGAGAAGTACACCGATGCAGATTGGTTGCCCTTTTGGGCATTGGACAGGGAAATCCAAAGATTATTAATACGTGAGCGGGATTGAGATGCAAACATATTATCCAGTGATGTCCATAGCGCTTGCGCCGTCCTGATGGAGACGACCGAGACAAGCACGTCCTTTGACAGGTTGTTCATGAGGTGCCCGAGGACCTGCTGGTCCTCTCGCAACCAGGCATCATGCGCCGGGTTGGGGATGACTTGATCCTTCCCCTCCTTGTCCTTCACGGTGAGTAGCTTCTCCGGTTCGGCAATGGTGCCATCCAGATAGCCGTGAAGGCCCGCCCCAAGGAAGTGCGGCAGAATCTGCACCTTCCACAGGAGATAGTTCTCGCGTGTAAGCTTCTCCGTGACCTGGAATCTGAGCCGGAGTGAGTTGGGACGGTGGAGGAGGATGACATGGTTTCGGGAGAGATCGATCTAGGCTTCTGTGGTTTAGGACGAGAAGGAAGAGGATGCTCTGATGACCATGTAGAATTTGATAGGTGGAAGCTACCCTCCTTAGAGGACCACGGTTTATACATTGATTAGACGGGGCTTATCCCGTAGATACGCATACAATCTGTTGGAGTACAACTTGAGAAACAAGCAAGGTAGAGATAGGATCTGACTACCTACCTGCGAGATTACAGGAGATTACAATCACAACAGAAAAACTAGTATGCGCCCTATATGCTACGGTTGGAATAAGGAATATCATCAACAATATAATTTTCTGAGGGGCCAAAACTTGTCTAGCGGTATACGGCAAGGAGCAGTAAACAACATTTCTAACCAACTCATTAGCTTCCATGCAAATCCTTCTCCTTTCACGTACGCCCGTCTCCAGCTACGTGTACCCCCGTTTGTGCACGTGTGGCGCTTTTAATTTGTCTATCTATCTGATCCTGAGACGCTAAATGTTCTGATGAATCACACCGTCGTCGATCAATTGCTATCTGCTCGATGTCGCTCGTAACGGACCTGTGTGTCCTGTGCGTATGTATATATACTCTCAACTCTTGTTGCCATCGTTAGAGCATCTCCAACAGCCAAGCTAAAAGACACGCGTGTGGTAAACTGGCATTTTAGCGCGTGCGGTGGTGGCAAACTAGCGCGTACGATGGTGGCGGCAAACTAGCGCGCGAGAAACGATTGCGCGAGTGGGGCAAAAGGCGGCAGCTCGCGTGCTAGATTTGGCGCACCGCGTCCGGCGCCCCTATAAAATTGCAGCGCCCTCTGCCGCTCTCGCTCGCTCGCTCTACTGCTTTCTCTCCTCGCCGCCGACACGACACCACCGCGCCACCATGCCGCCTCGCCGTCGGGGAGGTTCGGGCTACCACGGCGTCCGCGTGCGTCCGTCCGGCATCTACTCCGCCTTGATTCGGTCGGGCGACGGCGTGCGCCTCGGCTTCGGAACCTTCGACACCGCCCAGGATGGCGCCCGCGCGTACGACGCTGCGGCGTGGCGCCTTCGGCGGTCCCGTTGGGACATGAACTTCACCGACGTGGCGACGTGGGAGCAGGCACAGGAGTTGGCGCCTTTCCTGCGGCTTATCACTGAGGAGGATCGTCGCAACAACAGGGGGCAGAAGCGCCATCTTAGCCTGACCGAGATGGACGAGGAAGCCATGGCGATGTGGAGGCAACGGTTCCCGCAAGACATCATCAACGAGGAACAGTTTTTCGCCGAGAGAAGGGCGGAGAAGGAGGAGAGAAGGAAGGAGCGAGCCGCCTATCGCGAGGACAAGCGAACGCGAAAGGCGGTCGCTAAATACAACATGGCGCTAGGAGATGCGTTGTCCTGGGACTCCCGCGACGAGCGGTTCCTTGACGCCTATGCTCATACGTCGGAGGAGGACATCACCGAGGCAGAGTCCGAGTCGAAGAATGAAGAGTAGTAGTAGTTTTTCGTTTTATTTTGTATCGTAAAAAAAAGCTATGTGGACGAATTAGAACTATATATTGTTGGAAAAGCCTAGACGTACGCATTTTGTATCGTAGAAGCAGGCTATGTGCCAAACTACCTCCATATTTGTATGTTCTTGCTCGGAACCTAATATGTGTGCAATTGTCATGGAAAAAAATTAAAATATAGCGTGCCTGCTGGAGCGGGTCGTGGCGCTTTATTTTGCGGCGGCCGCTGGAGCTAGTACACCGCCGCGTGCAAAACCTGACTCACCCGGCGTTATATTCTGATTTTTAGCGCGCCGCGCGTTGCGCGGCTATTGAAGATGCTCTTACGGTGGTTATAGCTTGGGCTCGCCTAATGAAGGAGACACCGGGGCGGCGCAGCGTGAGGACCTCACAGCATATCTGGGAACGACTAGGATAGAATTTGAGCTTACGTTGCAAAAATCGAAAAAGCAAGGCTCAGCGGTTAGATGGACAATGGATGGCACAGATTCTCATGGGGATGGCAAGCCACTTAAGTGTAGATTTTACGAAACCCCCCTACTAACAGTTAGATATAAAACAGTTTTTTGCAGTAAACCTCACATGTCTCATCTTCCTCTGCAATTATTCTGTCCAGCAACCATTTATAGATCAGCACAGTCATGACGCATCATTCCCTATTAGTTTTACAAAAATCTTTGCACATATCTATTTCATGAAATACATGTGCATTTCAGTACATCATCACTAATTATGCAAGAAAACTGAAGATATTTGTCACGAAAAAGTATCATGAATATGCTAAGTACATAGAGAAAATTATACCATACCCTTCAAGCATAACTAAATGTACATTTATGTAAAAAAATGTACATTTCAAACTGTTAGTAGGGTTTTTTTCATTGATTATTATACCTAATTGCTCGGAAAATGTAATGTAAGCAAGATATAGCAAGTTTTTTCATTGATTAATTTTCCTCCGCATGGTCACAGAGATATCCCCACTAAAGAGAATAATGGATTACAACAAAATCGATAATCTCACACAAGGTTGTAACATAGAAAATATCCTGACTAGAGTTTTCTTCTCCGGACTCGGCCGATGGCGGAGCTAGGCCAGGGGCGGAAAAGGAGGGGGGGGGGGGGCAGCGCAGCATATGGCGAGGTCCGTTTAGAGCAGCCGGACCATCGCTGACGAAATGGCCAAGAGCCGTCGGAGCGCAGATGAAACGCCACCATCGTTGGCAAGGTATTGGAAGATGGACGAGAGGGATAGGTCCAGGAGGGAGTTGGTACGCCATTAGGGTTGAGAGGTGCTGGCGCTACAGCCGGCCGCAGAGGGGATCGTGTGCCTAGAGGAGAAGGACAGCGAAAGCAAATTACCTGAATCGAGGGCCCTTTTGCTAACTATCCGCACAGATTGCTCCACCATAACCTGTACTGTCTATCTTTAATCCGAGGGCCCAGAATGCTTTTTCTATTTTTGCACCATATGCTCAGCTTTTATCCTAGTCGCTCCCGCATATATGTGATGTCGAACTGCTCAAGAGCTGTACGCAATATTGCTTTGTAATTTGGAGAGCAAGTTGTATTTTGTTGTGTGCAATGCTACTACCATATACTAGTCCAGGTGCTATCAGCTACTACCAGAAAAGGCAGTGCATGTATTGTAGCTACAAAATTTATTTTATTTTTTGAAACAAGGCAAAAGATTTGCCGATTTCATTGATTAAGGAGAAGTTAGACATAAGCTGCAAAGCAGCAAAGAAACAAAAAGCTACTCTCGCGACACGAGACTACTCGGATGATTCGCTCCCGCCAACGCCCAATGCTGGGCCTCCTCTTTAATCCTTGCAACGACAATAATGGTTGGGGCGATAGTGTTGCTAAAGATTCTGGTGTTTCGCTCCTTATTTCTCAAGAAATAAGCATCATCGCCAAGGCGGTGGCCTTTTTAATGTGGCCTCCAGTCTCCACCGAAGGGAGCCACCAATCGCGGACAGAAGCATCATATATAATTAATTGCCACTCCTCATGATTGCAGTTTTCAGCAAGCGTGATTTGGTACCTTATTAGGTGTTCAAACAACAGAAGCATCATATATACTCCCTCCGTCCCACGCGTCAAAAACGTTCTTATATTACTACTGCTACCGACCGACTGGAGTATTTCTCTTTATATTCTTCTTCCCTGGAACAATATTGCGGCGCCGTTTGAAATTTTGATTTGTTTTGCAATACTGCTAATGCTATCTTTTACGCCGCAAGCACCGTCACTAAATGTGTTGTCTGCCTTATCATCATACCTTTACAGCCCATGAAATCTTGTGATGCTAATTTAATTTTCTTCTAATGCATTTCTAGTTTCTTCAGTTTTGTGGCTTGAAGCCTTAAAATCTACTACCTGCTTACTCTACCATTTTTTTCATCAGGATTCCTGCTGCTTGGTAGAGCATCTCCAACAGTAGCTGCAAAAAACGTGCGCGCGGTAAAAGTTTCACGTGCTCCAGCGGCGGGAAAATCAGGCATGCAGGAAAAGATCGCGCGCGCGAAAAAGCGGCCGGGCACGCGCTAGATTTGGGGCGCCGGACGCTATAAAATGCAGCGCCCGCCACGCGCTCTTCCACCAAAACCGCTCGCTCTCGCCGCGCCATGCACCCCGCTGCCGCTCTCTCTCGCCTCGCCACGCGCCCCTTTGCCGCTCTTTTTCGCCTCGCCACCGCCGCGCCACCATGCCGCCGGGGACCTTCGGGCTACCGCGGCGTCCGCGCGCGCCCCTCCGGTACCTTCTACGCGGAGGTCCGATCCGGTGATATGCGCCTCAGTCTCGTCGCGTTCGAGATCGCCCACGAGGCCGCCCGCGCGTACGACGCGGCGGCGTGGCGCCTCTGGCGGCCTCGTAGGAAGATGAACTTCCCCGACGTACCGACGCGGGAGCGGACGCGGGAGCGGGCGCAGGAGCTCGTGCCTCCCCGGCGGATTATCACCGAGGAGGACCGTCGCGACAACCAACAGAGGGAGCGTCGCCTCGGCATCGTCGAGATGGACGAGGAGGCCATGCGTTGTGGCACCAATGCTTCCCGCGGGACGTCGCCAACGAGAACGCCTTCTGGGCGGAGAGGAGGGCAACACGGTGCAAAACGGGCAGACAGGTGCCGGTGGAAGGCACTGGCGATATCGCATTGCAATCTGGGACCGGAGTCGTTCTTCGACGAAGACAATCCTCGGTGGGAGGACGCGTTTCTGTGACGACACCACCGAGGAGGATGAGGACGACGACTCAGAGTAGTTTTTAGTTATCTATTTGCATCGTAGTTTACCTATTTTTAGTATCGAACTAGTTTGTTTGCTTGACTATGCTATTTATTTTAATAATTTGTAGCAGATATGTATCCAAATATAGTTCGGATGTGTTTTATGTTTGCTCGCGCGCGTCATTTTTTGCAGTGCCTGCTAGAGCGGCGTGCGCATGCAATATTTTACGGCGGCGCTGGAGCCAGCCCTCTCCGGCGCACTATAATTTGCTATTTCGGCGTTGCAAAATGGTTTTAGCGAACGCCGCGGTTGCGCGCCTGTTGGAGATGCTCTTAAGATGGGCAACGTTCCTGAAAGTTCTACTGCCTGCTTTAGTTTGCGACGTAGCTTCTCGCCCGATAGATTCGCCATTATTGGACAGGTTCGTCAGATTGCCGTCGATCACTTAACCGTAGTTTCAAATTTCAGACAAGTGTATCTGTGTTGTGGATAAGTTCTTGCAGGCAGGCAAAATGTTTGTATCTTCGCCTCTTTCTTGTCTGTCCAAACTGCACTCATTTTATTTTTCACAGATGATTATTGTTCTCCACTTGGAAAAAAAAAGTTTCTCTTAATTCTCGCCAAAGACATCCACTTTTACTGCTGTAAAGATCTCACTGCCGCTGTATGATAAGCATCTACTGAACTGAAACTGAAAGCCGATCGATTGCAATACACAGGTGACAGGTGATTGCTCATCACTCACCAATTCTAGCAACAGACTTTTGCATTCAACCCTCGTACTTTACATCATGGTTGTACAAACGAAACCAGCTGCATGCATGCATGCGCACACTTCATCGCGTACGTACGTACGTGCACGGTTGATCGGTTTCTAGACACTCGATCGTGGGTGGCTACAAGACCTAGCAGCTTACTTGCCGGGCACAAAGTTGGTGGCGAAGGCCCAGGCGTTGTTGTTGACGGGGTCGGAGAGGTGGTCGGCGAGGTTCTCGAGGGGGCCCTTGCCAGTGACGATGGCCTGCACGAAGAAGCCGAACATGGAGAACATGGCGAGGCGGCCGTTCTTGATCTCCTTCACCTTGAGCTCCGCGAACGCCTCGGGGTCGTCGGCGAGGCCCAGGGGTCGAAGCTGCCGCCAGGGTAGAGCGGGTCGACGATCTCGCCGAGCGGGCCGCCGGCGACGCGGTAGCCCTCCACGGCGCCCATGAGCACGACCTGGCAGGCCCAGATGGCGAGGATGCTCTGCGCGTGGACCAGGCTGGGGTTGCCGAGGTAGTCGAGGCCGCCCTCGCTGAAGATCTGGGACCCGCCTTGAACCACACGGCCTCGCCGAACTTGACGCCGTTGCGGGCGAGCAGCTCCGGGAAGACGCAGCCGAGCGCGCCCAGCATGGCCCACCGGCAGTGGATCACCTCCAGCTCCCGGTTCTTGGCGAAGGTCTCGGGGTCGGCCGAGAGCCCCGCGGTGTCCCACCCGTAGTCGCCGGGGAACTCGCCGGTGAGGTAGCTCGGGGGGTCGCCGGAGAGCGGGCCGAGGTAGAGCACGCGGTCGGAGCCGTACCACGGGCTGCCCGACGACACCGGCTTGGCCTTGGCCGCGGTCTTGCGCATGGTGACGCGCGCCTCCCCGAAGAGCGCCGACGACGGCAGGTCCTTGACCGCCTTCCCGGCGAAGGAGGAGGGGGAGAGCGCCATCGCGGTGGTCACCATTGCTCGCTGGTCGAGGAGACTTCGTGCGTGTCCGATGTGCGTGCTCTCTGAGAGTGGGGCTGTGGTGGTGTATGGCGGGATGGTTTGGGAGGAGCGGCGGAGGCGGCTATTTAACCCGGCGGGAGGAAGGGGAAGGGGATGAGACGGCGGGGGCCAGAAAAATCTGGAGCTCGGACGCCATTGGCGGGGTGGATATCGCGGGCGAGGTGGCGCGGCGACAGCCTCAGGGTGGAGGGAACAGGTGTGGCTACGGCTCGGGATCGCCGTGGGGGTTGGCGATTGGGTGCCGTGGATTTTCTCGTGGCCGTGGGTTTTTCGTCGGATTTCTTCAGATCACGGGCGTGTCTGTCTGTCTACTCAGTACTCACTCCACTTGGCAGTTGGCACTCGTCGCTGATAGTTTCACTGGGGACGCAGACGTAAAACGTAGCGCTCGTTCACGTGGAAGCGTCGGTTTTAGCCGGGAGAAGCTGTGAAAAACGTAGGTGTCGTGAAGGGGATGGCAGATGTAGTTTTCACAGTGACGGTTGTTCTTATCCCAAGCTGGTTAACTGAAACTTAACATTTTTCGCAAGCTTGCCTAGATATTGAGCTGCTCAGTGGTACCCATCTGTCTACTCGTACACTTTTTCTTTCTTTAGGGAGTAAAGAGTTAGCATTTCTCCAGGCTCCTGCCCTTGCCATTCGACTGTAACAAAAGTGTTGGGACAAATAAACCATGGCCAGCAGTTACAGCAGCTAATTAACCAGTCACAACAGATAAATGTAGAGAGAAAGGGCTGTGGGTTCTGAGCCTCTAGTAGGTGATTGCCAAGGTAGTATTCAGGAGTTTTGTCCAAGGTCAGGGGTACATCATATCTGATATCTGTTCTTCTGATCCACTTTGTACGTACTCACTCTGTTTTTATTTACTATGCACTAGTAATTTGTACGTGCTTTGCACGTCAGCTGATTACGTATAAGCATGGTACTAAATTAGTGTAAAAAACTAAAGCACACATATATTATGGTAATTTTTCATAGAAGCTTCAAATGGAGATTTCCAATAGGCATTTGTGGAATCATTTTTGGGCTTCGCAAGGCCGGATAACAACTATTCCCAAAAAAAATAGTATGATGATTTTCTTTATATAAAACATTAGATATAGCCCTTTTATATATATAAAAATTGTTTAGGAAGTCCTTCAATTTATTGGACTCATACTAAAGCTCTTTTTGAGAAAAATAATGTGAAAATAAGAAGTACGATTAATAATAAATTTTCACCTTCTCAAGCTCATGTCAGCTAAGAAAATAAAATGAGTCAAAACGTTCTCTTTCATAGGTTATTTGCACATTTTTTTTCTCATTCTAATTATCCTAGGTACCTTACTACTTGTTTCAAATAATAAGAAAATGGAAAAATTCACCATGCATACAACATTGCAATGCTAGGCTCGCATACTAGTCTCTCGCGAAGCTAGGTCGATGCATGCAGGTAGCTGTTGCATGCATGTAGGCAGGTAGTACGAATTAAATAATTTAGAGGAGCAAGTGTGTGGAAAGATCCAGAGTGTGGTCAGATGGTGGGTCACACAGCGAATTCTAGAAATAGCAGACATAGGTTTGGAGCAGCCACTGGTTCATGCGAATCCCACTGCTCCCAACCGTTAGATTGAGAGCACCAACGACCAGGATTGCTGTTCTAGATCCATTCAAAACTCGTACACTATATAGTGGTATAGATATAGATATAGATATTAGAGTTGACTGAAGTCAAACTTCATAAAATTTGACCAAGTTTATAGAAAATAATATAAACATTTACCACAACTAATCTATATGACGTAAAAGTACATTCAATATCATTTACCAAACGTAGCACTCGTTCACATGTAAGCCTCGGTTTTAGCCGTCAGAAGCTGTGAAAAACGTAGGTATCGTGAAGGGGATGGCAGACGTAGTTTTCAGTGACGGTTGTTCTTATCCCAAGCTGGTTAACTACAATTTGACATTTTTCGCAAGCTTGCAAGTGGTATTCAGGAGTTTTGTCGAAGGTTAGGGTACATACTTCGACAAAACTATTTCAGGAAATGGAAAGTGAGGTTGCTACACGGTAAGCTACGAAAATCAAGAAGTGTATCTTCAACACGATCATCAAAACATTCAAGAAGCCTCAATGACTAAGCCTAGTCTTCTGATCCACTTTGTATATTTAAATGGGAAGTGTGCTTGCTGTGTTTGATGAGGATGTGTTCCCTTTTCTAAGCCTACATCTGAAAATAATTTCTATGCGTCTCTGCAAACAACTCTAAATAAGGTTTGTTTCCTCTTTCATGGACATGTCTGCGGAAGGAAAGAGGACGGATCTAGCCTGAAGGATGGGGCGGCCAATTTTATGCATACTAGACGATGCCCCGCACGTTGTTGCGGGAATATTTTGCAATATATTTTTAAGATATTAATAATTTTACAGAAATAAGAATATTCGGAGAAATAATTTGTGAGCTAAAACTAAAAATACATATGGTTATTTGTGTTTGATTATTGTATTTTTGTAAAATATTTATTAAATATATCATGCATGTTTGCATGTTGAAGTGAACCTTTTCCTACGACTCATTGAATGTTGAAGTAGGTCTTTTCTATTGTATGTTGCTTGATGAGGTGTCATGCTTGCATGTTGAGAGAAATAGGTTAGTGGGGGCTAGCTATTTAGATATAGAAGATAAGGCAATGGCGCTGAGGCATGGCGGGTAGAAGTGTTGGGAGTGAGCCCCTGAAACCGTAGTGGCTCGTTGATGATCAATGGTGCACGCCTTGTTCCTGTGTTGTGGACGCTTCTTTTGAATATTGTGACAATTTTCTTCTTAAGTTGGGTGTGACAATGTGCTTTGGTGCTATCATTGTTTTGTCCCCCGTAACGGATGAACACTATGAGCTCTAATGGCGTAGACTTGGTACATTTTTCTCAACAAATCAATATGGGAGTGCGTATTAGTGCACTCGCTCGCTATCCCTTCTCTTTCCCTCTCCCTATTTGTAACAATCATGTCTTTTGAGTCGTGCCTAATGGAAAGGGGTTTAATACGGTGGGAGAAAATGAAGTGCCACTTGTCAGAAGTACATTTTCTACAACTAAATTCATGCATCAACTTTATTTGATACCAATCAATTTGGTGACGAGTCTGCGTAAAACCTATTCCAGTTTATAAACAGCATGCCAGAATTCAGGTACCTCCACTTTGTTTCGATCTGATCCTTGAGAGATGTTTCTATGGTAAACTCCTGGCCTCAGTTGTTTTCATTTGACGTCAACTAAAATTGCGATGTTAGGGCATCTCCAACGCTGACACGTAAATTCCCTCGGTATCCGTCCGCGTACAGGGAGCATCAGTCCACGGACACTAATGTCTGAGGCCGCAATTCAATGTTATCATTGTATATGTCCGTAAGTAAAGGCAATTTGAAATTCAAATAAAAGTCCGATTCATAGTGCGTGCCGGATCACACCAGCACCAGTTCACATGCTCGATCCATCCAAAAAGAGGCAAGTATGCTTAAGTTTTTACATGCCCGACGTCAAAAGAATATCCGTCCAGCAGTTCGCAGTATGAAGCTTTGTAATGCTCCGGCCATGGCGACGTCTGTACGGTGGGCGACACCATTTGTGCACCGTGGCCACGACCTCCACCTCGTCCGCGACCAGCACGCCCTCCATCAGCGGCCCGCTTCTTGAATGTTTCCTCATTTACGGCTTTCGCTTTGACGTCTACGAGTTGATCTTCCGGACGAGCGCAATATCCGGATCCTTCAGCACCTCCACCATGCCCTCCATCCTCCAAGCCCTCCTCCGGTTCCATGCGGCGGCGGCGGCGGCAGGGAAGAAGAGAGTGGGAGAGAAGAGCAGGAGTTGGGTGGAGCGGCAAGATGGAAAAAGAGATCGGGGATTTTGCCATGGAAGGGTGGCTACAAAAAGTGCGGGCTCCGCCTGCCTTTTGGGTGGGCCAGGGGTGTCGGAGTCCTACGTGTCTGCTGTCTGACTCCCGCAAAATTCTCCATGTTTGGTTCCAGTTTGCCAGAAAAACGTGGTTCGGACCGTTTGGCGGACCGATACAGGACTGTATTGGATGGTAAAATACGTCCAGACCGCTTGGTCCGAACGTATGCGGGCGGTTTGAGTGTCGGCATTGAAATGCCCTTAAGGATATAGGGTCAAGTTATTCACCTAGCAGGTTGTTTCATCTTTCCTTGTGTGAGGATGCCTATGCTTCGTTTATTAAACTACAAGTTCGGAGAGACCAGGTTGTTCATCCCAACAACAAAGACATTTGGAGCTACCTAGGTGCCCATGCACTTTAGTGCTGCCAAAAGCATATAAGTCTCTAAGAGCATATACAGCCGGTCACGTTTTTTCGACTCAGACGGACGCCTTAAATAGGTCTCAAACGCCCGGGCTGACTGGTACCCCTCATATCCAGTCCAAATATAGGGCGGATATGGGGTACTCGGACACGCCCGCCCCATCGGACTGATGAAGGGGTCCTGGCCGGAAATGCCCTCAAATCCGGCGGTCCGAAACTCGTCTCCTCCTCGGACCGCGTAATGCCTTTCCCGGCTATTTAAGTCGACCGGCGGCACAGAAACCCTACCATCCATCCACATTTTCCTCCTCCTGTTCACTACCGCCGGCACTTTCCACTCCACTCGTCAGCCTAGTAGTCATACCCCACGCCTCCGGGTGAGGAGCGAGCCATTTCTGACGCCGGAGCGCCGGCTCGAGCTCCTTGAGCAGATTCGGGCTAGGCGCGAAGCCCGGATCGCTGCGGGGCTACCTCCTGATGTAGTGGATCCAGAGGAGAAGTTGGAGGAGGAAGAGGAGGAGGTGGTGGAGGAGGACGACAACGACGAGGAGGAGGAGGATGCAGGGGACGCTGGCGATGGGGACCTGTAGGCAAAGCAGCAAGCCATCCTCGATTTCCTCCGGCCGGAGTCGGCTGCGGAGGCAAGACGTCGTCGCCGGCAGGAGATGGGGGCACAGCAGGCCGCGGAGGAGGTGGAGATGCTCGCCTACATGGATGAGGTCGAGCAGGAGGAGGATGAGCCAGAGCCCTCCTACCCGTCCGTCCAGCCGGCGCTCGGCACCGTCGTCGTGGACATCTCCGACAACGAAGAGTAGCTAGGGTAGTACGCAGGATCTTTTACATGATTTGTTCGATCTAGGGGATGAAATATGAGAGAGGCGGATGCGGAGTGGCTAATTTGAAGCATGACCGGTCACTGTTCACGGGCGCGCCCGGTCACGTCCGCGGACGTTTGAGGGGTTGTAGATGCACTAATTGGTTCCCATAGTCACATCCAACCAGCTAAAAGGTTTTTCCATATGAAACACACAGTTTTTTCTTCTACTTGTTGGCTAATAATAGACTGACTTGGTGGGATGCGGCGGCAGCGATATTCGTTGAATGTGTGGACATCTCTACCTTGATTGGAAAGGTCAATTTTAAGCATTGTTTTCAATCAGCAAATCAAGCGGCGCATGTCTTAGCTAATTTTAGCTATTGTAATAAACTTTCTACTAGTTGGACTGACGAGCCTCCAGATTGTCTGGTGAGCAAGCTCGTAGACGATGTATCTTTATGCATTAATCAATAAAGCTAGCCATGATGGCCTTCCCTAAAAAAAAGACTGAACACTAGAGCATTTGCAAAGGAAAAAAGATTAATCGTTCTTGATTACACCCGTGCCGTCTGTGGAATGTACACTTTGGAAACTAGAGACAACTCTTCGTCCACTGCCCATTTGCCAACCACCATTGGACTTATATTTTCCCACATTGGAATCCACCTCATGGAAGTATTTAAAAACTTATCAAGTATTTCAAGGGGATGATGGCAATTCTTTCACCCCGAAGATCTTCATTCTCATTGCTTGGGCTATGTGGTTGATAAGGAATAACTTAATTCTTAGGGTTTTATCATTTATGCCATCAGTTGTGTCCCACTACTCAGTTTTGCCACTAGGATTTTCAACTTCTCAAAAGTGCCATCTTTTCGTTAGACACATGCCACTGGACACCATTATTGTGATCTCAAATCTCTTTTGCCATGTTATAATGACATAAATACCTATGGACAAACATGCCAGCTCTCCCTCTATCTCACTACAATCAGTATGGGGCCCACTTGATCCCACCATCGTTCTTATTTTCCTGTAAAATTATTCGCTTGCTTACTCCCGACAAGTGGGGCCACACTAATCATTGTGAGATAGAGAGAACTGACATGTGGGTCTAGGCTTATTTTTTTCATATAACATGGTCAACGGGTTTGACGTGAAAATAACAATGTCTAATGGCATTTTTGAGCAAACATCTAACGAAACGATGGCATTTTTTAGATATCTAATGGCATTTTTGAGCAAGCATCTCACGGATCGATGGCATTTTTGAGTAGTTGAAATTTCTAATGGCAAAACTGAGTAGTGAGACACAACTGGTGGCATAAATGATAAAAACCCTTCTTAAAGGCATTCAACAGAGCTTATACAATTGTAGAAGAAAGTTCAAGAAGCAATCAAGCTCTACGCAAACATGAAGAAAATTTGTAATCTTCAGAACTGAATTCTGCATTCCACTAAATCAATGATTTGTTATACTTTTTCCTTCATTTTCTATTATTTGTAGGCTTGTATCTCCTTTCTTAGTAATATGCAGTGAGAGAAATCTGATGTTTTACGGGGAAAAAACCCAACCATTTGTGAGGACACTTCCACACAACCACACCATGAACCCAACGGTAGCCATCCAGGCCAAATATCACGGTCCGGTCCGATAGCACGCGTGCACGACACGTAACGGGCCCAGACCGGCACGGGACTAAATGGGCCATGCCTGGACCGCCACACATCATGTGTCATGCTCGTGCGGCTAGATGAAGCCCAAATGGCAAGCACGACACAATCCGATTAGTAGCAAGCTTTGTTTTGTTTTTTTATGTATTTTTCCTAAAATTTTCAAAGTAACTTGGCCAAAACGGCCGAAAGGTTATGGCCCATAAAGGCCACATGGGCCCCAACTCAAACTGTTTGGTTAAGGGTGCGACTATGTCCCACTTGAAGCGAGATAGGAGCACGCCTTGCCTCAAGCTGCCACCTGAATGGGCTGGCCCGGCGCGGACCACAGGCCTCCATCACTCTCTTTTTCAATCCTTTTTCACATTTTTGCTTATATTTTGGAATATTTATAAAATATATATTATAAAAAATACTTTACATACTAATTTGAAAAATATTAATCATGTATAGAATTTTTTTCTAATGTGTATGAAAGCAAGTAGATATCAAAACATATATACGAAATAATGTTAATCATGTATATAAAAAATATTAAACGTGAGTTTTCTAAAAACTAATCATTTATATAAAAAATATCCCGGATGTATACAAAAATGTACAATGTATATGAAAAATTAGGCATAGAAATATATATGGTTTAATGAATGTTAATCACATATTTAGAAAATGTTAAACATGCACATAAAAATATTACTGATGTATACAAAATGTATTACAATGTGTATAAGAAAAAGTAGACATCGTAAAACTATAAGTTTTCAAAAATGTTAATCTTGTATTGGAAAGATGTTAAATGTGGATATAAAAATGTTCCTGGTATTTGAAAAATGTACAACTTGTACACACAAAATGTAGAATGCTTATGGAAAAATTTGCTGTTAAAATATATGTTTAGAAAAAATCATGTATTTGAAAAAATGTTCAACGTGTAGACATAAAAATGTATTGTAAGGTAAAAAAGTTAACATTGGTTTAAGAAATGTTTTATTGCCATTAAATATGTATGTGATATTTTAAAGAAATATTCCCAATTTTCATGAAATTTTTGAAAATGTTTATACAACGCTAAAAATATTTGCGTTGTTTAAAGAAATATGCATTGCTTTAAAAAGAATGTTGAATGTGTATTTGAAAAATGTTGACCATGTATTCCAAAAAGTGTTCAAAATCATTTATTAAAAGAAAATGTATATCATCTATTTGAAAAATATTCAACGTGTATCAAAAAAGTGTTACATGTATACACTAAAAATGTAAATTTTGCACTAAGAAAAAGTAGACAGTTGTTAAAAAGAAAACCAATGAAAAATGATAAAGAAATAAAAAACAAAACCAAAGAGAAATGGAAAAAGGAAAGAAATACAGTGAAACCAAGAAAGAAACAAAGAAAATCGGTGAGGAAACAAAAAAAAGAACGAAAATGTAAAACTAGTGAAAACTAGAAAGAAACGAAGAAACCCGGTAAAAAAACAAAGAAAACGAGTGAAGAAAGAAGGAAAACCAAAGAGAGAACAAAAAGAAGAAAAAACGACAAAAAACCCCTACAAAATACCTAGCCAAAACAAGTACAACGATCAAACAAAACGATAAGCGTCTCAATCAAATCCAAGTGAACGAATAAAAACACGAAATACCCCGGTAGCTACGAGGGGGGGGGTGTCCATTAGGCGAGACACACATGCTATACTCGCTATAAGCGAGATACAATCTTCACGTTCAGTTAATGTGTCATGGCTGTCCTCGGAGGCGAGACACGCGGCACGACCCGCTTATAAACGGGCCTCCGTGTGCCATGCCGTGCTTGGGCTGGCCTGTTGGCCACCTTTGCCATGAACTGAATAGCAGTAAAGTCCTAGAAACTCGAACGTTGATGTTCATAATCTAGCTAGGCATTCGGTGATGTTAGATCAAGGGCACCATCTTTGTATTGGGCAGCCTCACGATCCAAATGTAATACTCCCTCCGTTTCTAAATATAAGTCTTTATAAATATTTTAAATGGACTATAACATACAGATATATGTAGACATATATTATAGTGTAGATTCACTTATTTTGCTTCGTATGTTTACTTATTGAAATCTCTAGAAAAACTTATATTTAGGAACGGAGGGAGTACTTGTATGGCTGCCACTTAATGAATAAAGCCTGAGAGTAAATTTTTGGTCCCTTTTACTAAAAAAAAGAGAGTAAATATTTGTCCCCCTTCGCTCCATCCTGCAAAATACGAGGACCAGTACACAAAAGCGGCAGGGGGCCTTCCGCAAAAGTGCCAGCAGCACCGCCCTGGCGCCGGATCTCGCCCATCCTTCTCCCATCGAACGGCCCATAAGTCGCTGGCGCAGTAATCCCCACGTCGCACAGGCTACCTTCTCGACCACAGGCTCGCTAACCCTAAATCTCCGCCTCGTCCGTCGTCGCCACCACCATCGCCGTTCCCCAGCCGCCGCCGCCGCCGCCGCCGCCGCGCCGTACCCCAGGCGCCCCCGCTCCCGCCTGCGGCCTCCCGCCCGCGCCGCCGTCCCCCGTTCTTCCCCGCCGGGACGCCGCGTCCCCCCCGTTCTCGGGCCGTCGGGTCTCCTTTGCTTGAGGTATGAGCCAGGTCGTTTCCATCCAGCGATTCCCTCCCGTTTGGGAGGAGGCCTTCACTGTTTCTCGGTGCACACCATCTAGATCCGCCCCCGAGGATAAGTAGCCAATCCGAATTTGCAAATAGGTCGAGGTCTGAATAGGGTTAACGATCTTGTTTGAATTCAACGGGGTATGTTCTTGTTGGGATTTATTGGGAAGTTCTGGAGTTGTGTGTAGCAGGGAGCCTAGAATCCAACGGGATTTGTTCTTGTTGGTTAGGCCGGGGTGGGGGATTGGGGATGGGTTGTTCATTGCAGGTGTCCTTTTCTACACTGAAAAAATCAGAAATTCTTGGGTTGTTCATTGCAGGTGTTCTTTTCTACACTGAAAAAAATCAGAAATTCTTCAAGAGTGTGAGCATGTCTGGGTGAATCAAGGGGATGGGGGTTTGCCACATTCGTTTGTTCTGATTATCTTTGGTCCATCACTTTAAATAAAATTTGACCCGTGGGCACTTTCTTTTATTAACAAGTAGTGGAAAGCGCCTGCGGAGGCTGTGCCTGGAACAAGGGTGGGCGAGTAGTCACCGATACTGCTAGCCGTACGAGCACTGCTCGAGTTCTCATTAGTCCATCGCTTACGTTATGCCACATGTTCTTTCCAATGGGTTTCCTAGTAGGAGTACATCTCAGAGAAGCCAAACTGGGTCTTTCTTTTGGTGCCTAGTTGTTCTCAACTTTTCCCCTTTTTTACATACTCTTGATTGCACTAGGTTGTGTGTATTACTTACTTCTTTATCTTTCCGTGGTTTCTATTTTGCACTTGTCTTCATATTGCTAATGCATGATTAATAAATTTGTCGCAAGTTACTACTTATAATACTGCTCATTTTAGATGTTGGGATCTAATACTGTATCTCTACAGTTTGTCATTGTTTTGGTTGCAAATGGCGACTGAAGCTGCTTCTCACATCTCTGGCGGTTCGGAGTCAACAACGGTGGCGTTGCTAGAACAACTTACTGAAGTATTTGGCAAGCTGAAGTCCCACACGGAAGCATCCCTACAATTGCAAAGTGGCATTCAGTGGGAAGATATCAAAGTACATTTCCTGAACCTTGACAAGTCATACAGAAGCAAGTGCGATGAACTAGAAGAAAAGCAGAAGGCATTAGAAGAACAGAAAGCTGGTGGTCGTAGGCTGATTGCTGAGAAAGAAGCTGATCTTTCTGCAAAAGAGCGTGCTTCTGTGAACAAGCTTCAGGAGCTGAAGGATGCTGCCGTCTCTACCCTAGCAGAGGTGCGCAAAAAATATAATGTCGAGCTTTCTGAGATACTTGATGCCAATGGAAGCAAAGCCAAAAAGGTAAAAACCCCAACCGACGACACCAATACATCGCTCCCTTCAGACGAGCATAACTCTGCTAAAGGGCCGGGCAAGCCATCTGAACCTTCACCAGTTGAGGTTAAGCCGCGCCCTGCACTGAAGGAACTCTGTGAGCAGATGGACGCTAAAGGCCTTCTGAAATATATTTCAGAAAATTCAAAAAAACTTGCTGGCTTTCGTGATGAACTTTGTGTTGCACTAAAATGTGCAACTGACCCTGCGCGCTTCGTACTTGATTCCTTGGAGGGTTTTTTCCCAGACCAACTGCCTGGGGATATAAATTACTCCGCTCAGGGGCAGCGCAGAAGCTGTATTGTTTTGATGGAGGCTCTAGCACATTCAATAGGAATGAAGGAGCCGGGTGGCAAACACCCTTGGAGCTCTGAAATTATGGAGCAAGCCAAGGCAATTGCCAAAGAGTGGAAGAGTAAGATAGCTGAGGTTGACCTTGATGCTTCTGATGGCTACTCATTGGAAGCACATGCATTCCTGCAGCTTCTTACAACTTTTAATGTTGATTTGGTGCTTGACGAAGATGAACTATACAAGATTGTAGTTGCCATTTCTCGTCGCAGGCAGACTGCTGAGCTATGTCGCTCTCTTGGTTTGACTGAGAGAATACCAGGTTGGTATCCACTCAGAATGCCGCAAGGCATTATCATCCCTTAATTTACCAGGCTGGTGCCCGTCATGATTTACTGCTAGGCCCCAAAACCATCTATGGAATAAATAGCTTACTACTATGTGAATACCGTAGACGTTATGTATAAATGCGGTATTCTATGGTCCTAGTGCTGATCATTTGTTCTGCAGGTGTTATTGAGGAGTTGATTAAGAAACACAGGCAAATTGATGCAGTTCAATTCATACAAGCCTTTGGGCTGTCAGAGGCTTTTCCTCCTGCTCCTCTCTTGAAGGCATATGTAGATGAGATAAAAGGCTCACTTAACAATAAGGGGGATGCTGGTGCAACTCCTTCAGTGGTCTGTTCTCTCTACTTACTTTTTGACACGTTGATGATTTTCCAACACATGTTAGTTATTAGTAGCGCAGGATTTATCAACTCCACACTTCTTTTTCTTGAACCGCTGAAACAGTAGGAGAGGCTCCTACTGCAATTAAATTAAAGAATCTGGGAATTCACTGTTAAAATACTCTTCTTTATTTTCTTGCTGTAAGGATTGTTCATGTTGATTTATCAGGATGTATTTGGTATGCACGAGTTATCAGTAATATTGGGCACATTTAAATTGAGAAGTCATAATTGAGAAATCTGCTGTTGTATTTAGCCCCCAAAAAACTTTCGTCGAGGCTGGTGGGAAATTACTTTATAATCTGCTTACATGATGCTGCTATCTGTGAATGATACAAGACTGAATTATTAGGTTGTATAGCACCCAACTGCCTCATGTCATTCCCTTGTTTCAGAATCCAGAGTAGTTAATGTACATGGTGGATTATTGTCTATTCCATTCTGTGCTCAAATAGTTGCATGTTTTGTTTTCCTATCATCTTATCCAGTTTCTGTTTATGTTGAGAATTTTGAGCTAATTGTGTTGTGATTTGATAAAAAAAACACATGTGCAGGATGACTTGAAGAACCGCGAGCTAGTTGCATTGAGAGCCATAATCAAGTGCATCGAAGAGTACAAGCTCCAGAAGGAGTGTCCACTTGGACCTCTCCAGAAACGCATCAACGAGCTGAAACCAAAGGGCGCGAAAAGGGCATCAGGTTCTGCTAATCGCAACTACGCGAAGAAGCAGCGGGTCTCTGGCAGTGGCACTTCAGCTCCTCGGAGGCCCACTGTGGCAGCTCCCCGCAGGCCCGCAGCTCCAGTCGGCACATGGCAGCAGCGCGCCCCTCCGCCGGTGCCCGCCTACCCCGACAGGTATGGGGTCGCCGCCGACCGGTACCACTACGCGCCGCCGCCTGCCGCAGCGTATGACGCGGCCACCTATGCCGCCTACGGCGGCGGCGGCGAGCAGTACAGGGCCGCCGCCCCAAAGCCGTACCAGTACAACCCAGGATCAGCAGCAGCAGCAGCCGCCGCCGCGTCGTACAACAACATACCCCAGTATAAGGTCGTGTACGGCGGTCCCGGCGCCCAGCCGTCCACGGCGGCGGGCGGCTACGCGCCCTACGGCGGAGGCTCGGTGGGGCAGCAGCAGCCCCAGCCTGCCGCTTCGTCTGGAGGCTACCTGAGCTACGCCGCCGGGTTCGGCTACCGCCCTTCGCAGCAGCAGTAGAGGATGTGAGCTGAAACTACCCTGTTAGGCCTTTGCTCTTGTATGCACTGTGTACTTGGCTCCCTGGAACCACCCTCCGGACCTTAGAGGAGTGGTGGAGTTGTTTACCATCCATCCATCCATCCCCTAGTGCATCTTGTAGGTGCTGTAACTTGCTTTTTTTTTACCCCAAATCTTGTCGGTGTAAGAAGTCATAAAGAGATTTGTGGTGCTACGTGCATCTTACTTAACTGCCAGGAGCCCTCTGTGTTTCTGTCTGCATTAGCTGTTGCCGTGGTTGCTTGCTTGGACCTGTGCTCGCAACACGCTGTTGCACATGTGTTGGTTTGCGTTTCTAAGTGAGTAGTTTATGTATGTGTGTTGATGTGCAAACTGCAAACCTTTTTGGCTGAGACAACCAAGGGCGTGGACAAGAAGAAAAGATGGAGGCTCAAACACAGGAAGTTGAAAAGTGGTCGGACCTGTGCTGTCTTCCTAGGCGCTGTTTGGTACCACTCCGCGCCACAACTCTGAGCGGAGTTGATGGAGCCAAACAGAGCCTGGTAAGAGCATCTCTGGCAGACCCCGTAAAATCCCGACTCGAAAAACGCATTTGCAATTCACGGAAAAACGGCTTTATGGGCCGGCACGGACGACCACAGAGATAGACCCCGCAAAACGGACCCGTATAAAAGGATATTCACGGAATATGCTCTTTTATGGGTCGGCTTTGTAAGGTCTGATCTGGCGCCGCTCCCGCCGGCCCGCAAATCCTAAATTTGCACCTCAATTTGACACAACATAATGCATTTCTTTGCTTTTTCAACAACATTGCATACATAGGACATCACCAAATCTTTGCTAGAATAGCAAGACCAAAGAAAACAAGAACCAATATCTTCTCCATGCATTCATTTGTTGATCTGTGGATTCTTGATTACACATTCTTCATTCTTCACCTTTAGTTGAAACCAAAGGGCGCGAAAAGTAGACGTTGCTTCCCCTCTAGTTGCACATGCAGCTGCTTCATTGCCTTCGATTCTACTAAGGAGTGCACGAATGTCTATTAAGTTTCTTTCTATCAAGAAATCAATGTATTCGCCTTCCAAAAATCAAAATGAGCACCCATCTTCCTACACACATGATGATGTTCGAAATGAGCTATCGCAATTGAACCAAAGAATGCGGTGCCAAAGCCGAATGAAAACAACACGTACCCCGTCGTTTTCGCATTTGAAGAACACCCATCCGGGGTGCCTCGGCGTGCCCGAAGTTAGCCGCAGCACTGTTCGCGCGCAGTCGTCGCACTGTATGAGCGGCATCGGCGAGCCACACAGCCTCTGCGCGAGTGTCGAGCCCGGCTGACGGCCGGCCGAATCCATGCCCGCAAACCGTCGGCGGCAGCGACAGGACGAACCCGTACCTACATGCGGCGATGGGACTTTGTCGGGGCTGCGCGAGGTGCTCCCCGACCATTCCATCGTTGGCGCAGCCACCGGTGGTCAGAAAAGCCAAATCCGGCCGCCGACGACGAAGGGCCGCAGATCTGCAACTTTCCGGCCCGCCGATGCAGGAGGGGGGAGGGGGGCGGAGGGCAACCTCGCGCGTGTGCTGGCCTTTCGCCGTGATCCCGCCGACTACTTTCGTCGAAATCATGGGCGGCGGCCCAGTGGCGGGGCGACGGGGAGAGGGGAGGTGGTAGGTGGGGAAAAGCGCGGGCTTAAATGTCCTCCCCACCAACCGCTCCCGCTATATGCAGAGCACCGACGAACCGGGGGGGGGGTGTGGGGGAACCCGCTTATTCGCGGGTTGGGGTCAAGATTTTGCCGCGCCCCTCAAAAAAAATTGCGGGCCGGCCACGTTTGCCGGGTCTGTTCGGGCGGGATTTTCCACGCCGACCCGTATTTTGACGGTTATTTTACAGGTCGGGGCTTTTTGCGGGTATGCTAGAGATGCTCTAACAGGGCTGGCTTCCTGAATCCTGTGCTGAGACCGACTGTGCTAGTTTTTCGATCGAACTGCCCACCGTTCTCCGGCGACAGGCCGGCGCCGCCACTCCAGCCCCCATGGGCAGCCACCTACCTCACTCTCGGGTTCAACTTGCTTGTTTTGGCCTGCCACGACGGCTCGCCCCTCGTCGCCGGCCCCCAATGAGAAGCGAGAATCATCCCTCTCCTCGTTTAACCCGGAGCCGCCCCCACACTCCTTGTGTGGAAAAAAAAAATCAATATTCCAATAAGCTTTTGAAAATAGCATTTTTGACAATCTATTTTTGTTGTTCACGACTTGCATTAACGCCCATCCATGACGAAATTTTGCAAGTACTAAGAACATTTGTCAAGGTTTGGCACAAAAAAGATCAGCATTTTTTTTTCCGGAATATACTGTTCACTCGAGCTCACTTGAGCTCGAGATGAGAAACACCACGTCCCCTCCACTACTCAGAATTTCCGTTGATTCATGAGACGAATTACTCGTGACACACAAATATGTGGGAAAAATAATATGAAACGAAGGAACATAGTAGAATAGAAACATTCGTATGGACCCGGCGCTCCATGGCCGCAGCAGCAATGTCACGGCCATGGAACGGGACTCCCCTTTGCAATACTTCACTTTTCCAGGGTGGCTTGTATACATCAGCTAAGGCTGTGTTTGGTTTATCGCCTCCATTTCAAATACCCTTGTAAAACTTACTGACCTTCGCCCGTCGTTTTGCTTTCCGGCCGAAAATAGCTCTTGGTCAGTAAGTTACACGTGTAAATAAATTACACCCGTATTCAATTACATTCATACCAAGCGCGGCCTAAGTGGATGCTTGCACATTGATCATGTTCATGTGATACGAATACAATGGCTGTCAATACGTTCCCCCTTCACACGGTACACCTGACCTCCCATTTGCAGACAAAATTACTGGTCTGACCTATAGGGCTAACAAAATCCCGAGTTGACCTCGTTTTGGAAAAAAAATGATTCTGACCTTTTTACGTGATGCCAACATACCTGGCGTCTGGGTTGCAAAGGAGACACCATGCACCCTGGCGTCTGGCCCCTGGCCCGCACTACCCGCCAGCCCGTTGACCTGCCTATGTGGCAAAGGACCCAGACGCCAGGAACCCTGGCGTCTGGCCCTGGTAAGTGGATAACCCCACGGGAGAGTGTGTGGGACCCACCCCGCACACTTTCCCTAATCCAGCCCGAGCTTGAAGAACACTTGCTGCTCCCCCACTCTCTCCCACTCCTCAAGCTCCCCGTCAAATCCTCTTCATAAGGTGCTTCCCTTAGGTGGATCTTTCATCACTTTGTAGCTTGTGGTAATCTCCCCCAAATCATCCAATTTTTTGGTCAAATCTTGTTATTTTGGTTGCATTTTTTACATGTTGGTGGAACCCTAGTTCATGTTTTCTCCCTTTTTTAGTGTGAATGTCTTGGTTAACTTTGGTAATATAGTGATATGCATGGTGTGTAGTAGGAACATTTGCTTGTTGAGTAGAAAGATTGGGGGTTAGGGTTAGTTAGTGTTTAGGGTAAACTTTGCTTAGTGTGTATTAATTAATGAAACCTTTGTGGACATCACCAATAATTTAGTGTTGATATGATTTGGATATAATGAAATGTTTTTGGATAAACACCAATTCTCATTGATGCCTTAAATGCATTCATGTTGTTTTTAGATGGAGAGACTTGTTAATGTTCATTACATGGACAAGGAGGCATTCTTGAGTAACAATGCAGACACGGGTGAGGAACCATTGGTTTTTGATACAAGCCCTAGCTATGAGGATGTTGTTACAAAAGTGAGACATGTCTTAAAGTGGACGGACACCAATGTTGATGTTAAGTTAATAGGAAGGTATGATGTTGGAGTTGGAGCCAAATCTCGCTTGAAAAGTATGCCTATCACCTCGGATTTGCATTGGGATGTATACAAGGAAAAGTTTCCCAATCGGAAGATAAGTCACTTGAATTGTTTGCCACGAAGGTTGAATCTCCTCGGTTTACAATTGATTTGAACCGGCATGTCTCTTCCCCAATGGATGACATGAGCGAGAGGACAATGGTGCCACTTGTTGAGCATAGGGTTGTGGTTGATGCCCCCAATGCTTATCGCCAACCACGTCCCCGTCTACCATCTAGTGAAGCAAATGAGGTTGAGTTGTATGCCCCCAATGCTTCTAGCCAACCACCAACTAGCCAAGCAAATGAAGTTGAGGTGATTACTAGTGACAAAGTAATTCAAGAGGATGAAGATGCTCATGATGACGACGAAGAGCAAGAGGAAGGGTTTCTTGGTAATGATGTTGGTGACTTGGATGCGTACATAGCGTAAAAGGACATGGATCGTGAGTTGCCTTTTAGGCGTCAATATGCGTATGACTCGGATGACGAAGGTCCGGGGGAAGCGTTGGATGAGGATGGATTCACAAAGGAGGAAAACCAAATCCACTTTGAGTTGACTGGCTTAGAAAAAAGAACTCACTTGTTTCAAGATCTCAGCCTTGCCCATTAAGCTATTGTTGATGGTGGAATGAGAATGACGGCAATTGAGCCAACACCATGCCCGGATCCAGGCGAACCAAGGGAGGAGAATGAGGACGAGAATGCTTATTTGAAGAAAGGAGTGAAGTTTCTGAGCTTGCCTATGCTGAAGTTTTGGTTGTCTGACTATGCCATTTGGAACCATAGGCCATTTTATGTTGAGCACTCCAACATGAAGTTGCGTTACACCGTGAAGTGTGAGCAAGAAGGATGCCCATGGAAGGTTCATGCAAGAAAGCTTAAAGAAACCGAAGAATGGGTGTTAAGAAGTTGTGCTGCCACTCATAGGTGCAAACCGCCATCGAAACGACTTCGAAAGACACACCATCAACTCACATCCGAGTATCTCAGATACAAATGGATGAAAAATGTAGCCATTGATCCCACTGTGAAAGTGAGGTTTCTCATGCAGACGGTGAAAAAACAATTTGGTTATGAAGTCAAGTATGGGAAAGCATGGAAGGAAAAGGCAAATGCTATTAGGATGTTGTATGGTGGTTACGAAGAAGCATACAACCAGCTCCCGAGGTTGTTGGGCGTGATTGCACATAGGAATCCGGGCATGTTTTCATGTGGTCGATGATCACGAGGGAGTGTTCCACCGTGCCTTCTGGAGTTACGGACAATGTGTAGAGGCGTTTGAGCATTGTCGTCCGGTCTTGTCTATAGATGGCACATTCTTGACCGGTAGATACAAGGGCACACTAATGGTAGCAATGGCGCACTCATCAAACGACAATCATGTGTTGCCAGTGGCATTTGCTTTGGTGCCTTCCGAGCAACAAGACAACTGGGAGTGGTTCATGGGTCATGTTAGGCACAAGGTGATTGGGGCTAGGGAGGTATGCATCATATCAGACCGGCACCATAGCATACTCAAGGCAATGGACATTGTTATTCCAGGATTTCCAAAGCTTCACCACAGATGGTGCATGAGGCATTTCGTGGCCAACTTTTACCGGTAATGTAAGAGCAAGGAGCTCAGCAAAGACCATACCCATGTATGTGTGGACTTCACCACCGATGCTTTCGATGCTCGGTACAACAAACTCTTTGCAGCGGTGAACGAAGGGGGGAAAAGACTTCTTAACTAGGAATTTCAGCGAGAAGCACAAGTGGGCACGCGCTCATGACGATGGAGGTAGGTGATATGGCGACATGACGAGCAACCTGGTTGAATGTTTCAACAATGTGCTCAAGGGTGCTCGTTCATTGCCGGTGACTGCAATAGTGGAGTATACCTTCTTCAAGCTTAATGAGTACTTTCAGAGGCATTCTGAAGAGACTGCAAAATGGATAGGTGAAAAAATGGATTATCCAGAAAAGGTTGATGAATGCCTGCAGTTACAAGCAAGCAAGTCTTCACGGCAACAAGTTATCATATTCGACAAGAGTGAAATGATCTATCAAATTGATGAGCCAGGTGGCACAACACGAGACGGTTTTCAATATGGTGGTGTTGCATTTGAGGTGTGTCTCAAGACTCGATGGTGCCAGTGCGAGAGGCCTAGTAAGTATAATTGGCCATGCTCGCATTTGATAACGGCGGCGAAGGCGATAAACATACATTTTTGTGATGGGAAAACCGTGCGGATGCAAGAGTTCCATGTGGAAGCTACTAGGTTGACATGGGCGCCTCGATTTCACCCTTTCTTGGTCCAATCACAGTGGCCTGAGTACCATCGCCCTCATATTAAGCCAGACCCCTCCTGAAGATGGAGACCAAGGGTAGAAGGAAAACTAAGATGAAGACCAAGGGCAGACCAAGGGTTAGTTCCATTCAAATCATACAAGTTAGAGTCCAAAACAAGGGCAAAAGTGCTTGGAAAAGTAGATACGACGGAGACGTATCAACTCCCCCAAGCTTAAACCCTTGCTTGTCCTCAAGCAATTCAGTTGACAAACTGAAAGAGAAAAAGAAAAACTTTTACAAACTATGTTTGCTCTTGTTGTTGTACCTATGTCAAGCCAGCATTCAGGTTTTCAGCAAATATTATAACTAACCACATTTGCAATAATTCTCAGGTCTCATGTTTACTCATATCAATAACATAATCAGCTAGCAAGTCATAATAATAAATCTCGGATGACAACACTTTCTCAAAATAATCATAATATGATATAACAAGATGGTTGTAACACCCCGGAAGTAACTTTCCATATTTGTAACTCCAACTCTTGCCATTTTCGGCATTGTGATATGATATTCCCTCCGTGGTTGGGTTTTCTCCTTTTTGCATTTTGTCCATGTCATGCATTTTATATCATGTCATCATGTGCATCGCATTTGCATACGTGTTCGTCTCATGATTCCGAGCATTTTTCCCGTTGTCCGTTTTGCAATCCGCACTCCTATCTCCCGGCGGCCCTTTTACGCTTTTTCCGTGTGCGGGTACTAAACCTTCTCGGAATGGACCGAGGTTTGTCTAGTGGCCTTGGTATACCACCGTAGACCACCGGTCAAGTTTGGTCATTTGGAGCTCGTTTGGTACTCAACGGTTAACCGCACTCTCGCAAAGGCCTCTTTTAAGTTGCAGCCCAACACCCTCCAAAACAGCCCAATAACCCATCTAAGTCACTTCCATGCTCTCCGTCGTTCGATCACGATCGTGTGGCGAAAACTACACCTCATTTGGACTCTCCTAGCTCCTCTATGCCTATTTAAGCAAACCCTCCAAATCCGGGTCATTCCACCCCAAACCCTAAAATTTCCCTCGCGCGCGGACACGTCCCGGCGAGCAGACGCGTCCGCCCGTCGCCGCCCGGCCAACCGGGCGTGCCACGTGGCACCGCCGGTCCCAGATCGCCGCCTCGGCCTCGGCCCGGGGACGCCGCCCGCGCCCGAAGCCCGCCGCCGCTCGGCCGCCGCCGCCCTCCGCCGACGCAGCCTCGCCCCGCTCCTCCGCCGGCCGCCGCCGCGGTCCGCCCCTCGCCGCCACGCCGTCGCGCCTCCCTCCGTGACTCCTCCGCGCCGCGGCGCCCCTCGCCTCCGCCATGGCGCGTCGACTCCCCTCCGCCGCCCCGCTCCGGCTGCCTCCTCCTCCGGCGAGCCGGCCCGAGCCGCCGCCGCCGCCCTCGTCCGATCCCGGCCCGATCCGGCCTCGGGTCGTGCGATCCCGTTGACCTCTCTCCCCCTCCTTTTTTTCCTAAGTCTTTTATATCTTATTGATTTTGTTGCATTTTCAAAGTGGTATATCTTTGCATCTGTAGATCCATTTTGCGCATATAATATGTCAAAATGTTCGACTCGAAGAGTAGATCATTTCATCTCATTGCATCATTTTCATTTGAGATCATCTTGATGCCCGAAATGCTGTTGGAAGAGTGCTATGTGATGTTAGTTTCTGTTTCTTAACAGAACTTGCACTTTTGTTATTTTTGCCATGATTGATGTGTGCACCCTATGAATTTGAGTCCTACATGTGTTTTGCAATATGCCATGCCATCTTTCCAGGGGTATATGCCATGTATTTTTGTGATCTATGTGGTGACTAGCACAAGCATGCAAAGTAGGTGTCCTGCTGTAGCTGTTTTCAGCCCTGTTTAGCTGATTTTGATGCCATGTTAACTTGATGCTACCAAGAGATCCATGCATATTTTGAGATACTTCAGTAAGGATGTTTTGTAAAACATTTCTTGCTCTATCCATCCATTCCCTTGTTTGCAATTATGGAGTGCCATAGCTGGAGTCACTCGAGCTCTACTTTTGCTACCAAATGTTTCCTGGCAGATTGTTTACGTGTTATTCAATTTTGCCAAGGTTGTTGTGGTTGATCCATGTATGCTATGTTATTGTTCTTGCCATGTATGTCTTCTATGCCATGTCTTCTTGATGTATGTATGCTTAGTTTATCATTTAAGGCTCTGTAGTGAGTGCATTGAGCTTGTAAACATGCCTACTTGTTATCAGTTTTTGACATGCCATGTTGCTGAATCTGTTAACGAGACTTTCAATATTGACATGGGTGTTACTATATTTTCTGATCCTTTTTGGCTTATGGTCAGTAAGAGACTTTTGTTCTATGCTTTGAGTAGATTCATGCCATGCCATGTTTTGCTATTTTAAGTTCCTGTAGCATGTAGTTTTGTTGCTCTGAACATTGCAACCTGATGCTGTTTTTGCCATGTCCAGCCTGATATTTTGTGCACTTTTGCCATGCTTGTTTGAACCTGTTATGATGTGAACTAGCCGTAGCTCAGTGCTCATCTTTTGTCGAGCATCTTGTGTAGATCACTGCCATATACTTTGTTGGTACGTTTGGGTGCAGTAGCTTAATTTATTGTTGCTTGCTAAGTGGCATCATGCTGTTAATGGCAGATTTGTGCCATTCTTGTTTTGCTTGTCATTTGCAAACGGTGCATCCGTTTCCGGTGATCTTTATATCGATTTCAACCGAAATCATCTCATCTTTCCAGTGGCATACTTGGTTTGCCAAGTTGATGCCTGGTTCATCATTTACCTTCCGGAGCGCACATACGCATTGCATATCACATCCCGCATATCATGTCATGTTTTGCATCATGTTGATTATGCATTGCACCGTGATTTATTGTGGTTCCTTTGTTTGTGTTGTTGCTTTGGGTAGAGCCGGGAGACGAGTACGTGAACGAGGAACCTGTTGAGAACGCTTACGAGGATCAAGCTTTCGACAACTCTGAGAACATTGCAGGCAAGATGACCATACCCTCGAAATCACTTCTATCTTTGCTATGCTAGTTGCTCGCTCTTTTGCTATGCCTATGCTGTGATGCCTACCACTTGCTATATCATGCCACCCATATTGCCATGTCAGCCCCTAACCATCTTTTCCTAGCAAACCGTTGATTGGCTATGTTACCGCTTTGCTCAGCCCTCTTATAGCGTTGCTAGTTGCGGTGAAGCTGAAGTTTGTTCCTTGTTGAACATGGAGATGTTGTTCCTTGTTGGAACATGTTTACTTGTTGGGATATCACAATATATATCTGCTATAATTAATGCATCTATATACTTGGTAAAGGGTGGAAGGCTCGGCCTTATGCCTGGTGTTTTGTTCCACTCTTGCCACCTAGTTTCCGTCATACCGGTGTTATGTTCCTTGATTTCGCGTTCCTTACGGTTGGGTGATTTATGGGACCCCCTTGACAGTTCGCTTTGAATAAGACTCGTTCAGCAAGGCCCAACATTGGTTTTACCATTTGCCACCTAAGCCTTTTTCCCCCGGGTTTTTGCGAGCCCGAGGGTCATCTTTATTTTAACCCCCCCCGGACCAGTGCTCCTTCGAGTGCTGGCCCGAACCGAGCCGCCTGCGGGGCCACCACGGGGAAACTCGAGGCTTGATTTTACTCGTAGCCTGTCTCATCCAGATGTGCCCTGAGAACGAGATATGTGCAGCTCCTATCGGGATTTGTCGGCACAATCGGGCGGCTTTGCTGGTCTTGTTTTATTGCTGTCGAAATGTCTTGTAGTCCGGGATTCCGAGATTGATCGGGTCTTCCGGTAGAAGGAATATCCTTCGTTGACCGTGAGAGCTTATAATGGGCTAAGTTGGGACACCCCTGCAGGGTAATATCTTTCGAAAGCCGTGCCCGCGGTTATGAGGCAGATGGGAATTTGTTAATGTCCGGTTGTAGAAAACCCAAAGTTGACCTCAAATAAAATACACATCAACCGCGTGTGTAACCGTGATGGTCTCTTCTCGGCGGAGTCCGGGAGGTGAACACGGTGTTGGAGTTATGTCTGACGTAAGTAGTTCAGGATCACTTCTTGATCGCTACTAGTTTCACGACCGTGCTTTGCTCCTCTTCTCGCTCTCTTTTGCGATGTAGCCACCATATATGCTGGTCGCTTGCAGCAGCTCCACTTTACTATCCTGTCCTTCCTATAAGCTTAAATAGTCTTGATCTCATGGTGTGAGATTGCTGAGTCCCGTGACTCGCAGATACTTCCAAAACAGTTGCAGGTTACGATGATGCGGTGCAGGTGACTCAACCGAGCTCAAGTGGGAGTTCGACGAGGAACGTGGTCGTTACTATGTGTCTTTTCCCGATGATCGTAGTGGTGCCCAGTTGGGACGATCGGGGATCTGTGTAGCATTTGGGGTATCTTCTTTTATTTTGGTTCCGTAGTCGGACCTTGAGTGTACTCGAATGATGGATGTTTATTTATGTCTTGTGTGAAGTGGCGATCGTAAGCCAACTATGTATCTCTTTCCCCTATTTATTACATGGGTTGTGTGAAGATTACCTCACTTGCGACATTGCTTTCAATGCGGTTATGCCTCTAAGTCGTGCCTCGACACGTGGGAGATATAGCCGCATCGGGGGCGTTACAATGGTATCTCGCTAGCCCTTTCTGAGACCGCAAAACATAAATGCAGAGCACCTTCAATGATCAAGGACTGACTAGACATTGTAATTCATGGTAAAAGAGATCCAATCATAGTCATACCCGATATAAATTAGCAATAATGAATGCAAATGACAGTTGTGCTCTCCAGCTAGTGCTTTTAATAAGAGGGTGATGACTCAACATGAAAGTAAATAGATAGGACCTTCGCAGAGGGAAGCAGGGATTTGTAGAGGTGCCAGAGCTCGATTTTGAAATAGAGATAAATTATATTTTGAGCGGCATACTTTCATTGTCAACATAACAACTAAGAGATGACGATATCTTCCATGCTAAACAAATTATAGGCGGTTCCCAAACAGAATGGTAAAGTTTATACTCCCCCTCCTCCACAAGTATCAATCCATGGCTCGCTCGAAACAACGAGTGCCTCCAACACTCAACGGGTCCCAGGGGGAGTTTGTTTGCAATTATTTTGATTTAGTTTGCATAAAGCATGGGACTGGGCATCCCGGTGACCAGCCATTTTCTCGTGAGTGAGGAGCGGAGTCCACTCCTCTTGAGAATAACCCGCCTAACACGGAATATAAGGGCAGCACTAGTTGATATATGAGCTATTCAAGCATGCAAAACAGAATGATTATTTGAAGGTTTAGAGTTTGACACATACAAATTTACTTGGAACGGCAAGTAGATACCGCATATAGGAAGGTATAGTGGACTCATATGGCATAACTTTGGGGTTTAAGGGATTGGATGCACAAGCAGTATTCTCGTTTAGTACAAGTGAAGGCTAACAAAAGATTGGGAAGCGATCAACTAGAGAGCGACAACAGTCATGAACATGCATTAAAATTAATAAACATTGAATACAAGCATGAGTAGGATATAATCCACCATGAACATAAATATCGTGAAGGCTATGTTGATTTGTTTCAACTACATGCGTGAACATGTGCCAAGTCAAGTCACTTAAATCATTCAAAGGAGGATACCAACCCATCATACCACATCACAACCATTTTAATAGCATGTTGGCACGCAAGGTAGACCATTATAACTCATAGCTAATCAAGCATGGCACAAGCAACTATGATTTCTAATAGTCATTGCAAACATGTTTATTCATAATAAGTTGAATCAAGAACGACGGACTCATCATATTTACAAAAACAAAAGAGGTCGAGTTCATACCAGCTTTTCCCATCTGAGTAAGTCCATCATATATGTCATCATAATTTCCTTTCACTTGCACGACCGAACGATGTGAATAATAATAAGAGTGCACGTGCATTGGACTAAGCTGGAATCTGCGAGCATTAAATAAACAGGAGAAGGCAAGGCAATATGGGCTCTTGGTTAAATCAACAATAATGCATATAAGAGCCACTACAACAATTTAATCATGGTCTTCTCCTACTGACCCCTAAAGAAAAGAAAAGAAAAGAAAAACTATTTACACGGGAAAGCTCCCAACAAGCAAAAGAAGAACGGGAAATATTTTTGGGTTTTCTTTTTAATTATTATTACTACAGCAGGAAAAATAAACTACTACTAATTTTTTTGGTTTTTTTCTTAAGGTTTATTAAACACACAAGAAGAAAGCAGGAAAAAGAAAATAAACTGGCATGGATATTACAGTGAAAGAGTATGAGCACCGACATCTAGCAATGAGTGTGTGTGAACATGAGTGTAATGTCGGTTGGAAATACGTACTCCCCCAAGCTTAGGCTTTTGGCCTAAGTTGGTCTATTGCCAGGGATAGCCTGGCTGAAACCCGTAGGTGTAGCTGGGGTCGTACTGTGATGCAGAATAGTTGGGATCATAATGTGATGAAGAGGACTCTGACTGCCACTGGCTGGCAACCTCCTATGGATCCCAAGAATAAACAGATAGTCGTGGAGGCTCATCTTGTGGTTCCGGTTCCGGGGCTGGTGCAAGATTCCGATAGGCTTGAACAGCCGCCCACGGACCAATGCAAGGACCTGTAGACAAGTTAAACAAAGAGGGAGCAGGAAAAGTAATTGTCTCAGGGTGATGTTTATCAAAGTACAATTTATATTTGAGCTCCCCTTCGCGACCCTTAACAAGAAAATCATGCGCTAGCATACTCTTATAATCTAAATAAGCACAGGGCAACGCTGTTTCTTCTTTCTCCTCATGCCTAATAGGTATCTCAAAATATTCAGCTAGGCGTGAAGCATAAATGCCTCCAAAGATGGGGCCCTTAGTACGGTTCAGACTTAACCGTCTAGCAACAATTCCACCCATACTAACAGAGTTATTACGGTATAAACCATGAAACAAAATAATAATATCAGGAATGCTAAGGTTTCCACAGTTCCCGCGACCAATCAAGCAACGACTAGCAAATAAGGCAAAGTAGCGTAAAACAGGAAAATGTATGCTAGTAATCCTTGCATCAGAAACCTTCCTGGTTTCTCCCACAGCGATAGTGTTAATAAAAGCTTCCACTTCATTACGGTGTGGTTCATCTAAGGTGCCCTCAAAAGGTATTTTGCAAACCTCGCAAAATTCAGCTAATGTCATCTCCTTAACAACGTCATATAAATGGACCTCTACTGTTGGAGGTGATTTCTTAGGGAAAAAGTAGAAGTTCTGCACAAAAGTATTTGTGAGTAAGAGATACTGAAGACGTTGGTCGCGGAGGAAGTCGGTGAGGCCGGCGTTCTCAATTAATAGATGGAAATCCTCATAAATCCCGGCTCTCCTCAAGAATTCATCGGAAGGCCATTCACATGGCCGGACCTCCGCGGTGCGAGGCAAATTAAATTTGGGCTTCTACTCTTCTTCCTTTTGTTTTTCCCTCGAGCTTCGGCTCGACGAGCCCCTCAAAAGTCACTTCATTATTTCTGAAATAATCTGAAATTTTTTAGTAACTTCAAACAAAAGTGAACCAACTTCAATAAAACTGATAGAAACTACTCATACAAGTGCCTAGAGCATATATCAAGCATTAGAACTACTTGGAACCATATAAATTTGACATGCAAGCTCAAGAACATGGTCATCTATGCAGCACAAATTTGCAATGAATAAAGCACTAGAACAAAAACTAATTGGACCAATGGAGGAGTCACATACCAAGGAACGATCTCCCAAGCAGTTTTTGAGAGGTGCTTTGAGCAAGGAGATCGAAAATCACAGCAAAAGTGGTGGAACACGAGCTTGAGTTGGTTTTTCGGGTTTGTGTGAGGCAGAGGAAGAAGATGGATGCAGGATAAGTGGAGGAGGGCCACCGTGGGCCCACGAGGCAGGGGTGCGCCGAGGGGGTAGGCGCGCCTCCACCCTCGTGGCAGTGGCAGCTCCCCAGCATGTAATTTTTGCACTATAAATCCTCAAATATCCCCGAAAAAATCATATTAAATTGGCATGGCATTCTGAGGACTTCTATTTTCGGGGTATTTTTATATTGCACGGATAAATCAGGAAACAGACAGAAAAAATACTATTTTTACTTTATTTCTACTAAGTAACAGAAAATATAAAGAGGGTACAGAAGGTCGTGCTTCTAGTTTCATCCATCTCATGCTCATAAAAAAGAATCCACTAACAAGGTTGATCAAGTCTTGTTAACAAACTCATTCCGATAATCATGGAACCGGAGAAATTTCGAATAACACTATGTTACCTCAACGGGCATATGGACATCCCCAATAATAAGTATATCATATTTCTTCTTGACAGTAGGGAGAGGAAATTCAAAACCTCCAAATATAATCAATGGAATTTTTCCAATAGAGTTGATACTATGAACTTGAGGTTGTTTCCACGGAAAGTGTACCGTATGCTCATTACCATTAACATGAAAAGTGACATTGCCTTTGTTGCAATCAATAACAACCCCTGCAGTATTAAGGAAAGGTCTTCCAAGAATAATAGACATACTATCGTCCTCGGGAATATCAAGAATAACAAAGTCCGTTAAAATAGTAACGTTTGCAACCACAACAGCACATCCTCACAAATACCGGCAGTGTATAGCAGTTGATTTATCAGCCATTTGCAAAGATATTTCAGTAGGTGTCAACTTATTCAAGTCAAGTCTATGATATAAAGAGAGAGGCATAACACTAACACCGGCTCCAAGATCACATAAAGCAATTTTAACATAATTTCTCTTAATGGAGCATGGTATAGTAGGTACTCCTGGATCTCCAAGTTTCTTTGGTATTCCACCCTTAAAAGTATAATTAGCAAGCATGGTGGAAATTTCAGCTTCCGGTATCTTTCTTTTATTTGTAACAATATCTTTCATATATTTAGCATAAGGATTCATTTTGAGCATATCACCAATCGACACGCAAAAAGATGGGTCTAATCATTTCAGCAAAGCGCTCAAAATCCTCATCATCCTTTTCTTGGATGGTTTCAGAGGAAAAGGCATGGGTTTCGAACCCATGGTTCTCTTTCTTTACCGTGCTTCCTAGCAACAAAATCTCTCTTATCATAACGTTGATTCTTTGATTGTGGGTTATCAAGATCAACAAGAGGTTCAACTTCTACATCATTATCATTACTAGGTTGAGCATCATCATGAACATTATCATTAACATTTTCACTAGGTTCATGTTCATTACAGATTGTGTTTGAAGATCGGACATAGAGATATCATTTGGATTATCAGGTGGTTCAGCAACAGGTTCACTAGAAGTTTGCACAGTCCTATCATTTTTCTTTTTCTTCCTTTTAGAAGAACTAGGTACATCAATATTATTTCTCTGAGAATCTTGCTCGATTCTCTTAGGGTGGCCTTCAGGATACAAAGGTTCCTGAGTCATTCTACCAGTTCTAGTAGCCACTCTAACAGCATAATCATTTTTCTTACTATTCATTTCATCAAGCACTTCTTTATGAGCTTTAAGTACGTGTTCTACTTGAGTGGTAACCATGGAAGCATGTCTGCTAACAAGTTTAAGTTCACCTCTAATATTGGCCATATAATCACTCAAGCGTTTAATCATAAAGGTATTCTGTTTTAATTGTCTACCAAAATAAGCATTAAAGTCATCTTGCTTAAACATAAAGTTATCAAACTCATCCAAGCACTGACTAGCAATTTTAGTAGGAGGTACTTTAGCTTTATCATATCTATAGAGAGAATTTACCTTTACTACGTGTCGGGATATCGGGATCGGGAGGTTCTTGATGAATAAAGAATTGAGATCATAGACTTCTTCAACAAAGTGTAGATTAAGACCATGTATTTCTTCAATAGGAGGTAAATTCTTAACATCTTCAGCTTTAATACCTTTTTCTTTCATAGATTTCTTTGCCTCTTGCATATCTTCGGGACTGAGAAATAAAACACCTCTCTTTTTTGGAGTTGGTTTAGGAATTGGCTCAGGAGCTGGCTCGGGAGTTGGTTCAGGAGGTGCCCAATTATTTTCATTTGTCAACATATTATTCAATAGAATTTCAGCTTCATCCGGTGTTCTTTCCCTGAAAAGAGAACTAGCACAACTATCCAGGTAATCTCTGGAAGCATCGGTTAGTCCATTATAAAAGATATCAAGTATTTCAGGTTTCTTAAGAGGATGATCAGGCAAAGCATTAAGTAACTTGAGAAGCCTCCCCCAAGCTTGTGTTGGGGAACGTTGCAGAAAATTAAAATTTTTCCTATGGTTTCACCAAGATCCATCTATGAGTTCATCTAAGCAACGAGTCAAGGGAGTGAGTTTGCATCTACATACCACTTGTAGATCGCGTGCGGAAGCTTTCGAGGGGATGGTGATGATGGAGTCGTACTCGGATCACCGATGACCAAAGCGCTGAACGGACAGCACCTCCGCGTTCAACACACGTACAGGTACGGGCAACGCTCCTCCGTCTTGATCCAGCAAGGAGGAAGGAGAGGTTGAGGAAGATGGCTCCAACAGCAGCACGACGGCGTGATGATGAAGGAGTGACAGTTCTCCGGCAGGGCTTCGCCAAGCGCACGCGGAGAAGGAGAGGTGTTGGGGAGGGGAGGGGCTGCGCCTTCAATTGTGTGTTGCAGCCCTCCCCTCACCCCTCTATTTATAGGGGAAGGGAGGAGGGGGGGCCGGCCCCCTCTAGATGCATCTAGAGGGGGCGGCCAAGGGGAGGGGGGCTTGCCCCCCAAGCAAGGGGGGCGCCCCCCTTAGGGTTCCCCCCTCAACCCTAGGCGCATGGGCCCAAGGGGAGGGGTGCGCCCAGCCCAACAGGGGCTGGCTGCCTCCCACGCAGCCCAAGTGGCCCCCCGAAAGGGGTGGCCCCTCCCGTGGTCTGCGGAACCTTTCGGTGGCCCCTCCATAATACCGATATGACCGAAACTTTTCCGGCGTCCGCTTGACAACTTCCCATATATAAATCTTTACCTCCGGACCATTCGAAACTCCTCGTGACGTCCAGGGATCTCATCCGGACTCTGAACAACATTCGGTAATCACATACAAGTCTTCCTAATAACCCTAGCGCCACCGAACCTTATGTGTAGACCCTACGGGTTCGGGAGACATGCAGACATGACCGAGACGCTCTCAGGTCAATAACCAACAACGGGATCTGGATACCCATGTTTGCTCCCACATGCTCCTCGATGATGTCATCGGATGAACCACGATGTCGAGGATTCAAGCAACCCAGATATCGTTCCCTTTGTCGGACGGTGTGTTACTTGCGAGACTTCGATCGTCGGTATCCCAATACCTCGTTCAGTCTCGTTATCGCAAGTCACTTTACTCGCATACCGTAATGCATGATCCCGTGACCAGACACTTGATCACTTTGAGCTCATTATGATGATGCACTACCGAGTGGGCCCAGTGATACCTCTCCGTGTCGGAGTGACAAATCCTCGTCTCGATCCGTGTCAACCATCAGACACTTTCGGAGATACTGTAATGCACCTTTATAGTCACCCGATTCACGTTGACGCGTTTGGTACACCCAAAGCATTCCTACGGTATCCGGGAGTTACACGATCTCATGGTCTAAGGAATAGATACTTGGCATTGAGAAAGCTCTAGCAAAACGAACTACACGATCTTGTGCTATGCTTAGGATTGGGTCTTGTCCATCACGTCATTCTCCTAATGACTGAAGGAAATATGCCCTAGAGGCAATAATAAAGTTATTATTTATTTCCTTATATCATGATAAATGTTTATTATTCATGCTAGAATTGTATTAACCGGAAACATAATACATGTGTGAATACATAGACAAACAGATAGTCACTAGTATGCCTCTACTAGATTAGCTCATTAATCAAGATGGTTATGTTTCCTAACCATAGACATGTGTTGTCATTTGATTAATGGGATCACATCATTAGGAGAATGATGTGATTGACATGACCCATTTCATTAGCTTAGCACTTGATCGCTTAGTATGTTGCTTATGCTATCTTCATGACTTATACAAAGTTCCTGCAACTATGAGATTATGCAACTCCTGTTTACGGAGGAACACTTTGTGTGCTACCAAACATCACAACGAATCGGGTGATTATAAAGGTACTCTACAAGTGTCTCCGAAAGTATATGTTGAGTTGGCATGAATCAAGATTAGGATTTGTCACTCCGATTGTCGGAGAGGTATCTCTGGGCCTTCTCGGTAATACACATCACATAAGCCTTGCAAGCATTGCAACTAATGAGTTAGTTGTGAGATGATGTATTACGGAACGAGTAAAGAGACTTACGTAACGAGATTGAACTAGGTATTGGATACCGACGATCGAATCTCGGGTAAGTAACATGCCGATGACAAAGGGAACAACGATGTTGTTATGCGGTTTGACCGATAAAGATCTTCGACAATATGTAGGAACCAATATGGGCATCCAGGTTCCGCTATTGGTTATTGACCAAGAATGGTTCTAGGTCATGTCTACATAGTTCTCGAACCGTAGGGTCCGCACGCTTAAGGTTTCAATGACGGTTATATTATGAGTTTATGTATTTTGATGTACCAAGGAGTTCGAGTCCCGGATGTGATCACGGACATGACGAGGAGTCTCAAATGTTCGAGACATAAAGATTGATATATTGGACGGCTATATTCGGACACGGAAAGGTTCGGAAGTTTCGGAGAAAACGGAGTGCCGAGGGGTTACCGAACCCCCGGGAAGTAATGGGCCTTATTGGGCCAAGAGGGGAGAGAGGGCTGCACCAGGAGGTGGCGCCCCCATGGGGAGTCCGAATTGACTAGGAAGGGGCGCGCCCCCTTCCCTCTCCTCTCCTCTCTTTCCTTCCCCTTCCTCTTCCTAGTAGGACTAGGAAAGGGAGTCCTACTCCTACTAGGAGGAGGACTCCCGCCTCCTGGTGCGCCTCCTAGGGCCGACCGCCCTCCCCTTGCTCCTTTATATACGGGGCAGGGGGCACCCTAGAACACACAAGTTGATCTTCGTGATCGTTCCTTAGCCGTGCAGCGGTGCCCCCTCCACCATATTCCACCTCGGTCATATTGTAGCGGTGCTTAGGCGAAGCCCCGCGACGGTAGAACATCAAGATCGCCACCACGCCGTCGTCGACGGAACTCCTCCCGACGCTTTGCTGGATCGAGCCCGGGATCGCCATCGAGCTGAACATGTGCTAAGAACTCGGAGGTGCCGAGTAACGGTGCTTGGATCGGTCGGATCGTGAAGACGCACGACTACATCAACCGCGTTGATATAACGCTTCGCTTTCGGTCACGAGGGTACGTGGGACGGACACTCTTCCTCTCGTTGCTATGCCATCACCATGGTCTTGCGTGATCGTAGGAAATTTTTGAAATTACTACGTTACCCAACAATGGCATCCGAGCCAGGTTTTATGCGTTGATGTCATATGCACGAGTAGAACACAAGTGAGTTGTGGGCGATACAAGTCATACTGCCTACCAGCATATCATACTTTGGTTCAGCGGTATTGTGAGATGAAGCGGCCCGGACCGACATTACGCAGACGCTTACGCGAGACTGGTTTCACGTGCTACGAGCACTCGTGCTTAAAGGTGGCTGGCGGGTGTCTGTCTCTCTCACTTTAGTTGAACTGAGTGTGGCTACGCCCGGTCCTTGAGAAGGTTAAACGGAGTCTATTTGACGAAGTATCGCTGTGGTTTTGATGCGAGGTGAGAACGGTTCTTGCTCAGCCCGTAGCAGCCACGTAAAACTTGCAACAACAAAGTAGAGGACGCCTAACTTGTTTTTGCAGGGCATGTTGTGATGTGATATGGTCAAGACGTGATGCTATATTTTATTGTATGAGATGATCATGTTTTGTAACCGAAGTTATCGGCAATCGGCAGGAGCCATATGGTTGTCGCTTATTGTATGAAATGCAACGCCATGTAATTGCTTTACTTTATCACTAAGCGGTAGCGATAGTCGAGAAGCAATAGTTGGCGAGACGACAACGATGCTACGATGGAGATCAAGGTGTCGCTACCGGTGACGATGGTGATCATGACGGTGCTTCGAGATGGAGATCACAAGCACAAGATGATGATGGCCATATCATATCACTTATATTGATTGCATGTGATGTTTATCCTTTATGCATCTTATCTTGCTTTGTTTGACGGTAGCATTATAAGATGATCTCTCACTAAAATTATCAAGAAGTGTTCTCCACGAGTATGCACCGTTGCTAAAAGTTCAGAGTACCCGGACACCACATGATGATCGGTGTGATAAGTTCTACGTCCATCTACAACGGGTGCAAGCCAGTTTTTGCACACGCAGAATACTCAAGTTAAACTTGACGAGCCTAGCATATGCAGATATGGCCTCGAACACGGAGACCGAAAGGTCGAACGTGAATCATATAGTAGCTATGATCAACATAGTGATGTTCACCATTGAAACTACTCCATCTCACGTGATGATCGGACATGGTTTAGTTAATTTGGATCACGTAAACACTTAGATGACTAGAGAGATGTCTGTCTAAGTGGGAGTTTTAATATGATTAATTAAAACTTAAATTATCATGAACTTAGTACCGATAGTATTTTGCTTGTCTATGTTTCTTTGTAGATAGATGGCTCGTGCTGTTGTTCCGTTGAATTTTAATGCGTTCCTTGAGAAAGCAAAGTTGAAAGATGATGGTAGCAATTACACGGACTGGGTCCGAACTCGAGGATTATCCTCATTGCTGCCCGTAAAAATTACGCCCAGGAAGCACCGCTGGGTGCCGTGCCTGCTGCAGAGCTGCACCGAAGTTGTGAACGTCTGGCAAAGCAAAGTCGATGACTACTCTATAGTTCGATGTGCCATGCTTTACGGCTTAGAACCGGGTCTTCAACGACGTTTTGAACGTCATGGAGCATATGAGATGTTCCAGAGTTGAAGTTAATATTTCAAGCAAATGCCCGGATTGAGAGATATGAAGTCTCCAATAAGTTCTATAGCTGCAAGATGGAGGAGAATAGTTTCATCGGTGAGCACATACTCAAAATGTCCGGGTATAATAATCACTTAATTCAGCTGGGAGTTAATCTTCCGGATGATAGTGTCATTGATGAATTCTCCAATCACAGCCACCAAGCTACAAGAGCTTCGTGATGAACTATAACATGCAAGGGATGACTAAGACAATTCTGAGCTCTTCGCAATGCTAAAAGTCATGGAGGTAGAAATCAAGAAAGAGCATCAAGTGTTGATGGTCAACAAGACCACTAGTTTCAAGAAAAGGGCAAAGGAAAGAAGAAGGAAACTTCAAAAGAACAGCAAGAAAGTTGCTGATCAAGAGAAGAAACCCAAGTCTGGACCTAAGCCAAATCGAGTGTTTTACCGCAAGCAAACTGGACACCGGAAGCGGAACTGCCCCAAGTATTTGGCGGATAAGAAGGATGGCAAGGTGAACAAAGGTATATGTGATATACATGTTATTGATGTGTACCTTACTAGAGCTCGTAGTAGCACTGGTATTTGATACTGGTTACTGCTGCTCATATTTGCAACTCAAACAGGACTACGAATAGACGAGCACCGGCAAAGGACGAGGTGACGATGCGTGGGAAATGGTTCCAAAGTCAATGTGATCGCGGTCGGCACGCTACCTCTACATCTACCTTCGGGATTAGTTTTAGACCTAAATAATTGTTATTTGGTGCCGCGTTGAGCATGAACATTATATCTGGATCTTGTTTGATGCGAGACGGTTATTCATTTAAATCAGAGAATAATGGTTGTTCTATTTATATGAGTAATATCTTTATGGTCATGCACCCTTGAAGAATGGTCTATTCTTATTGAATCTCGACAGTAGTGATACACATATTCATAATGTCGAAGCCAAAAGATGCATAGTTGATAATGATAGTGCAACTTATTTGTGGCATCGCCGTTTAGGTCATATTGGTGTAAAGCGATGAAGAAACTCCATACAGATGGACTTTTGGAATCACTTGATTATGAATCACTTGGTACTTATGAACCATGCCTCATGGGCAAGATGACTAAAACGCCATTCTCCGGTTGTATGGAGAGAGAAACAGACTTGTTGGAAATCATACATACAAATGTGTGTGGTCCGATGAATGTTGAAGCTCGTGGTGGATATCATTATTTTCTCACCTTCACAGATGATTTAAGCAGATATGGGTATATCTACTTGATGAAACATAAATCTGAAACATTTGAAAAGTTCAAAGAATTTCAGAGTGAAGTTGAAAATCATCGTAACAAGAAAATAAAGTTTCTACGATCTGATCGTGGAGGAGAATATTTGAGTTACGAGTTTGGTCTACATTTGAAGCAATGCGAATAGTTTAGCAACTCACGCCACCGGAACACCACAGCGTAATGGTGTGTCCGAACGTCGAATCGTACTTTACTAGATATGGTGCGATCTATGATGTCTATTTCCGATTTACCGCTATCGCTTTGGGGTTATGCTTTAGAGACGGCCGCATTCACGTTAAATAGGACACCGTCAAAATCCGCTGAGACGACGCCTTATGAACTATGGTTTAGCAAGAAACCAAAGTTGTCGCTTCTGAAAGTTTGGGGTTGCGATGCTTATGTGAAGAAACTTCAACCCGATAAGCTTGAACCCAAATCGAAAAATGTGTCTTCATAGGATACCCAAAGGAGACATTGGGTATACCTTCTATCACAGATCCGAAGGCAAGACATTTGTTGTTAAAATGGATCCTTTCTAGAGAAGGAGTTTCTCTCGAAAGAAGTGAGTGGGAGGAAAGTGGAACTTGATGAGGTAATAGTACCAGCTCCCTTATTGAAAGTAGTTAAATCACGAAATCAGTTTCGTAACACCTACACCAGTTAGTGAGGAAGATAATGATGAAGATCATGAAACTTCAGATCAAGTTGTCACCTGAATCAGAGATCAACCAGAATAAAATCCGCACTGAGTGGTACGGTAATCCTATTCGGAAGTCATGCTACTAGATCATGGTGAACCTACGAACTATGAAGAAGCGATGGTGAGCCCAGATTCGCAAAATGGCTTGAGGCCATGAAATCTGAGATGGGATCCATGTATGAGAACAAAGTATGGACTTTGGTAGACTTGCCCGATGATCGGCAAGCTATTGAGAATAAATGGATTTTAAGAAGAAGACCGACGCGATGGTAATGTAACTGTCTACAAAGCTCTACTTGTTGCAAAAGGTTTTCGACAAGTTCAAGGGGTTGACTACGATGAGACTTTCTCACCAGAAGCGATGCTTAAGTCTGTCCGAATCATGTTAGCAATTGCCGCATTTTAAGATTATGAAATTTGGCAAATGGATGTAAAACTGCATTCTTGAATGGATTTCTAGAAGAAGAGTTGTATATGATGCAACCAGAAGGTTTTGTTGATCCAAAGGGTACTAACAAAGTGTGCAAGCTCCAACGATCAATTTATGGTGCGGTGCAAGCCTCTCGGAGTTGGAATAAACGCTTTGATAGTGTGATCAAAGATATGGTTTTATCTGAGACTTTTGGAGAAGCCTGTATTTACAAGAAAGTGAGTGGGAGCTCAGAGCATTTCGATATTATATGTGGACGACATATTGTTGATTGGAAATGATATAGAATTTCTGGATAGCATAAAAGGATACTTGAATAAAAGTTTTTCAATGAAAGACCTCGGTGAAGCTGCTTACATATTGGGCATGAAGATCTATAGAAATAGATCAAGACGCTTAATAGGACTTTCACAAAGCACATACCTTGATAAAGTTTTAAAGAAGTTCAAAATGGATCGTGCAAAGAAAGGTTTTTACCTCTAGTACAAGGTGTAAAATTGAGTCGACTCAATGCCCCCACCACAGCAGAAGATAGAGAGAAAATGAAAATGTTCCTATGCTTCAGCCATAGGCTCTATCATGTATGCAATGCTGTGTACCAGACTGACGATGCTTAGCTGTAAGCTTGGCAGGAAGGTACCAAAGTAATCCAGAGTGGATCATCGACAGCGGTCAAGAACATCCTGAAATACCGAAAAGGACTAAGGATATGTTTCTCGATATGGAGGTGACAAAGAGCTAGTCGTAAATGGTTACGCCGATGCAAGTTTTGACATCGATCCGGACGATTCTAAATCGTAAACCGGATACGTATTTTTATTAAACGGTGGAGCTGTAAGTTGGTGCAGTTCTAAACAAAGCGCCGTGGCGGGATCTACATGTGAAGCGGAGTACATAGCTGCTTCGAAGCAGCAAATGAAGGAGTCTGGATGAAAGAGTTCATTTCAGATCTAGGTGTCATACCTAGTGCATCGGGACCAATGAAGATCTTCGTGACAATATGGTGCAATTGCCTTGGCAAAGGAATCCAGATTTCACAAGAGGACCAAGCATATCAAGAGACGCTTCAATTCCATTCGGGACCAAGTCCAAGTGGGAGACATAGAGATTTGCAAAATACATACGGATCTGAATGTTGCAGACCGCTGACTAAGCCTCTTCCACGAGCAAAACATGATCAGCACCAAGACTCCATGGGTGTTAGAATCATTCTTGTGTAATCTAGATTATTGACTCTAGTGCAAGTGGGAGATCAAGGAAATATGCCCTAGAGGCAATAATAAAGTTATTATTTATTTCCTTATATCATGATAAATGTTTATTATTCATGCTAGAATTGTATTAACCGGAAACATAATACATGTGTGAATACATAGACAAACAGATAGTCACTAGTATGCCTCTACTAGACTAGCTCATTAATCAAGATGGTTATGTTTCCTAACCATAGACATGTGTTGTCATTTGATTAATGGGATCACATCATTAGGAGAATGATGTGATTGACATGACCCATTTCATTAGCTTAGCACTTGATCGCTTAGTATGTTGCTTATGCTATCTTCATGACTTATACAAAGTTCCTGCAACTATGAGATTATGCAACTCCTGTTTACGGAGGAACACTTTGTGTGCTACCAAACATCACAACGAATCGGGTGATTATAAAGGTACTCTACAAGTGTCTCCGAAAGTATATGTTGAGTTGGCATGAATCAAGATTAGGATTTGTCACTCCGATTGTCGGAGAGGTATCTCTGGGCCTTCTCGGTAATACACATCACATAAGCCTTGCAAGCATTGCAACTAATGAGTTAGTTGTGAGATGATGTATTACGGAACGAGTAAAGAGTATTACCGGTAACGAGATTGAACTAGGTATTGGATACCGACGATCGAATCTCGGGTAAGTAACATGCCGATGACAAAGGGAACAACGATGTTGTTATGCGGTTTGACCGATAAAGATCTTCAGAGAATATGTAGGAACCAATATGGGCATCCAGGTTCCGCTATTGGTTATTGACCAAGAATGGTTCTAGGTCATGTCTACATAGTTCTCGAACCGTAGGGTCCGCACGCTTAAGGTTTCAATGACGGTTATATTATGAGTTTATGTATTTTGATGTACCAAGGAGTTTGGAGTCCCGGATGTGATCACGGACATGACGAGGAGTCTCAAATGTTCGAGACATAAAGATTGATATATTGGATGGCTATATTCGGACACGGAAAGGTTCGGAAGTTTCGGAGAAAACCGGAGTGCCGAGGGGTTACGGAACCCCGGGAAGTAATGGGCCTTATTGGGCCAAGAGGGGAGAGAGGGCTGCACCAGGAGGTGGCGCGCCCCCATGGGGAGTCCGATTGACTAGGAAGGGGGCGCGCCCCTTCCCTCTCCTCTCCCTCTCATTCCTTCCCCTTCCTCTTCCTAGTAGGACTAGGAAAGGGAGTCCTACTCCTACTAGGAGGAGGACTCCCCCTCCCTTGGTGCGCCTCCTAGGGCCGACCGCCCTCCCCTTGCTCCTTTATATACGGGGCAGGGGGGCACCCTAGAACACACAAGTTGATCTTCGTGATCGTTCCTTAGCGTGCAGCGGTGCCCCCTCCACCATATTCCACCTCGGTCATATTGTAGCGGTGCTTAGGCGAAGCCCGCGACAAGAGAACATCAAGATCGCCACCACGCCGTCAGGTCGACGGAACTCCTCCCGACGCTTTGCTGGATCGAGCCCGGGATCGCCATCGAGCTGAACGTGTGCTAAGAACTCGGAGGTGCCGAGTAACGGTGCTTGGATCGGTCGGATCGTGAAGACGACGACTACATCAACAGCGTTGATATAACGCCCGCTTCGGTCTCACGAGGGTACGTGGACGGACACTCTTCCCTCTCGTTGCTATGCCATCACCATGGTCTTGCGTGATCGTAGGAATTTTTTGAAATTACTACGTTACCCAACAAATGGCATCCGAGCCAGGTTTTATGCGTTGATGTCATATGCACGAGTAGAACACAAGTGAGTTGTGGGCGATACAAGTCATACCGCCTACCAAAGCATGTCATACTTTGGTTCAGCGGTATTGTGAGATGAAGCGGCCCGGACCGACATTACGCCAGACGCTTACGCGAGACTGGTTTCACCGCTACGAGCACTCGTGCTTAAAGGTGGCTGGCGGGTGTCTGTCTCTCTCACTTTAGTTGAACTGAGTGCATACGCCCGGTCCTTGAGAAGGTTAAAACGGAGTCTATTTGACGAAGTATCGTTGTGGTTTTGATGCGAGGTGAGAACGGTTCTTGCTCAGCCCGTAGCAGCCACGTAAAACTTGCAACAACAAAGTAGAGGACGCCTAACTTGTTTTTGCAGGGCATGTTGTGATGTGATATGGTCAAGACGTGATGCTATATTTTATTGTATGAGATGATCATGTTTTGTAACCGAAGTTATCGGCAATCGGCAGGAGCCATATGGTTGTCGCTTATTGTATGAAATGCAACGCCATGTAATTGCTTTACTTTATCACTAAGCGGTAGCGATAGTCGAGAAGCAATAGTTGGCTAGACGACAACGATGCTACGATGGAGATCAAGGTGTCGCGCGGTGACGATGGTGATCATGACGGTGCTTTGAGATGGAGATCACAAGCACAAGATGATGATGGCCATATCATATCACTTATATTGATTGCATGTGATGTTTATCCTTTATGCATCTTATCTTGCTTTGTTTGACGGTAGCATTATAAGATTATCTCTCACTAAAATTATCAAGAAGTGTTCTCCGAGTATGCACCGCTGCTAAAAGTTCAGTAGTACCCGCACACCACATGATGATCGGGTGTGATAAGTTCTACGTCCATCTACAACGGGTGCAAGCCAGTTTTGCACACGCAGAATACTCAGAGTTAAACTTGACGAGCCTAGCATATGCAGATATGGCCTCGAACACGGAGACCGAAAGGTCGAACGTGAATCATATAGTAGCTATGATCAACATAGTGATGTTCACCATTGAAACTACTCCATCTCACGTGATGATCGGACATGGTTTAGTTAATTTGGATCACGTAAACACTTAGATGACTAGAGAGATGTCTGTCTAAGTGGGAGTTTTAATATGATTAATTAAAACTTAAATTATCATGAACTTAGTACCGATAGTATTTTGCTTGTCTATGTTTATTGTAGATAGATGGCTCGCTGTTGTTCCGTTGAATTTTAATGCGTTCCTTGAGAAAGCAAAGTTGAAAGATGATGGTAGCAATTACACGGACTGGGTCCGTAACTCGAGGATTATCCTCATTGCTGCCCGGAAAAATTACGCCTGGAAGCACCATTGGTGCCGTGCCTGCTGCAGGAGCTGCACGAAGTTGTGAACGTCTGCAAAGCAAAGCTGATGACTACTCTATAGTTCAAGCATGTGCCATGCTTTACGGCTTAGAACCGGGTCTTCAACGACGTTTTGAACGTCATGGAGCATATGAGATGTTCCAGGAGTTGAAGTTAATATTTCAAGTAATAAATCATATCCTGGGGACTACGCACACAACCAAGATCAAGAGAATTAAACCATATCTTAGCATCACCCTTTAATGAGAACAGAAATATTTTGAGTATATAAAAGTAGTGCGATCTCTCATCATTAGTAAACAGGGCAACTATATCATTTAACTTAGTAAGATGTGCCACAACAGTTTCAGATTCATAGCCATAAAAAGGATCAGATTCAACCAAAGTAATTATATCAGGATCAACAGAGAATTCATAATAATCCTTATCAGGAACACAGATAGGTGAAGTAGCAAAAGCAGGGTCGGGTCTCATCCTATCTCTAAGAGATTCTTTACTCCATTTAACTAGCAACCTCTTAAGTTCATATCTATCCTTACAAGCAAAAATAGTTGCAGAAGATTCAACATCAAAAAGATAACCCTCAGGAATAGCAGGCATATTTTCATCATCACTTTCATCATTGTATTCATTTTCAATAATTTCTCTTTCTCTAGACCTAGAAATTTGTTCATCTAGAAATTCACCAAGGGGCACAATAGTATCAAGCATAGAAGTAGTTTCATCATAAGTATCATGCATAGCGAAGTGGCATCATCAATAACATGCGACATATCGAACTAATAGCGAAGCAGGTTTAGGTGTCGCTAGCTTACTCATAATGAAGGTGAATCAAGTGCGAGCTAGATGGCAGTTCCTTACCTCCCTCGTAGTTGAGGGATAAATTGTTGTCTTAGCGTCTTTCAAGTTCTTCATAGTGTCCAGCAGATATAAATCCCAAGTGACTCAAAGAATAGAGCTATGCTACCCGCAACGGCGCCGTAAAAAGGTCTTGATAACCCACAAGTATAGGGGATCGCAACAGTTTTCGAGGGTAGAGTATTCAACCCAAATTTATTGATTCGACACAAGGGGAGCCAAAGAATATTTTCAAGTATTAGCAGCTGAGTTGTCAATTCAACCACACCTGGAAACTTAGTATCTGCAGCAAAGTGTTTAGTAGCAAAGTAATATGATAGTGGTTGTAACGGTAACAAAAGTAAAGACAGCAAAAATAATGTTTTTGGTATTTTTGTAGTGATTGTAACAGTAGCAGCGGAAAAGTAAATAAGTGAGAACCAATATATGGAAAACTCAGAGGCACCGGATCGTGATGGATAATTATGCCGGATGTGGTTCGTCATGTAATGATCATAACATAGGGTGACATGTAACTAGCTCCAATTCATCAATATAATGTAGGCATGTATTCAATATAGTCATACGTGCTTATGGAAAAGAACTTGCATGACATCTTTTGTCCTACCCTCCCGTGGCAGCGGGGTCCTATTGGAAACTAAGGGATATTAAGGCCTCCTTTTAATAGAGAACCGGAACAAAGCATTAGCATATAGTGAATATATGAACTCCTCAAACTATGGTCATCACCGGGAGTGGTCCCGATTATTGTCACTTCGGGGTTGCCGGATAATAACACATAGTAGGTGACTATAGACTTGCAAGATAGGATCAAGAACACACATATATTCATGAAAACATAATAGGTTCAGATCTGAAATCATGGCACTCGGGCCCTAGTGACAAGCATTAAGCACAGCAAATTCATAGCAACATCAATCTCAGAACATAGTGGATACTAGGATCAAACCCTAACAAAACTAACTCGATTACATGATAAATCTCATCCAACCCATCACCGTCCAGCAAGCCTACGATGGAATTACTCACGCACGGCGGTGAGCATCATGAAATTAGTGATGGAGGATGGTTGATGATGATGACGGCGATGAATCCCTTCGAGCCCTGAACGGACTCGGATCAGCCCTCCGAGAGAGATTAGGGCTTGGCGGCGGCTCCGTGATCGTAAAACGCGATGAAACTTTCTCTGATTTTTCCTCGAAAGCCAATATATGGAGTTGGAGTTGGCGCCGAGGGTCTCGTGGGGCCCACGAGGTAGGGGCGCCCCACCCTCGTGGACAGGTGTGGGCCCCTGGTCTTCATCTTTGGCAAGGATTTTTATTATTTTTATAAGGCATCCCGTGGAGTTTCGTGTCATTCCGAGAACTTTTGTTTTCGCACATAAACAACATCATGGCAATTCTGCTGAAAACAGCGTCAGTCCGGGTTAGTTCCATTCAAATCATACAAGTTAGAGTCCAAAACAAGGGCAAAAGTGTTTGGAAAAGTAGATACGACGGAGACGTATCATCTGGCCATAGCAGCCACGTCAACCAGACGCCAGGAACCATGGCGTCTGGGTCCCTATCCAGAGAGCATATTTTGTGTTGGCTATGGTGCACCCCTAGATGCCACAGACCCTGGCGTCTGGCCATAGCATCCACGTCAACCATATGCCAGGAACCATGGCATCTGGGTCCCTATCCAGAGAGCATTTTTGTGTTAGCTATGGTGCACCCCCAGATGCCACAGACCCTGGCGTCTCGCCATAGCAGCCATGCTAACCAGACGCCAGGAACCATGGCGTTTGGCCAGTTACCAGTGGATAAGATGCTTTGGGCCCACCTCTAGCCCTCTCATTCCATTCATGTCCACTCACATTCATGAGCTGCTGCCCCCCTCACTCCATCTCCACCACCCTAACCCCCCTCAAATCTCTCACGAATCGGTCCCGTTTCACCGTTGGATCTTCGGGATTTCCAAACGAGAAGGTAAATCAACCCCACCCCCATTTTTTGGTTGGTTTAATGTATCATAGTTTTGTGCAAACCCTAGTTTTCTTAGTTTTGTGCAAACCCTAGTTTCATTTTCTTAGTGGTTATGCTCAAGGGGTAGGTTAGGCCCTCAGTGCAATTTTTGTGTTGCAGATGGCTAAGGGTACTCAGTGGGTGCTTAGACCTATTGTTCATGTCCAAGGTTTTCCTCATAGTGTTGTGCAAGTTAGTGAAGTGGACCTCACTTTTGATTGGTTGAAGACTAAATTCATGTTGAAGCAAGGGTTGAAGGAAGACGATTTTTTGTACTACGTCAGCAGCTTGCACTCAGATGGCCCTGGGGAAAGAAAATTGTTTGACATAACTGATGATGATACAATTCATGAAATGCTCAAAGAATGGGAATGGAAAAGGGTTGTTGACTTGCATTGCTATGGGAAACCGAGTTATATGTGATGTTTATGTCATTTGAACTATCGTGGACCATCGTGGTCATGAACTATTTATGTCATTTGAGACTATGTAATGCTTATGTCTATGTCGTTTGAACTATCATGGTCATGAACTAGCTGTGTCATTTGAACTACTGGCATCACCCTTGTATGATCACTCTGTAAGGTTTATGTCATTCGAACTAGTGGCACCTCGTCTGTTAGATTAATTTGCTATGTTTGCATTTTTTTGACAAGAATGTGCAATGGACATGAAAATACTACTCTGGCATAGATCATGAAAATACTACGCTAGCATAGATCATGAAAATGCTACTCTGGTGCACACCCAGACGCCAGGAACCCTGGCGTCTGGCTCCCCTGTTTCTGGCGTCCAGCGCCCTATTTCTGGTTCCTGTCGACCCTCGGACGCCAGAGACCATGGCGTCTGGTCCCCTGACTTGCAACCAGACGCCAAGGACCCTGGCGTCTGGTCCCCTGTGCATATAAATGACTAAAGTGTTGCCTTTTGACAGATTTCACAAACATCACAACAATCAACACAGACACAGACATCACAGGAATCAACATTTCACAGGAATCACATGACCGAGTTCTAGTTTTAACCGACAAATTCATGTCATACATTCATAGCAAATTCACGAATTCATGGCAACTTAATTCAAACAAACGACAACAAGTTCATGGAAACAAACTACACCAAGCTCACTTCCTCCTTCCTCTCTTTACAAGAGTTGCAAGTGTAGCCTCCTCCTCTTTGCTAGCCTCCTCCTCCTCTTCGTTGTATGCCTCCTCCTCCGCATCATTGTTGGACTTATATCTTTGCATTCCTGTGGGCCTAAGCTGATGAGGATACTTCGGACTATGGAATTTACTGTTCCATCTCTTCTTTCTACCTTTCTTGGCTGGTGTCTTAGCTATGGCTTTGCCTTTCTTAGAGTGAGCATTGCCTTGTGTCGGTTGTGTAACCTGTGATGGTTGTGGAGCATCAACATCATACTCATGCTCTTGTTGTTCCTGCTCCTCTTGTTCTGTTGGCTCCTCTTGATGTGTTGGCTCCTCTTCATGGACCTCCTCCTCTATGTCCTCTTCGTTGTGGAGATAACGGCGTCTATTAGCTCTGGCGACGCGGCTACCAGGTGCAATCACGTCACCGGACTGAGCACCATGGCAAGAAAGCTTAGCTGCCATCTTATGGAACCGCTTCTTGAACTTCTGCGACAACACAAAATATGCTATGATATGAGATGCAAATAACTAATCCGCGAAGGGAAGCTTTTATAATAGATTTCTCACACCTCCATTGTGCTCCTAAGAGTCCTCTCAGATGATCCACCACCATGGGGATGACTAAGTGCTACATTGGCATCGTTGACGCACATAAGCAACTCTCTGCCCTGCAATTCATGAACACACCAAATTTATGTATTTGAAAAAAGACAACATAATGAAAGTATGTTAGAATAGGTTCATTAGACTACCATTTCGTCATGCATCGGTGCATAGTCAACATGAGCCCCTCTGGTGTCTCTCACCGCCGTGTTGAAGGTATGATAACCTTTTGCAGTCTCCAGGTCTTCAAACACCAACTCCGACCACTCCTCGTGAGTCCAGCCGGGCTTTAGCTTTAACCGGTAACGATCCGCATACCACGCTTGATACTTCTGATATGCTGACTGATTGTGAGGTCTATTCTCTGATTCCACTAACGTGTCTCTTTGATTTCCAAATTTGTATCCACGTACGGTGTTTGTTCGCCCAATCCGATATATCCTGATTGTTCCTTCGATCGAACCTACAAATGATGCATGGTACAAACCATTAGCAAACATAGACTAATTCAATGCTCAACTACATACTCAAATACATGCTTGCTCACCGATGTAGAGATAGCATTTCCTCCTTGCTCTCCTCAATTGGAATACCTTGTCTTCTTCCAAATTGTCTTGCCACACGGTCTACGAAGTGCCACTCGACTGCGAAGAAGCATATCATTGGGCACCTCGCCCGCCAAAGATGGCGATCACGCGTGCACATCTCGTTAAGAGAGAAGCCACGATCATCCACATAAGGCAACCAATGGACCTGCAAAACAAAGAGATACATTGTTAGATACAAATTTCATTCTCGACTAAATTTTGTCTCATTGAACTTCTCAGTACCTTCTCAGCAGTCAAGGTGTCCAGCTCGTTCATATAGCACTTGTATCGCACATGCGAGCTTCCTGTGTACACCGTCACCCGTTCCCAATAGTACGCAAGCGTGGGGCGCCGATATGGATCAACATCATGTGCCCCGTCATGATTACCCCGTGGGTTTGGCTGTTCGAGGTTCTTGAAATCGGGCCGTCCAACCGGGATCCGCTCCCACATCCACACAGATAGGCTCCAAACGAACCAGACAATGAGGATGTATCTCCCTGCCTGCGACACGACAAGTCAAGCTGCAATCAAACACACATGTTAGATATGGAGGCGCATGACAAATGCAAGATAAATGGTTGCAAATATCTCTTACCTGACGATACAAGTATGCTAGTGTGGCGAACCCAGCTATCTTTGGGTATCCCGATTCATCGAGTAGCTCCAAGAATATCCAGAGGGCTGAGTTCCCGGTTGCGTCTGAGAAGACTATCTTGGTTAGTACATACTCCCTCTGTCCGGGTTTATTAGGCCTCTTAGCATCACAAGCATGTCCCTTTTTATAAGGCATCACTTTGGAAAAATGCATGCATGCAACCATTTCATTGGTTGCATTGAAAGTCATTGTTGTTGGTGCCATGGTTAGACAATTAATACACTTCATGCGTGTTTTTTCATTTGATGCATGCATGTGAGAGAGTGCATTGGGAATGGAATGGAAGAATTAATGTGAGCAAATTATTATGTGCCTTGGTCTAAGAGAAGTTGTCTTTAGGCCTAATAAACCTGGACGGAGGGAGTACCAAAGATAGGCTCGCGCGTACTGCTGCACAACCACGTCATTGGCACCCTCAGGGCATAGATTTGTTTCTCCTCTTGACATGTTTTAGCCAAGAATGCCTCACTTTTGAGCTATCGGCCTTACCTGGCAGAGGGGGATCGGGCTCAACGCCAATTAAAATGCCAACCCGTTCTCACCCATTAACGGCGGTGACACGACCGGTAACATCTTGTCCATTGATAGGAAGGCCGCTTATCATAGCCATGTCCTCTACGGTCATCGTCATCTCCCCACATGGAAGGTGGAAGGAGCGAGTCTCGGGCCTCCAACGATCCACAAGTGCGGTCAGCGCCATGTGGTTCACCGGCGGAGGGCGTCGCTTAAACTGCAACACGAATGGGAGAAGACCCAATCTCCGAATGTACGGCTCGTACCGCGCGTTGTAAGGAAAGTCATCAGCGGCATGACCCCTCATGTGCATAGCAACTACAGGCTGCAAATAAAGTGATTTTTTGATCAATACAAGAACACAAATGAGAAACAATGAAAATTGATAAGTCTTGTTTCTTACCTTTCCGTTCTCAATGGCACGAGCACGGTGTTCCTTATCCCACTCCTCGTTTAATCCGCTATACCAAGGTCCATCATCATCCCCCATCCTACCAAACAAATCACAACATGAACTACAATTACAAACAGTAAAATTTGCTTCTCCAAGTTATGCAAAATTTCTTCATATGCAACATCTCTTAAAGCATTCCTATTGACAATTCTAATAAATACATTGTTGGGGAACGTAGTAATTTCAAAAAATTTCCTACGCACACGCAAGATCATGGTGATGGCATAGCAACGAGAGGGGAGAGTGTATGTCCACGCACCCTCGTGAGACCGTGAAGCGAAGCGGTATAACAACGCTGTTGATGTAGTCAGACGCCTTCACGATCCGACCGATCCAAGCATTGAACGCACGGCACCTCCGAGTTCAGCACACGCTCAGCTCGATGACGATCCCGGGCCCGATCCAGCAAAGCGCGGGGATGAGTTCCGTCAAGACGACGGCGTGCAGGACGATGATGATGCTCCACCGGCGCAGGCTTCGCCTAAGCTCATGACGATATGACCGAAGTGGAATATGGTGGAGGGGGGCACCGACACGGCTAAGGAACGATCCGTAGATCAACTTGTGTGTCATGGGGTGCCCCTGCCCCGATATATAAAGGAGCAAGGGGGTGCGGCCGGCCCTAGGAGGCGGCTGAGGAGTCCTACTCCCACCGGGAGTAGGACTCCCCCCTTCCTAGTTGGATTAGGATTTGGGGGAGGGAAGAGGAAGGGGCGCCCCCTCTCCTGTCCTATTCGGACTAGGGGAGGGGGCGGCCTGCCCTGGCCGCCCTCCTCTTCACCCTTATGGCCCACTAAGGCCCATTAACCCCGGAGGGTTCGGTAACCCCGGTGTTCAGTAAAATCCCGATTTCACGGAACCATTCAAGTCCAAACATAGGCTTCCAATATATCAATCTTTATGTCTCGACCATTTGAGACTCCTCGTCATGTCCGTGATCACATCCGGGACTCGAACAAACTTCGTACATCAAAACTTATAAACTCATAATGAACTGTCATCGTAACGTTAAGCGTCACGGACCCTACGGGTTCGAGAACTATGTAGACATGACCTAGAACTATTCTCGGTCAATAACCAATAGCGAAACTGGATGCCCATATTGGTTCCTACATATTCTTGAAGATCTTTATCGGTCAAACCGCATAACGACATCGTTGTTCCCTTTGTCATCGGTATGTTACTTACCCGAGATTCGATCGTCGGTATCCAATACCTAGTTCAATCTCGTTATCGGCAAGTCTCTTTACTCGTTCCGTAATACATCATCTCACAACTAACTTATTAGTTGCAATGCTTGCAAGGCTTATGTGATGTGTATTGACGAGAAGGCCTAGAGATACCTCTCCGACAATCGAAGTGACAAAACCTAATCTCGAAATCGCCAACCCAACATGTACCTTTGGAGACACTGTAGTACTCCTTTATAATCACCCGATTCGTTGTGACGTTTGGTAGCACCAAAGTGTTCCTCCGTAAACGGAGTTGCATAATCTCATAGTTACAGGAACATGTATAGGTCATGAAGAAAGCAATAGCAATATAGTAAACGATCAAGTGCTAAGCTAACGGAATGGGTCATGTCAATCACATCATTCTCCTAATGATGTGATCCCATTAATCAAATAACAACACATGTCTATTGTTAGGAAACATAACCATCTTTGATTAATGAGCTAGTCAAGTAGAGGCATACTAGTGACTGTATGTTTGTCTATGTATTCACACATGTATTATGTTTCCGGTTAATACAATTCTAGCATGAATAATAAACATTTATCATGATATGAGGAAATAAATAATAACTTTATTATTGCCTCTAGGGCATATTTCCTTGATCTCCCACTTGCACTAGAGTCAATAATCTAGATTACACAGTAATGATTCTAACACCCATGGAGTCTTGGTGCTGATCATGTTTTGCTCGTGGAAGAGGCTTAGTCAACGGGTCTGCAATATTCAGATCCGTATGTATCTTGCAAATCTCTATGTCTCCCACTTGGACTTGGTCCCGAATGGAATTGAAGCGTCTCTTGATATGCTTGGTCCTCTTGTGAAATCTGTATTCCTTTGCCAAGGCAATTGCACCAGTATTGTCACAGAAGATCTTCATTGGTCCCGATGCACTAGGTATGACACCTAGATCGGAAATGAACTCTTTCATCCAGACTCCTTCATTTGCTGCTTCCGAAGCAGCTATGTACTCCGCTTCACATGTAGATCCCACCACAACGCTTTGTTTAGAACTGCACCAACTGACAGCTCCACCATTTAATAAAAACACGTATCCGGTTTGCGATTTAGAATCGTCCGGATCGAGTGTCAAAGCTTACATCGGCGTAACCATTTACGACTAGCTCTTTGTCACCTCCATATCTGAGAAAGATATCCTTAGTCCTTTTCGGTATTTCAGGATGTTCTTGACCGCTGTCTAGTGATCCACTCTGGATTACTTTGGTACCTTTCTGCCAAGCTTATTGCTAAGCATACGTCAGGTGCGGTACACACATTGCATACATGATAGAGCCTATGGCTGAAGCATAGGAACATCTTTCATTTTCTCTCTATCTTCTGCTTTGTGGTGGGCATTGAGTCGACTCAATTTCACACCTTGTAACACGGTAAAATCCTTTCTTTGCTCGATCCATTTTGAACTTTTCAAAACTTTATCAAGGTATGTGCTTTGTGAAAGTCAATTAAGCGTCTTGATCTATCTCTATAGATCTTGATGCCCAATATGTAAGCAACTTCACGAGGTCTTTCATTGAAAACTTTTATTCAAGTATCCTTTTATGCTATCCAGAAATTCTATATCATTTCCAATTAATAATATATCGTCCACATATAATATCGAAATGCTCTGAGCTCCCACTCACTTTCTTGTAAATCTGAGGCTTCTCCAAAAGTCTGCATAAAACCATATGCTTTGATCACACTATCAAAGCGTTTATTCAACTCGAGAGGCTTGCACTGGACCATAAATTGATCATTGGAGCTTGCACACTTTGTTAGCACCTTTTGGATCAACAAAACCTTTGGTTGCATCATATACAACTCTTCTTCTAGAAATCCATTCAAGAATGCAGTTTTTACATCCATTTGCCAAATTTCATAATCATAAAATGCAGCAATTGCTAACATGATTTGGACAGACTTAAGCATCGCTTCTGGTGAGAAAGTCTCATCGTAGTCAACCCCTTGAACTTGTCGAAAACCTTTCGCAACAAGTCGAGCTTTATAGACAGTTACATTACCATCAGCGTCAGTCTTCTTCTTAAAGATCCATTTATTCTCAATGGCTTGCCGATCATCGGGCAAGTCAACCAAAGTCCATACTTTGTTCTCATACATGGATCCCATCTCAGATTTCATGGCTTCCGGCCATTTTGCGGAATCTGGGCTCACCATCGCTTCTTCATAGTTTGTAGGTTCGCCATGGTCAAGTAACATGACTTCCAGAATAGGATTACCGTACCACTCTGGTGCTGATCTTACTCTGGTTGACCTACGAAGTTCAGTAGTAACTTGATCTGAAGTTTCATGATCAATATCATTAGTTTCCTCACTAATTGGTGTAGTTGTCACAGGAACCGGTTCTTGTGATGAACTACTTTCAATAAGGGAGCAGAATCTGATTATCTCATCAAGTTCTACTTTCCTCCCACTCACTTCTTTCAAAGAAACTCCTTTTCTAGAAAGGATCCGAATTTATAGCGAAAATCTTGCCTTCAGATCTGTGATAGAAGGTGTACCCAACATCTCCTTTGGGTATCCTATGAAGACACATTTCTCCGATTTGGGTTCGAGCTTATCTGGTTGAAGTTTCTTCACATAAGCATCGCAGCCCCAAACTTTAAGAAACGACAACTTTGGTTTCTTGCCAAACCACAATTCATGAGGTGTCGTCTCAACGGATTTTGATGGTGCCCTATTTAACGTGAATGCGGCCGTCTCTAAAGCATAACCAAAACGATAGCGGTAAATCAGTAAGAGACATCATACATCGCACCATATCTAGTAAAGTACGATTACGACGTTCGGACACACCATTTCGTTGTGGTGTTCCGGGTGGCGTGAGTTGCGAAACTATTCCGCATTGTTTCAAATGTAAACCAAACTCGTAACTCAAATATTCTCCTCCACGACCATTTCGTTGTGGATATGGTGCGGTCTATGATGTCTCTTACCGATTAACCGCTATCATTTTGGGGATACGCTCTAGAGACAGCTACATTCACTTTAAATAGGGCACCGTCTAAATCCGTTGAGACGACACCGTATGAATTATGGTTTGGGAAGAAACATAAGCTGTCGTTTCTAAAAGTTTGGGGATGCGATGCTTATGTCAAGAAACTTCAACCTGAAAAGCTCGAACCCAAGTCGGAAAAATGCGTCTTCATAGGATACCCTAAGGAAACCATAGGGTATACCTTCTACTTAAGATCCGAGGGCAAGATCTTTGTTGCCAAGAACGGATCCTTTCGGAAAAAGTTTCTCTCGAAAGAAGTAAGTGGAGGAAAGTAGAACTTCGATGAATACTACCTCTTGAACAGGATAGTGGTGCAGCTCGGGAAAATGTTCTGTGATGCCTACACCAAGCGAAGAGGAAATTAATGATGATGATCAAAGTACTTCGGATCAAGTTGCTCTTGAACTTCAGAGGTCCTAAGGACACGTTCCGCACTGCAGTGGTGCGGCAACCCTGTGTCCGGATATCATGTTGTTAGACAACGGTGAACCTTGAACTATGAAGAAGCGATGGCGGCCCAATTCCAACAAATGGCTAGAAGCCATGAAACCGAGATAGAATCCATGTATGAAAACAAAGTATGGACTTTGGTGACTTGCCGATGATCGGCGAGCGATAGAAAATAAATGGATCTTCAAGAAGAATACGGACGCGGATGGTAATGTCACCATCTATAAAGCTCGACTTGTCGCTAAGGGTTATCGGCAAGTTCAAGGGATTGACTACTATGAGACTTTCTCTCCCGTAGCGAAGCTTAAGTCCGTCCGAATCATGTTAGCAATTGCCGCATACTATGATTATGAGATATGGCAGATGGACGTCAAAACAGCGTTCATAACGGTTATCTTAAGGAAGAGCTGTATATGATGCAGCGGAAGGTTTTGTCGATCCTAAGAACGCTAACAAAGTATGCAAGCTCCAGCGATCCATTTATGGGCTGGTGCAAGCATCTCGAGTTGGAACATTCACTTTGATGAGATGATCAAGCGTTTGGGTTTATGCGGACTTATGGAGAAGCTGCGTTTACAAGAAAGTGAGTGGGAGCTCAGAGCATTTCTCATATTATATGTAGATGACATACTTTTGATGGGAAATGATATAGAATTCTTGGACAGCATTAAGGCCTACTTGAATAAGTGTTTTCAATGAAGGACCTTGGAGAAGCTGCTTATATATTAGGCATCAAGATCTATAGAGATAGATCGAGACGCCTCATAGGTCTTTCACAAAGCACATACCTTGATAAGATTTTGAATAAGTTCAAAATGGATCAGTCAAGAAGGGTTCTTGCTGTGTTGCAAGGTGTGAGATTGAGCTCAGCTCAATGCCCGACCACTGCAAAAGATAAAGAAGAGATGAGTGTCATCCCTATGCCTCAGCCATAGGATCTATTATGTATGCCATTCATGTACCGGACCTGATGTAAACCTTGCCGTAAGTTTGGTAGGAAGGTACCAAAATAATCCCGCAAGGAACACTGGACAGCGGTCAAGAATATCCTGAAGTACTGAAAGGACAAAGGACATGTTTTCGTTTATGGAGGTGACGAAGAGCTCGTCAGTAAAGGGTTACGTCGACGCTTAGCTTCGACACATATCTGGATGACTCTAAGTCACAAACCGGATCGTGTATATGTTGAATGGTGGAGCGATGGCTGGTGCAGCTGCAAGCAGGCGTCGTGGCGGGATCTACATGTGAAGCGGAGTACATGGCAGCCTCGGAGGCAGCGCGATGAAGCAATTTGGGTGAAGGAGTTCATCACCGACCTAGGAGTCATACCCAATGCGTCGGGGCCGATCAAACTCTTCCGTGACAACACTGGAGCTATTGCCCTTGCCAAGGAGCCCAGGTTTCACAAGAAGACCAGGCACATCAGCGTCGCTCAACTCCATCCGTGAAAATGTTCAGGATGGAGACATAGAAATTTGTAAAGTACATACGGATCTGAATGTCGCAGATCCGTTGACTAAACCTCTCTCATGGGCAAAACATGATCAACACCGAACTCTATGGGTGTTCGATTCATCACAATGTAACTAGATTATTGACTCTAGTGCAAGTGGGAGACTGTTGGAAATATGCCCTAGAGGCAATAATAAAAGCATTATTATTATATTTCCTTGTTCATGATAATTGTCTTTATTCATGCTATAACTGTATTATCCGGAAATCGTAATACACGTGTGAATACATAGACCACAATCGCCCCTAGTGAGCCTCTAGTTGACTAGCTCGTTGGTCGACAGATAGTCATGGTTTCGACTATGGACATCGATGTCATTGATAAGCGGGATCACGTCATTAGGAGAATGGCGTGATGGACAAGACCCAATCTAAGCATAGCACAAAGATCGTGTAGTTCGTTTTGCTAGAGCTTTTCCAATGTCAAGTATCTCTTCCTTAGACCGTGAGATCGTGTAACTCCCGGATACCGTAGGAATGCTTTGGGTGTACCAAAGCGTCTGGCGTAATCGGGTGACTATAAAGGTGCATTACAGGTATCTCCGAAAGTGTCTGTTGGGTTGACACGGATCGAGGCGAGGATTTGTCACTCCGTATGGCGGAGAGGTATCATTGGGCCCACTCGGTAATGCATCATCATAATGAGCTCAAAGTGATCAAGTGTCCGGTCATGGGATCATGCATTACGGTGCGAGTAAAGTGACTTGCGATGCGAGACTAAGCGAGGTATTGGGATACCGACGATCGAGTCTCGGGCAAGTAACATACCTTTCGACAAAGGGAATAGCATCTGGGGTTGCTTGAACCCTCGACATCGTGGTTCATCCGATGACAACATCGAGGCGTGTGGGAACCAACATGGGTATCCAGATCCTCTGTTGGTTATTGTCCGGAGAGCGTCTCGGTCATGTCTACATGTCTCCGAACCCGTAGGGTCTACACACTTAAGGTTCGGTGGCGCTAGGGTTAATAGGAAGACTTGTATGTGATTACGAATGTTGTTGAGTCTCGGATAAGATCCCGGACGTCACGAGGAGTTCGGAATGGTCGGAGGTAAAGATTTATATATGGGAAGTCATCAAGCGGACCGGAAAAGTTTGGTCATATCGGTATTATGGAGGGTCCACGGAAAGGTTCGGAGGACCACGGGAGGGGCCACCCCTTTCGGGGCCACTTGGCTGCGTGGGAGGCAGCCAGCCCCTGGTGGGCTGGGCGCACCCCTCCCTTGGCCCATGCGCCTAGGGTTGAGGGGGGAACCCTAAGGCGCCCCTTGCTTGGGGGCAAGCCCCTCCCTTGGCCGCCGCCCCCTCTAGATGCATCTAGAGGGGCCGCCCCTCCTCCTTCCCTATAAATAGAGGGGTGAAGGGAGTGCTGCACACACCATTGAAGGCGCAGCCTCTCCCTCCCAACACCTCTCCTCCTCCGCGTAAGCTTGGCGAAGCCCTGCTGGGAGAACAGTCACTCCATCGCATCACGCCGTCGTGCTGCCATTGGAGTTGTCTTCCTCAACCTCTCCTTCCTCCTTGCTGGATCAAGGCGAAGGAGATGTCGTAAATCCGCACGTGTGTTGAGCGCGGAGGTGCTGTCCGTTCAGCACTTGGTCATCGGTGATCGGAATCACGTTGGGAACGTCTCCATCATCACCACTCCCTCCAACGCTTCCGTACTCGATCTACAAGTGGTATGTAGATGCAAACTCTCTCTCTTGACTCGTTGCTTAGTAGAAATCATAGATGGATCTTGGTGAAACCGTAGAAAATTTTTAATTTTCTGCAACGTTCCACAACAGTGGCATCATGAGCTAGGTCTATGCGTAGTTCTCTATTGCACGAGTAGAACACAATTTAGTTGTGGGCGTGGATCTTGTCAATTTACTTGCCGCTACTAGTCTTATCTTGCTTCCGCGGTATTGTGGGATGAAGCGGCCCGGACCAACCTTACACGTACGCTTACGTGAGACCGGTTCCACCGACTAACATGCACTAGTTGCATAAGGTGGCTGGCGGGTGTCTGTCTCTCCTACTTTAGTTGGAGCGGATTCGATGAAAAGGGTCCTTATGAAGGGTAAATAGAAGTTGACAAGATCACGTTGTGGTTATTCGTAGGTAAGAAAACGTTCTTGCTAGAACCCAATTGCAGCCACGTAAAAGATGCAACAATAATTACAGGACGTCTAACTTGTTTTTGCAGCAATTGACATGTGATGTGATATGGCCAAGTTGTGATGAATGATGAATGACATATTGTGATGTATGAGATCATGTTCTTGTAATAGGAATCACGACTTGCATGTCGATGAGTATGACAACCGGCAGGAGCCATAGGAGTTGTCTTTATTTTGTATGACCTGCGTGTCATTGAAGAAAGCCATGTAACTTACTTTACTTTATTGCTAAAACGCGTTTAGCCATAGTAGTAGAAGTAGTCGTTGGCGTGACAACTTCATGGAGGCACTATGATGGAGATCATGATGATGGAGATCATGGTGTCATGCCGGTGACAAGATGATCATGGAGCCCCGAAGATGGAGATCAATGGAGCTTTATGATATTGGCCATATCATGTCACTACTATATAATTGCATGTGATGTTTATTATGTTTATACATCTTGTTTACTTAGAACGACGGTAGTAAATAAGATGATCCTTACAACAATTTCAAGAAGTGTTTCCCTAAGCGTGCACCGTTGCTAAAGTTCGTCGCTTCTAAGCACCACGTGATGATCGGGTGTGATGGATTCTTACGTTCACATACAACGGGTGTAAGACAGATTTACACACGCGAAAACACTTAGGGTTTACTTGACGAGCCTAGCATGTACAGACATGGCCTCGGAACACGGAGACCGAAAGGTCGAACACGAGTCGTATAGAAGATACGATCAACATGAGAATGTTCACCGACGAGACTAGTCCGTCTCACGTGATGATCGGACACGGCCTAGTCGACTCGGATCGTGTAACACTTAGATGACTAGAGGATGTCTAATCTGAGTGGGAGTTCATTTAAATAATTTGATTAGATGAACTTAATTATCATGAACTTATTCTAAAACTTTTGAATGATATGTCTTGTAGATCAAATGGCCAGCGCTCATGTCAACTTGAACTTCAACGCGTTCCTAGAAAACCAAGCTGAAAGATGACGGCAGCAACTATACGGACTGGGTCCGAACTTGAGATCATCCTCATAGCTGCGAGAAACAATATGTCCTAGAAGGACCGCTAGGTGGCGCTCCGTCCCGAAGAACCAAGACATTATGAATGCTTGGCAGTCTCGTCTTGATGATTACTCCCTCATTCGGTGCGGCATGCTTTACTTAGAACCGGGCTCCAAAAGCGTTTTGAGCATCACGGAGCATATGAGATGTTCGAGGAGCTGAAACTTGTTTTCCAAGCTCACGCCGGGTCGAGAGATATGACATCTCCGACAAGTTCTATAGTTGTAAGATGGAGGAAAATAGTTACTGTCGGTGAGCACATTCTCAAGATATGCAGGTTGAACAACCGTATGACCCGGTGAATATTAACCTCCCGATGAGGCGGTCATTGACAGAATCCTCGATCGCTCCCACCAAGCTACAAGAGCTTTGTGATGAACTACAACATGCGGGGATGGTAAAGACCATTCTGAAGTGTTCTCTATCTTGAAGTCAGCGAGGTTGAAATCAAGAAAGAACATCAAGTGTTGATGGTCAATAAGACCACTAAGTTCAAGAAGGGCAAGGGCAAGAAGAACTTCAAGAAGGACGGCAAGGAGGTTGCCGCGCCCGTAAGCAAGTTGTCGGAAGAAGTCAAAGAATGGACCCAAGCCACGAGACCGAGTGCTTTTATTGCAAGGGAGGGTCCTTTGGAAGCGGAACTGCCCCAAATACTTAGCGGACAAGAAGGCCGCAACACCAAAGGTATATTTGATATACATGTAATTGATGTGTACTTTACCATTACTCGTAGTAACTCTGGGTATTTGATACGGTGCCGTTGCTCATATTTGTAACTCACAGCAGGAGCTGCGGAATAAGCGGAGGCGGCAAAGGGCGAGGTGACGATCTTGGCGTCGGGAATGGTTCAGTCGATGTGATCGCCGTCGGCACGCTACCTCTTCATTTACCTACGGGATTAGTTATGAACCTTAATAATTGTTATTTGGTGCCAAGTTTGAGCATGAATATTGTATCGGATCTCGTTTAATGTGAGATGGCTACTCATTTAAATCCGAGAATAATGGTTGTTCTATTTATATGAGAGATATGTTTTATGGTCATGCTCCGATGGTCAATGGTTTATTCTTAATGAATCTCGGCGTAGTATTACACATGTTTATAGCGTGAATACCAAAAGATGTAAAGTTGATAACGATAGTCCCACATACTTGTGGCTTGCCGCCTTGGTCACATTGGTGTCAAGCGCATGAAGAAGCTCCATGCTGATGGACTTTTGGAGTCTTTAGATTATGAATCATTTGACACATGCGAACCATGCCTCATGGGCAAGATGACCAAGACTCCGTTCTCCGGAACAATGGGCGAGCAACCAACTTGTTGGAAATCATACATAGCGATGTGTGCGGTCCAATGGCGTTGAGGCTCATGGAGGATATCGTTATGTTCTCACTCTCACAGATGACTTGAGTAGATATGGTTATGTCTACTTGATGAAACACAAGTCTGAGACCTTTGAAAAGTTCAAGGAATTTCAGAATGAAGTAGAGAATCAACGTGGTGAAAGATAAAATTTTTACGATCGGATCGTGGAGGAGAATATTTAAGTCACGAATTTGGTACACACTTAAGAAAATGTGGAATCGTTTCACAACTAACGCCGCTGGAACACCTCGGCAGAGCGGTGTGTCCGAGCGTCGTGTCGCACTCTATTGGATATGGTGCGGTCTATGATGTCTCTTACCGATTAACGCTATCATTTTGGGGATCGCTCTAGAGACAGCTACATTCACTTTAAATAGGGCACCGTCTAAATCCGTTGAGGCGACACCGTATGAATTATGGTTTGGGAAGAAACCTAAGCTATCGTTTCTAAAAGTTTGGGGATGCGATGCTTATGTCAAGAAACTTTAACTGAAAAGCTCGAACCCAAGTCGGAAAAATGCGTCTTCATAGGATACCCTAAGGAAACCATAGGGTATACCTTGTACTTAAGATCCGAGGGCAAGATCTTTGTTGCCAAGAACGGATCCTTTACGGAAAAAGTTTCTCTCGAAAGAAGTAAGTGGGAGGAAAGTAGAACTTCGATGAAGTACTACCTCTTGAACAGGATAGTGGTGCAGCTCGGGAAAATGTTCTGTGATGCCTACACCAACCAAGAGGAAATTAATGATGATGATCAAGGTACTTGGATCAAGTTGCTCTTGAACTTCAGAGGTCCACAAGGACACGTTCCGCACTGCAGTGGTGCGGCAACCCTGTCACGGATATCATGTTGTTAGACAACGGTGAACCTTGAACTATGAAGAAGCGATGGCGGGCCCAGATTCCAACAAATGGCTAGAAGCCATGAAATCCGAGATAGAATCCATGTATGAAAACAAAGTATGGACTTTGGTGACTTGCCCGATGATCGGCGGCGATAGAAAATAAATGGATCTTCAAGAAGAAGACGGACGCGGATGGTAATGTCACCATCTATAAAGCTCGACTTGTCGCTAAGGGTTATCGGCAAGTTCAAGGGATTGACTACGATGAGACTTTCTCTCCGTGGCGAAGCTTAAGTCCGTCCGAATCATGTTAGCAATTGCCGCATACTATGATTATGAGATATGGCAGATGGGCGTCAAAACAGCGTCCTTAACGGTTATCTTAAGGAAGAGCTGTATATGATGCAGCCGGAAGGTTTTGTCGATCCTAAGAACGCTAACAAAGTATGCAAGCTCCAGCGATCCATTTATGGGCTGGTGCAAGCATCTCGGAGTTGGAACATTCGCTTTGATGAGATGATCAAAGCGTTTGGGTTATCTTGAGACTTATGGAGAAGCCTGCGTTTACAAGAAAGTGAGTGGGAGCTCTGTAGCATTTCTCATATTATATGTAGATGACATACTTTTGATGGGAAATGATATAGAATTCTTGGACAGCATTAAGGCCTACTTGAATAAGTGTTTTTCAATGAAGGACCTTGGAGAAGCTGCTTATATATTAGGCATCAAGATCTATAGAGATAGATCGAGGCGCCTCATAGGTCTTTCACAAAGCACATACCTTGATAAGATTTTGAAGAAGTTCAAAATGGATCAGTCCAAGAAGGGTTCTTGCTGTGTTGCAAGGTGTGAGATTGAGCTCAGCTCAATGCCCGACCACGGCAAAAGATAAAGAAGAGATGAGTGTCATCCCTATGCCTCAGCCATAGGATCTATTATGTATGCCATCTGTGTACGGACCTGATGTAAACCTTGCCGTAAGTTTGGTAGGAAGGTACCAAAATAATCCCGGCAAGGAACACTTTGGACAGCGGTCAAGAATATCCTGAAGTACACGAAAGGACAAAGGACATGTTTCTCGTTTATGGAGGTGACGAAGAGCTCGTCGTAAAGGGTTACGTCGGCGCTAGCTTCGACACAGATCTGGATGACTCTAAGTCACAAACCGGATCGTGTATATGTTGAATGGTGGAAGCGATGGCTGGTGCATTTGCAAGCGAGCGTCGTGGCGGGATCTACATGTGAAGCGGAGTACATGGCAGCCTCGGAGGCAGCGCATGAAGCAATTTGGGTGAAGGAGTTCATCACCGACCTAGGAGTCATACCCAATGCGTCGGGGCCGATCAAACTCTTCTGTGACAACACTGGAGCTATTGCCCTTGCCAAGGAGCCCAGGTTTCACAAGAAGACCGAGCACATCAAGCGTCGCTTCAACTCCATCCGTGAAAATGTTCAGGATGGAGACATAGAAATTTGTAAAGTACATACGGATCTGAATGTCGCAGATCCGTTGACTAAACTCTCTCATGGGCAAAACATGATCAACACGAACTCTATGGGTGTTCGATTCATCACAATGTAACTAGATTATTGACTCTAGTGCAAGTGGGAGACTGTTGGAAATATGCCATAGAGGCAATAATAAAAGCATTATTATTATATTTCCTTGTTCATGATAATTGTCTTTTATCCATGCTATAAGCTGTATTATCCGGAAATCGTAATACACGTGTGAATACATAGACACTGTCGTCCCTAGTGAGCCTCTAGTTGACTAGCTCGTTGGTCGACGAGATAGTCATGGTTTCGACTATGGACATCGGATGTCATTGACAACGGGATCACGTCATTAGGAGAATGGCGTGATGGACAAGACCCAATCCTAAGCATAGCACAAAGATCGTGTAGTTCGTTTTGCTAGAGCTTTTCCAATGTCAAGTATCTCTTCCTTAGACCGTGAGATCGTGTAACTCCCGGATACCGTAGGAATGCTTTGGGTGTACCAAAGCGTCCTGGCGAAGCGGGTGACTATAAAGGTGCATTACGGTATCTCCGAAAGTGTCATTGGGTTGACACGGATCGAGGCAGGATTTGTCACTCCGTATGACGGAGAGGTATCCTTGGGCCCACTCGGTAATGCATCATCATAATGAGCTCAAAGTGATCAAGTGTCCGGTCACGGGATCATGCATTACTGATGCGAGTAAAGTGACTTGCGTGCGAGACTAAGCGAGGTATTGGGATACCGACGATCGAGTCTCGGGCAAGTAACATACCGTCTGACAAAGGGAATAGCATACGGGGTTGCTTGAACCCTCGACATCGTGGTTCATCCGATGACAACATCGAGGAGTGTGTGGGAACCAACATGGGTATCCAGATCCCGCTGTTGGTTATTGTCCGGAGAGCGTCTCGGTCATGTCTACATGTCTCCCGAACCCGTAGGGTCTACACACTTAAGGTTCGGTGATGCTAGGGTTAATAGGAAGACTTGTATGTGATTACCGAATGTTGTTCGGAGTCTCGGATAAGATCCCGGACGTCACGAGGAGTTCCGGAATGGTCCGGAGGTAAAGATTTATATATGGGAAGTCGTCAAACGGACGCCGGAAAAGTTTGGGGTCATATCGGTATTATGGAGGGTCCACGGAAAGGTTCGGAGGACCACGGGAGGGGCCATCCCTTCGGGGTCCACTTGGGCTGCGTGGGAGGCAGCCAGCCCTGGTGGGCTGGGCGCACCTCCCCTTGGCCCATGCGCCTAGGGTTGAGGGGGAACCTAAGGGGCGCCTTGCTTGGGGGCAAGCCCCTCCCTTGGCCGCCCCCTCTAGATGCATCTAGGGGGCCGCCCTCCTCCTTCCCCTATAAATAGAGGGGTGAAGGGAGGCTGCACACACCATTGAAGGCGCAGCCTCTCCCTCCCAACACCTCTCCTCCTCCGCGTAAGCTTGGCGAAGCCTGCCGGAGAACAGTCACTCCATCCGCATCACGCCGTCGTGCTGCCATTGGAGTTGTCTTCCTCAACCTCTCCTTCCTCCTTGCTGGATCAAGGCGAAGGAGACGCCGTCGTCCCGTCACGTGTGTTGAGCGCGGAGGTGCTGTCCGTTCAGCACTTGGTCATCGGTGATCGGAATCACGTTGGGAACGTCTCCATCATCACCACTCCCTCGAACGCTTCCGTACTCGATCTACAAGTGGTATGTAGATGCAAAATCTCTCTCTTGACTCGTTGCTTAGTAGAACTCATAGATGGATCTTGGTGAAACCGTAGAAAAATTTTAATTTTCTGCAACGTTCCCCAACACCAAATACTTGGGGCAGTTCCGCTTCCAGTGTCCAGTCTGCTTGCAGTAGAAGCACTCAGTTTCAGGCTTAGGTCCAGACTTGGGTTTCTTCTCTTGAGCAGCAACTTGTTTGCTATTCTTCTTGAAGTTCCCTTCTTCTTCCCTTTGCCCTTTTCTTGGGCGGTGATCTTGTTAACCATCAACACTTGATGCTCCTTTTTGATTTCTACCTCCGCGGCTTTTAGCATTGCGAAGAGCTCGGGAATAGACTTGTCCATCCCTTGCATATTATAGTTCATCACGAAGCTCTTGTAGCTTGGTGGCAGTGATTGAAGAATTCTATCAATGACACCATCATCAGGAAGATTAACTCCCAGTTGAATCAAGTGATTATTATACCCAGACATTTTGAGTATGTGTTCACCGTGAACTATTTTCCTCCATCTTGCAGCTATAGAACTTATTGGAGACTTCATATCTCTCAATCCGGGCATTTGCTTGAAATATTAACTTCAACTCTGGAACATCTCATATGCTCGATGACGTTCAAAGCGTCGTTGAAGACCAGTTCTAAGCCGTAAAGCATGGCTGCTTGAACTATCGAGTAGTCATCGGCTTTGCTCGCCAGACGTTCTTAACGTCGTCGGTTACATCGCAGCAGGCTGGCACCCAGCGGTGCTTCGGGGCGTAATTCTTACGTGCAGCAATGAGGATAATCCTCGAGTTACGGACCCAGTCCGTGTAATTGCTACCATCATCTTTCAACTTTGCTTTCTCAAGGAACGCATTAAAATTCAACGGAACAACAAAGACGAGCCATCTATCTACGATAAACATAGACAAGCAAAATACTATCGGTACTAAGTTCATGATAAATTTAAGTTCAATTAATCATATTACTTTAGAACTCCCACTTAGATAGACATCCCTCTAATCTTTTCTAAGTGATTACGTGATCCATATTAACTACACCATGTCCGATCGTCACGTGAGATGGAGTAGTTTCAACGGTGAACATCAATATGTTGATCATATCTACTATATGATTCACGCTCGACCTTCGGTCTCCGTGTTCCGAGGCCATATCTGTTATATGCTAGGCTCGTCAAGTTTAACCTGAGTATTCCGCGTGCGCAACTGTTTTGCACCCGTTGTATTTGAGCGTAGAGCCTATCACACCCGATCATCACGTGGTGTCTCGGCCACGAAGAACTTTCATAGCGGTGCATACTCGGGAGAACACTTCTTGATAATTTTAGTGAGAGATCATCTTATAATGCTACCGTCAATCAAAGCAAGATAAGATGCATAAAGGATAAACATCACATGCAATCAATATAAGTGATATGATATGGCCATCATCATCTTGTGCTTGTGATCTCCATCTCGAAGCACCGTCATGATCACCATCGTCACCGCGCGACACCTTGATCTCCATCGTAGCATCGTTGTCGTCTCGCCCACTATTGCTACTACGACTATCGCTCTTGCTTAGTGATAAAGTAAAGCAATTACATGGCGTTGCATTTCATACAATAAAGCGACAACCATATGGCTCTGCCAGATTGCCGATAACTTCGGTTACAAAACATGATCATCTCATACAATAAATATAGCATCACGTCTTGACCATATCACATCACAACATGCCCTGCAAAAACAAGTTAGGCGTCCTCTACTTTGTTGTTGCAAGTTTTACGTGGCTGCTACGGGCTGAGCAAGAACCGTTCTTACCTACGCATCAAAACCACAGCGATAGTTTGTCAAGTTGGTGCTGATTTTACCTTCGCAAGGACGGGCGTAGCCACACTCGGTTCAACTAAAGTGAGAGAAAGCAGACACCGCGGTCACCTTTAAGCAACGAGTGCTCAAGCGGTGAAACCAGTCTCGCGTAAGCGTCTGGCGTAATGTCGGTCGGGCCGCTTCATCTCACAATACCGCCGAACCAAAGTATGACATCTTTGGTAAGCGGTATGACTTATATCGCCCACAACTCACTTGTGTTCTACTCGTGCATATGACATCAACGCATAAAACCAGGCTCGGATGCCTTTGTTGGGGAGCGTAGTAATTTCAAAAATTTCCTACGCACACGCAAGATCATGGTGATGGCATAGCGAGAGGAGAGTGTATGTCCACGTACCCTCGTGAGACCGTGGCGAAGCGTTATAACAACGCGGTTGATGTAGTCGACGTCTTCACGATCGACCGATCCAAGTGCGAACGCACGGCACCTCCGAGTTTAGCACACGTTCAGCTCGATGGCGATCCCGGGCTCCGATCCAGCAAAGCGTCGGGGATGAGTTCTGTCAAGACGACGGCATGGTGGCGATGATGATGCTCCACCGGCGCAGGCTTCGCCTAAGCTCATGACGATATGACCGAAGTGGAATATGGTGGAGGGGGCACCGACACGGCTAAGGAGCGATCCGTAGATCAACTTGTGTGTCATGGGGTGCCCCCTGCCCCGTGATATAAAGGAGCAAGGGGGGTGCGGCCGTCCCTAGGAGGAGGCGAGGAGTCCTACTCCCACCGGAGTAGGACTCCCCCTTCCTAGTTGGATTAGGACTTGGGGGAGGGGAAGAGGAAGGGGTGCGCCCCCCTCTCCTTGTCCTATTCGGACTAGGGGAGGGGGCGCTGCCTGCCCTGGCCGCCCTCCTCTTCTCCCTTATGGCCCACTAAGGCCCATTAACCCCGGGAGGTTCCGGTAACCCGGTGTTCGGTAAAATCGATTTCACCGGAACCATTCGAAGTCCAAACATAGGCTTCCAATATATCAATCTTTATGTCTCGACCATTTGAGACTCCTCGTCATGTCCGTGATCACATCCGGGACTCGAACAAACTTGGTACATCAAAACTTATAAACTCATAATGAAGCTGTTATCGTAGCGTTAAGCGTGCGGACCCTACGGGTTCGAGAACTATGTATACATGACCTAGAACTATTCTCGGTCAATAACCAATAGCGGAACCGGATGCCCATATTGGTTCCTACATATTCTTCGAAGATCTTTATCGGTCAAACCGCATAACGACATCGTTGTTCCCTTTGTCATCGGTATGTTACTTACCCGAGATTCGATCGTCGGTATCCAATACCTAGTTCAATCTAGATTCTTGGCAAGTCTCTTTACTCGTTCCGTAATACATCATCTCACAACTAACTTATTAGTTGCAATGCTTGCAAGGCTTATGTGATGTGTATTACCGAGAAGGCCTAGAGATACCTCTCCGACAATCGGAGTGACAAAACCTAATCTCAAATCGCCAACCCAACATGTACCTTTGGAGACACACTGTAGTACTCCTTTATAATCACCCGATTACGTTGTGACGTTTGGTAGCACCAAAGTGTTCCTCCGGTAGCGGAGTTGCATAATCTCATAGTTACGAGGAACATGTATAGGTCATGAAGAAAGCAATAGCAATATAGTAAGCGATCAAGTGCTAAGCTAACGGAATGGGTCATGTCAATCACATCATTCTCCTAATGATGTGATCCCATTAATCAAATAACAACACATGTCTATGGTTAGGAAACATAACCATCTTTGATTAATGAGCTAGTCAAGTAGAGGCATACTAGTACTGTATGTTTGTCTATGTATTCACACATGTATTATGTTTCCGGTTAATACAATTCTAGCATGAATAATAAACATTTATCATGATATGAGGAAATAAATAATAACTTTATTATTGCCTCTAGGGCATATTTCCTTCATACATATCATATACGAGTACCCATACCAATCTATTGAACAAATCATGTCAGACACAATCATCAAATTTCATCATCTCTTTTGCAAAAAATATTATGCCATCTATATATTCAACCGTATTGTCATACCACTTTACACATATAATATTTTTTTCTAAATATATTTGCTTGCCAACATATAACTAATTTACTAGCACATGCACACATCATCTATAATTCAAAAAAATTATCAAACTAAGTCTATTGGTGGACAACATATAAGCTAACCCGAATTATTTTGGGCGCTTATAGGCGCCGGCGCACCGGCCGAGAGTTTCGGCCGGTCCAGCCCAGGCCATCGGATCTGAGTCACGCAGCCGTTGGATCCGGGCAAAAAAGAAAAAACAGACCGCTCTCAGCTTCTTCTTCCTTGGGCAGTCGGCCTGGATCCGCATCTTCCGCTTGGGGAGCACGACACCGCGATGCCTGTCCCCTCCGGTGGTCGTCCCCGTCGTCAGTCCCCACCCTCGCCGATCTTCCTCGTCGCCCGCCGGACCCCGCCCTCGCCGGCCGTCCTCGTCACCGGTCCCCTACCCTACCGGCCTCGTTGTCGCCTCGACCCATGCAACAGCTCTACCTGCGGTTGCAGCTCTTGACGACGACGGTTGTAGCTCCGCCGCCCTCGCCATTGATGCTCGCTGCAGGAAAATACGTCGACGACGGCCGCGAGTGAATCAATGCCATTTGAATGGATGTAGCAAAAAATTCACGGTAGTAGCAAAACCAAACTACGGGTGCAGCAAAACGCCGTCGCCGCCTTGGCGAGGTCGCAGCTCCGCCTGCATGGATGTAGCAAAAACTCCAACGTTAGTAGCAAAGTCTGCTACGGTTGCGGCAAAAACATCATTATCGTCCTCACGAGGTCGCAGCTCTGTCGATGGATGTAGCAAAAGCTTTGCGGTAGTAGCAAAATCCAACTACGGTTGCGGCTTCCCTTGTTGTGCGGTGCCATTGAAGCTTTCTATGCTTATGGTTGAAGCTTTTTCAACATTGTTGAAGCTTTTCTAGGTAACAGTTGCAACACTTGTATATGCGGGAGGATCCGGGCATGGCGGCACACCATGGCGGCGGCGAGGAGCGCTGGCGCCGGCGATGGAGCTTGTGGCGGCCCAAGCGAACGCACCTGTGAGGAGGAGAAGCGCACATGAAGGCTCTAAGTAGGGATGGATCTGCCATGGCGGCCGGCGAGGCCTTGCCGCGCATGATGGAGCTCATGGTGGCCCGATCGCTGGTGGGGGAGGAGGAAAGGTTGCACGCGCGTAAAGGTGAAGGCGCTGAAGGAGGAGGGGCGGTAGCGGGCCATTCTTGTGGGCGCGTTTGCCGGCGTGGCATGTGAACCGCCGAAAGTTCGGTGGCGCCGCTACCAAACATTTACCAATTATTTTTGCCTACGTATCCAACTATACTACCTACAGAATCATCTACCAACTACAAACATATTCCTAAAACAAAGAAATCATCTGCTCATGTAACATCACCTAATGTGAAATAATGCATCCAAAGAGAGAGGGGAAAACTAAAACAAATTGGAGGGAATGGGGGGAGAATACCTCAAGGATGCTTGGGGGCCTTGGATCCACAAATTTGGATGGAGGATGGAGTAGATCAAGGGGGATTTGATGTGAGGAAGAAGAGGAGCGAGAGAGAAAGAGTTCTCTATCCTTGCGTTTGGCCGCCGCTAGGGAGAGGTTGGGAATGGGTGGGCTGGGCCCGCGCGCGCTGTTAACCTACCAGGGCCAGACGCCCAGGACCTTGGCGTATGGGTCCTTTGCCACGTCAGCAGGTGAACGAGCACGAAACGAGCCCCTCCTACGTAATTAACCTGATGCATCATCCTTACGTAACCTTCCATCAATCCCCCCACCCCCGCCCCCGAATTTCACGGGACGGGCCCCCCTCCTTCCTGTCTATCTCCAATCACAACTTGAAAAGGGGCTAATCACGTAAAGGTTACTTGAATTTTCGTGGATGTGGGGTAGCTCGTGGAAAAGAAGGGCAACGCTCATCTCCTCGTACCCCCTCCGCGTGGTCCATCAACCCTTTGCGAGCCCGCACCGCCAAGACGACGACACGCGCAGGCACACCGTGCACGCACGCACGGGAGGAAAAAGGCAAACGGGTGTCGGCTGGGCGGCGCGGCTTGCATCCCACCCGATGCAAGGCATCGAATCGCGCCGAGCGCCCGCGTGACCGTGACGGCTGCTCCTTTGTCCCCTCCCCACTCCACTCCCGCTACTTTCCCCTGCTCCGCCGCTCGCCCCCTTTCTATATAGAAACTCCAGAATCCACTCCCCCGCTCCACTCCACTCCCGACCCACTCCTGCGTGCTCACAGCCAAGATCCATATGCGGGCGTGAGATCAGATCGGATCAGATCGACCGAAGTCCAAGGAAGAAGGAGAAGCGGCGGAGGATGGCGGACTGGGCTCCGGTGGTGGTGGGGGTGGTGCTCTTCGTGCTGCTCTCGCCGGGGCTGCTGTTCGAGATGCCGGGGTCGCACCGCCACGTCGACTTCGGCGGCCTCCACACCAACGGCAAGGCCATCTTCGTCCACACCCTCCTCTTCTTCGCCGCCTTCACCATCCTCACCCTCGCCCTCCACATCCACATCTACGCCGGCTAGATAGACTGATACCCCATACCCCATAGCCCGTAGATTCAATCGACCCCCTCCATGTAATCTGCTTGTAATCCGTGCTTGCCAAATCTCTCTGTACTGCCGCCATCGGTTCGGTTGAAGAAGAAGCGTGTTGAGGTGCTATGCTATGCCTGTTCATTTATCTGATCCGATCTGATGTGATGTGATGGGATGTCTCTGTCACCGTGTGCTGTGGGGATCGATCTGTTGCAACGAGTTGGTTAGCGACCGACTTCAGTAGTAGCTTAGCTTAGCTCGTCGTCGTTCGCTGGGCGTTTTAATTAAGTCGCCGCGCATGCTACTGGAGTTTGTTAATCATCGTCCACTTTCCGATTAGTTCTTTTGGCCTTTGTGAGGAAAGAGGGGATGGATGAAGCAGAGATTCCTAATCCACATTGCTCCTCATCCATAGTGCTCATTGCTAATGGGGCTCTAAATTTGAAAAATTCAAAACTCAAACTTTTCAAGATTCAAAAAATGTGGTTCCTAGCTGAACTCTTAAATTTAGGACTCCAATAGCTGGGGGTTTAAACTGTGAGGGAAATCGTCTAGGCCGAACGTTTTCGTTCGTTCCCCACGAACATCTCCCCAAGGCTTTTTTTTTTTTTACATTTCCCCTGAGGAGTTCGCTAGGGGGCAGGCTAGGGCAAACACCCTGATTGGCCCAAAAGCCCAATTAACTGTTCTTTTATTAAAAATTCGCCATGCTAAACTTTTAAAAGAAAGAAGGTCGTGTGATCTACAAAACTAAAATTGCCAGTCTAAGCTTTGAAACTTTAAAACCACCATCCTCTGTATAAAAAATGGCATGAACAAAAAAAATACGCATAATAAATTTATAAAAAGGACATGATGTGAAAATGTGAAAACTATCATGCTATTTTATAAAACCACAATCCTCCAGATAAAAAGGTTTTATCAGGATGAACCCAATAAAAACTTCCATGCCATTAAAAATAAAAATGTCGCCCTATTATTAAATAAAATGCCATGCACTTAGTAATAAAACAGTCATATCATTTAAAATAAAAATATCATCTCTAAATAAAAAAATGCCATTCTCTTAAAATTCAATATGCCATTTCATCAATAATAAAAACGTTTCTGTAACCGGCGCCGATTAAACTTTGCATTGGTCCTTGCGTTTCAGTCTAGGGGATTTGAAAACCCGGACAGAGGTATTAAGGTAAATTTAACTTTTTAAAATGGGCGCAGCGTTTCTGCACCTGGGTCTAGCTGCTCCCATTTATGAACAGTAAAATCATTTAAAATAATACAAAATTCAAAAATTATGATTTTTTTGGTGATGCAAAATGGAAGAATGCCTGATGCCCATGCGCGGTTTAAACATTTGAGGAGCTCGTGACAAAAAAAGACAAATTTCGGGCACATATGAGAAGGTTTGGAAAACATGCATTGTTCATAACCGATTTTATCTTTTTTGGCATGAGTTCCTTGAATGTCGTTTGCCCATGAAATTTTGCACGCACCTGGTGCACTCAAGCATCTTGCTTGCACAAAAGTTTCGGATTTTTTACTATTTTATTTTCATTTAATTATTCACCGGGTGTAGATGAGCCCGGGCACTGTTTTGAATATCAGTCGTAAAACCTTTTTCACACAAATTCAAAGCTAGATAGCAAAATCTAATTCAAACTACATTGTATAACATGAATTTGACATAGATATTACAATCCGATTCAAACTACATTAGCACGTTTTTAAACTAAAATGATTTGAACAAAATAAAAACAAAGAAAATAACTAATCGCTTTCGTACTCGAGCTTCTTCCAACTGATGCAGTCGTCTGAGTCACCGTCGTCAGACCGAAGCTGGAGTCGCTGGAGGAAAGGTCGATGACATCCCCATCTGATTGTCCAGCCTCGTTGATAGCCCCCTTACACAGCTCGAGCCGTCGGTGCTCCTTGACGACGAGCTCTATATGATTCGATAGAGCTTCGTCATGTACTCCTCATTGGTGCGTGTCGCCTTGAGTCGTTCAAAGGCCACCCAATTCCCCCTGCACCTCACCCGGGGGGGGGGGGTCAATGGCAACGGAATTTGGGACCTAGTGGCTGCCGAGGGGGAAGTTGATCTTTGCCTGGTCGTAGTACAGGCTCACTATCTTCACGTCGTACCTCGCCGCTAGCTCAGCCGACTAAAAGGATCCAATCTAGTAGTGATGGTTGGCGTCCTGGTCCTTGATTTCTGACACCCACATCCCCCATGGCCGGTGTCGGATGCCGTAGTACTTCCTTTTCCACGGTAGCGGTACGTTGGTGTAGGAGCGTCACGCGGGGGGAGGGGCAGCCTTTGTGTGCTCGGTCGATTCTTTCGAATTGACAACGGCGACCTCTAACTATTGGATCCTGCCATTTCGAGGGCGACGCCGATTGATCCTTAGGTCGTGGTGTTGGCGGGAGCGCCGACGAAGGTGCGGGGTGGATTGGGGCGGCGCTGGCGTCAATGCGGTGCGAGCGAGGGAGAGAGGTGGTGCAGGGAAGGGGAATTTTCATCCTAAGATTGAGGCACGGCCGAGTAGATATACACGACGGCCAACACGAGGAGTATACCTTTTTAGGGGTTAAACCGGATCGGGGTTTGGCTAGATCTGGTTTAACTCCTCAAATCGAATTGTTTACTCCTTTAACATGTTTTGACTTTTGAGGGATGATGCCATGACAATGCTTGTCAGCATGTAGATGTACGCATTTGTAGGCAACATCCCTTGCTCACGTGACTTCAAAATGTGAATTTTTTTTTGAATCGTTTAAACCTTCGGGCTCCATGGGTACTTGTGTAGTTGTGTGATATGACTGACTCCGTGAGACAATTACTCCCTTTTTTCTTTCTGCGCGCAGTTCCTTTTTGCTAGGTGGCCAGATAATTGGCCCTGGTCGTAACGTGGCTTGGCGTGCACACGACTACACGGACGGGCATCGTCGTAACATCGCCGCATAATGCTCCAAGAGACGATTTGGTGGCGTAACATCGCCGCATTGTCTTTTCCCAAGGTGCCGTGGGACGAAGTACATGTACAAGATTAGCACGTATGCTGTCCTGTGAGCGTCACCGCGAAACGAAATCCGCCCCGGGCCCGTCTGCGTCGGAAAAGAATTCTACGAGGCCAGGTCTCACGGATTAGCAGGGGAGACTCATCCTGATAAATGATACGTGGCATTCGTAAATCACAGAACATCTACCTATGAGAACCAGTCTAATCTATCAGTCACGGATTATGTTACTCTACCTATGAGAACATCTACCTATGATTTACGAATTATGTTACTCTACCTATGAGAACCAGTCTAATCTAGCAGGGGAGACTCACGGATTATATTATTCATTTGCTCTCTCGCCATTAATTCTTGTGCATCATCATCTTTCGCAACATGTGGCGTGTATATTCCTACATATTCTTCCACTATGACCAGCCTAATCTATCAGTCTTACGTGCTAATCCGTGAGACCTGGTCTCGTATAAATTTTTTTCCGTCTGCGTCCGTCCGTGCCGACCACCTCACCTCCCCTGGCGGTGCGTTCACCGGCATGCATGCATCGCAGGAGCCGAGGCCAGGCCCGTGGACGCGGTCGCCGCACGGCAAGTCGGCACCCGCCCCCACGCCCGCCCCGCGTCCATCGAGGCCCCGCCACGTGGCCGACGAGCTCATCTGATCTGATTGATGTACTCGCGCACGCCCACCCCCTCCCTCATCACTCCAGCAGTACCGCTACAGTTCAGTTCGACAATCTTCTAGAGACGGACACCATCATCCATCCACCGGTGAGGCTTCCAGCTCCGACGAACCCGCCCCGCCCGCTCGGTTCGAACCGCGACCATGTCCATCTCGCTGCGCCTCGCGATCCCCACCGCGGCGCCCTGCCCCGTGCCGCCGCCGCGGACGGCGCGGAATGCGGGCTGCTCTCCGCTCTCTGCGGCCACCGTGCGGACGACGGGCGCACTCAGGTGAGGCTGATTTCCCGCGCTCTCCTTCCGTCCGTGTGATTCGCTTACCCACCGCCCAGCGGCTGATCTCTATGTGTGTGCGTCTATGCAGGGGATGCGCCGCTCTGCCGCTGAGGCCGCAGCCCCTGGGAGCGGGCGCGGGCGCGGCGCGGCCGTGCCGGAGCCGGGGAAGCGGCATCGTCTGCAACGCGTCGGCGTACCTCAGCCCGCCCACGACGCAGTGGGTCTCCGTCGCGGCCGCCGCGTGAGTGCCTCGCCCCCTCCCCTCCTCGCCACACAACCACAAAGTACCTTTCTCCGGCACGATTTGCTCGTGCGGCCACACGAGCCTTTCCGTGCTCCGAATCTGTTCGTGCTTTTGCCCGCGAGGGCGGCGAGTTACACGCGCAGCTGTTGGTTTTCTGCTGATGCTGGTAGGTAGTAACTGGTGCCGGATTGTGAGATGCGCGATCCCTGTCACACAGATTCCGCAGTCTGTTGATGGTTACTCCTTCAGAGCTCAGAGGACATTACAACAACTGCTGCACAGAGTTGGTCTCGTTATCGATAGACGCGCTCTTTGCCTCTTGCAGAGTGCTATTGCTCGAATACAAAACGCATCATGTGATTTCACAGCTCTAGGAGACAGGACCAAACATTAACACACTTTATACAAGAACATAACACTCTGTGTTTAATAAACTAGACACATGATGCCAGATTTTCAGTCTGCTTACACCTGAAACAACACTCTGTGTTTAATAAACTAGACACATAAGTAGTTTACTTGCAGCACCATACAGTGTGATGACGAATTATGCCAGATTATCAGTCTGCTTGCACTTGAACATAACACCGCGTGTGTAATAGTGCCACTCTGTATCACAGGATAGTGCATTCCATGGTTTTCGTATTAAAAAGTTTGGATGTCATATAACTCGAATGCAGAAATTGACCCAAGGTATCAATTCTAGTCACATTAACATCGTCAGTCTGTTGAACATGACTTACAGGTGACTTGCTTAGCTTGCCGCGGAACCGTAGTATACCTACTTTATGCTTCCGATGTATCGTAAGTACTAGCGTGTATTCATGTTGCGACGGTAACTGTCAACACCGAGGTGGTAATCTTGCTTCAGTTCTTGGATGAGTTATTGGGGCTGTTCAGGCCATGACTCCAAATTGTAATTGTTTTCTTGAGGACGGGCAATCTTGTATGACTGAAAGTGATACATTCTTAGAAAACTAAGCTCCTACTATTCACCTTGTAGATTTTTAATTCTGCAACATATTTGGTTTTGTCATAAATGATTGGATTATTCTGAAGAAGTATACTGTGTAACCTTCCACCCGCTCAATGATTATTATTTGAGCATTTATTTATTACTGTTTTGCCACTTGCAGAGTGCTATTGCTTGCTAAAGGCACAGGCATACACAAATCTTTCCTCGTGCCATTGTTTGTTCTGCAAGCACCTACTGCCGTAATCTCATGGATCAAGTAAGATTCTGCCATTTGGCCCGAAGAATTATCTGATGATACCTTTTCCCCTTTCCTTGCTATAGCTACTGGATGCTTATTCTTTTTGAGACAAGAACACTTACTTTTGGCCTACTTACCCTGTGGTGTCTATTCCTAATTTTAGGAGTGAATATGGGCTGTGGACTGCTTTTCTTGCGCTTGTGGTGCGTTTGTTCTTACCCTTTCCAGGTAGAGTGACAAGGAAGATCCAGACGTCCTGCTTAAAATCAAGTATGATATTTGATGAGACATGGAACAGATATATGTTACTTATGCATGTGCGTCTGTCTATTGCAGGTGAGCTAGAGCTTCCGCTTTCAACAATGCTGGCTGTCAGTGTTGCTCCTTACCAGGTGATGAATGTGAGGTATGAAACATTCTCGCCATTCTGAAAGACATTAGCTGTACTGTTTGCCTACTGCTGCATATGTTAGGTTCTTAGCTTTTCAGTTTATGCCCTGGTTGCTACTTTTTCCTCATTCTCTCCGGTCCTACTTCCTATCTACAGGGGAACTCAAGGTGGCGCGATAGTGTCGTTGGTACTAGCCGCGTACCTCGCCTTTCAGCACTTCACCAGGACCGGAGGAATAGGAAAAGCCTTCGATCAGGGATCGATAGTTGCGACCATGGCAATCATCTGTATCGCAGTTATCAATGTGATCCTGCTGTTCTGAGTTGCCAAGGGCTACTCCAGAGTGCAGATAAATAAAAAGAAACCTTGTAGTGCATCATCCTGTCAGACTTTGTAGCTTGTTTTATCGTAATAAGAATGACCTCTGAGTTGTGACATGACTGATAGTAGTTGTGTCTTTGTGTGATAAAGTGTTACTGTTCAGTTCTTCCTGATGGCCAGTTTCTCTCCCCCTTTGTTGATCTTCTTGCGCATCTTCGCATCAAAACTTTGGTATCCACGGAGCGCACCTGTTTATTTGCTACTCTTGTTTTTTGCAGTGTGCTATTGGTTTCTAAAGAGACAGGCATACACAAATCTTGGCTCATGCCATGGTTTGCTCAGCAGGCACCTAGCAGTATAATCCCATGGATCAAGTAAGACGCTGCTATTTGGTGCAAAGAGCTATCTGATGCATTTCCCCTTTGCTTCACATAAGAATACTCTCTTTTGGCCTGCTTATACTATGGTATCAATTCCTAATGTTAGGAGAGAATATGGACTGTGGACAGCTTTTCTTGCGATTTTGGTGCGCTTGTTCTTACCCACTCCAGGTAGAGTGACAAGGAGGGTTCAAACATCAGGATAACATTGATTGGATAATCGATAAAACATACAACTGGGGTATGTTACTTATGGCGCATGCTTCATGTCTATGGCAGGTGAGCTGGAGCTTCCACTCTCAACAATGTGGCTTATCATCATTGCTCCTTACCAGGTGATGAGTCTGAGGTATGAAACATTCTCCCTATTTTGGCTATCCTGCTACTACTGTATCTGTTAGGGTATTAGTTTTTGCTCATTCGCTCCGATGCCTACCTCCCGTGCACAGGGGAACTCAAGCTGGCAGGATACTATCTTTGGGGGTAGCCGTGTATCTCGCCTTTCAGTACTTCACCAGGAACAAAGGGTTGCGTAGAGCCTTCCGTCCGGGATCGATAGTCGCGACCCTCGCCATCATCTGCATCACTGTTGTCAACGTGATCCTGCTGTTCTGAGTTGCAAAGAGTTCACCCCTTGCTGTAGGCCTCGACTGTCGAGGGGAAGAGGAGGAGCTACTCCAGAGTGCAACCTACTGATATATGTATCTTCATGTACGGTATGCTTTGTACAGTGGTTGTGTGTTAGTATTCAGTTATCCCTGACCCCCTTTGTTGATCCTCTTGTTTGTCTTTGCACCAGAACTTTGGTATCAACAGATCTCAGCAGATTGTTCGTGCGCGATGGAGTCTCCATCGCGCAGGTAGGGATGGGGCTTTGATTTTAGATTTTTTTTTTCTGGTCCATAACAATTTCACACCCATCTCTTATATTTTGACGACAATTTTGTCGACTCGGGGCACAATCAAACTCAAAGGAGGGACAAAAAAGAGCAGGAAAAGTGAGGAGTCCCTTGATATAAGAATGTATTCCCTATTTGGCATACGAGTTTCTCCTAAGCCAAAATTTTCAAAGGTTTCATGGTTTGACCAAGATTATGGAAAAAATACTTAACATTTATAAATATACCACATACACATCCTATGAGAATGCATTTCATGATGTATTTGATGATATTGATTCTGTGTTGTTGATGCTGTCCTTTTTCCTATAATTTTGGCCAGACTTTAAAGCGTTTGACCTGAGTAAAAAAATGCATATGCCTTTGCAAACCAAAAAGGAGAGAGTAATCAAAATGCATATGCCTTTGCAAACCAAAAAGGAGAGAGTAATATAGATAAAGATATTGTCAGTGGAAGATGAGTTATTCGATTGCTTTATTTTTTGCGGTGAGCTCTTCGACTCTGGGTAAACCATCATAGACCGTGGATGATGATTGATGGCGAACGCTACTTGAAATTCCAGTTCCTCATCATATCGTCGGAAACCTTGAATTCGACCTATTTTACGCTCTATGATATGAGCCATAGTTCGACGAAAAGGTGTGAAAACAACAGAGATGATGGAGCTCGATAAAATTCATCATCTTAAATTTGAAATTTTCAAATTCCGGAAAAAAGAGAGTCTACCCCCGTGCTCCGTTCCTCAAATAGGGATGAGTATGCGCGTGTATATGAGCGCTTGCGTCTGTGTTCAACAAAATATGCGGTGATGGCTTTTGAATCGACCCGGTCAAAAACCGATCGTCGTTTTGCGCTTCATCAGGCCCAAAAAGAGACCGAATTTAAAAGAAGGAAGTTTCATGAGAGAGTTCTTTTGAAGTACTTTTTTTTTCAGAATGCTCCCTTGCACATTTTACCCTTTTCCATTCCTTTCCTGACAAAAAAAAAGAAAAAAAAGAAAAAGAAGAGAAGGTGGAATCAGATTCAGTTACCACTCATAGACCGCGGCTCGCCTCCCCTCCACCGTCCCTTGCATTTCTTCGCCGATTCCTCCTCGTCGCCCTCCCCCCTCCCCTGGCGACCTACCACCGCCGCGCCCTAGCCCACCCTCGCCGCCGGCGGCCTCGCTCCCCAGACCCCTCCCTCCGTCCGCCTCCCACGCGTCTCCGTCGCCTCTGACGCGCGTCCCGCATCGTCCGCGTCCGCGTCCCGCATCGTCGCTACCCCGCCCGATCCCGAGGTACGAGCTCCAGCGACTCGCCAGGCCCTCGCCGCCGCCCGCGAATCTCGGGCGCGCCGCCTAGATCCGCCCCCGGTAGGCCTCAGACGAGCGGCGGTAGCTCTGGCTGCGCGTCTCGCCTTCTTCCAGCGCCTCGCCAGGAACGGGCGGGCGGAATTTTCCCTGACCGGCGGTATTTCAGTAGAGTTACGGCCCAGAGCTTGATTGATTCGTCACGTATATATGCTGGGAGGCCTTGCCTGACAAAGTACTAGCTCATAGCTCGACCGGAAAGAGGAACTCATTCCTATACGCAGTGTCGCTGTTTTGTGCACTGGGTTGTGTGGTAGGTCATATATCGGACGCAAATGATTGCAGATCTTGTCGTGGTACCATTTAGCATTCCTGATTGATTGTTGAATTGCCATGCATAGCGAGGATAAATCGACGGTGCTGTACTTTGTTACTTGTTGGCTTGGAGCACTTCTACTCAAGTCCGAAAAACTTGTGTACATATGTCGGGTGCAGGCTGGCTGCCTTCATCCAGCCCTGTCAAGGACAATTGCCTTATTCAGAACATTGCCACTTTTGCAGTTATATCATTCAGCACTCTTCTTTAAAAAAGAAAATTAGCACTCTTGAAATGTTGATTTGCCGTAGATGGAGAGGTTAAATCGTAGGTGCTGTACTTTTTTATTTGTTGGCTTCAAGTACTTCTGTTGAAGTCCTGGGGTAATACTTATGTGCATTTGTTGGGCTCAGGCTGACTGCCTTCATCCAGTCCTGTCAAGGACAATAGCCTTGTTCAGAACGTTGCCACTCTTGCAGTTATTGCTTGTCCCACTCCCTGTACCTGTCCGAGCAATAACCTTGGTTCAAGATGGAATACCTGTGTTAGGTTCGACGCTAGTACTTAGAAACGCTTCTGCAAGACCTGTTAGAGAACTGGACCAGTATTAGGTGGCGTCTGGTTCTCTTCTCCAAAATAGAGAATACCCACAGGTTGGGTGACACAGTTTTATCTGTCTCCATTCTCTTCCAAAGTAAATTTTGTGTGTCTTATTACATTGACTTCCCAGTACTTATTTATGTAAACATGTTCTTTGTACTGCTGCATTATGGTTTAAATGTCAATATATTTCCAAGACTATGTTTCAGATTTCTTTCCAATTGTCTAGGCCCTGGCGTGTTTTATGCCTACTAATTTTGATGGCTTTGAGATAAATTATCTGATAAGAAATCTATCTTCTTGTAGCTTGTTTGAGCATCCGTTCGTACAGTATGTCGGAGAAGCCATCTGATGATACGACTGGCCAGGTGAGGCCTGAAGGAGATGTTTCTGATGTGAAAGTGGAAACTGCCAACCAGGATAAAGGAAATGAGATGCCATCAGCACAGCAAGAGGTATTATCTTTTGTTAACAAGTGTAATGCTTAACCTTGTGTGCTTGCATGTTTCCATCTGTACGATTTTACTAATTTACTTTCTACTGTAAAACTGTCAAAAATATATCCATAAGCACAATCTGACTTTACCGAGTATTTGCAGGAAGCAGTAATCAAGAAAAAGTATGGAGGAGTACTGCCCAAAAAGTCACCACTCATATCCAAGGTATCATTGCCTTAAATATATTACTACCTATTAGATGTATATATACAGTTTATGTCATTTATGTATAAAGCAGTCAGGGAAGTTAGATCGATTTTAGCTCCATATCCATTGGTTTCACCTGTGTTAAAATTTCTATCAGGACCATGAGCGAGCTTACTTTGATTCTGCTGATTGGGCTCTGGGAAAGGTATTGTACTGTTCTTTTTGAAAGCTAAATGGATTTGGAGGAAGCAATGCAACTCCTACGCGATCTTGCTCACCTGCTCGTTTGGTTTCCTGCAGCAAGGAGGACATCCTCAAAAGCCTAAAGGCCCGCTTGAAGCACTTCGACCAAAATTACAGGTGCTAAAACTGACACTCATTGTTTGCAAGAATGTGCTTACGTTGTATTACACCACGTTGATACTGTATCCGTTTGACATTATCCGCTAGCTCTTTCATTGGTGTATTTGCTGGTCTTTCTATTAACCCAATAGATACATGTCCATCTTTTGGTCTAGTATTTAAAGTGAACTCAGTTCAAGGTACCTGCCCCCTAGTTCTGCTACTCCCTCCGTTCCTAAATATAAGTCTTTGTAGAGATTCCACTACAAACTACATACGGATATGTATAGACATATTTTAGAGTGTAGATTCACTCATTTTGCTCCGTATGTAGTCCATAGTGGAATCTCTAAAAAGACTTATATTGAGGAACGGAGGGAGTAGTAATTCTTTGCTCGTGGAGCTGATTTTTGCTATCAGACGTACTACACTACTACTGTTGATACTTTCTCCGTTTGGCACCAGCTGCTAGCTGTTCCATTTGCGCATTTGGGGGTCTTTCTAACAATCCAATAGATCACATATCCATTTTTTTGGCCCAGTATTTAAACTGGATTCAGTGTCAATTACACGTTTTGTCACCTCACTCTTGTTAGTAAGTATTTGCTTGTGGAGCTGATATCCTTTTGCTGTCAAATGTGGTAATAATTATGAAATTAATTTGCATGCTACACTGAATTTATTTGGTCGCTTACATCTTCCTCGATCATCCTGCAGCCTACCCAGCAGCAAGCCCGTTCACGCCGATTCCTTCATGCATCTACCGACAGCGACGGTACTTCATATTTACAAGATACCAAGCAAGCAATCCAGTACATTTATCTTGCCATCCTTACAAGCATCACTTTGCCATTGCAGAGGGTGCCAACTCGCCTACGGAGGCGACGACCCCGACCCAGGAGTCCGCCGAGGAGGCCAAGGCGGCCGAGAACAAGGAATCCACCGAGTAGCTCGCATGTCCTTTTTTGAACGGAACTCTGCCATTTGCTGCGCCCATGCCGTCCCGTTGCTCTAGTAATAAGTATTCCGGACGTCGTGTAACGCCTGCTGAATTTTGAACTGAAGTGTCGCAGACATGCCGTTATCCACCACGCTATGCCATTCCATGGCTGTCGATGCCTGTAACGGTTCGGTATGGGGTCGGGAACATTATGATGTCGCACCGAGTGTCGTCCGGGTCGGACAGAATAAAAGCATGAGCCTGAAACTTATACTGGTACTGTGTTGAACGTCGAACCGGCTGCTGCCTGCTGTCTGAACGTCGTCCGGGTCCGGGTCGAGCTGTAAGGTTTACCGTTTGAATTCTGTGGAATTTCATGAAGGGATCGTGTAATTCTGTTTGGTCTGTTGGTGTATGGTGTCTTGGAACCCTAGCGGTTTCGCTTGAAATCACCGAATTCCAAACGTGTTCATGACATGATTTCAAAACACGGTCCGAACTTATAACAAGATAACTGAAGAACGTTTCTTCTGGACTTCTAGGAAATCCAAGCACTGCCAATCACCTAAAATCTGTTTTGGTTTTTTGTTTTTGAAAAGAACATAGCCAAAAGGTGAGGGATCTGATTTCATTTTTATGTATACAAGAAAACAGAGATCTGATAGATTCTTTAGAAAAAAACAGAGATCTGATAAAAAAAATATTGAGTCAAGAGATATCAGATTCTTAACGGGCTGGAATCGGACGCCGACACGTGAGTGAGTCCACGGAGCACACGATGACAAGTGGGCCACAGGGCCCGCTAGAGGCCACTCAGAAAATAAATATTCGTGTACCCAAACCCTAAAGCCCCCTCGTCCCGTCCTCCTCCATCGCGTCGCACCCAACCCTAACCCACCGCGCCGCCGCCGCCTCCCTCCGCCTCCGGATCCACCCGCACCGCCGCCGCCGCGACCATGGGCTTCGACGTGGGCGTCGTCCCCTTCAACCCCGACGGCTGGGGCCCTCCCGACTTGCCGGGCGCGGCGCCGCTGCTGGGCGGGGCCGTGGCCACGGCCTCGATCCCCTTCGCGCCCTTCTCCCGCTCCGACAAGCTGGGCCGCATCGCCGACTGGACGCGCAACCCGGGCCACCCGGGCGCGCACGGGCACCACGGCGCGGCCGCCGCCTCCCGCGACTCGGTCTTCGACTTCTCCTCGGCCGACGACTCGCTCGCCGCCGCCGCCGAGGACTCGTCCTTCAGCCTCGTGGACGCCAAGCCGCCGCCCAAGCACCCGCGCTTCGGGCCCAAGTGGCGCTTCAACCAGCGGCCGCAGCTCCCCCAGCGCCGCGACGAGGAGGTGGAGGCCAAGCGCCGCGAGGCCGAGAAGGAGCGCGCCCGCCGCGAGCGCCACTACCAGAACCACCGCTCCCACCACCACCAGGGCTTCCGCGGCAACCAGCAGAACACCGCCAAGCCCTCCGTCGACATCCAGCCCGACTGGACCATCCTCGAGCAGATCCCCTTCGCCAACTTCACCAAGCTCTCCTTCGCCGTCAACGACCAGCCCGAGGACCTGCTCGTCTGCGGCGCCGTCGACTCGTACGACCGCGCCTACGACCGCGTCAACCCCAAGACGGCCCGCCGCCTCGAGCGCTTCAAGAACCGCCAGTTCTTCAAGATCACCACCACCGACGACCCCATCATCCGCCGCCTCGCCGAGGAGGACAAGGCCACCGTCTTCGCCACCGACGCCATCCTCGCCGCCCTCATGTGCACGCCCCGCAGCATCCTCTCCTGGGACATTGTCGTGCAGCGCGTCGGCAACAAGCTCTTCTTCGACAAGCGCGAGGGCTCCCAGCTCGATCTGCTCACTGTCAACGAGACTGCGCAGGAGCAGCTCCCTGAGAACAAGGATGACATCAACTCGGCGCCGGCTCTTGCCGTCGAGGCCACCTACATCAACCAGAACTTCTCGCAGCAGGTGCTGGTACGTGATGGCGAGAAGGTTACCTTTGATGAGCCTAACCCGTTTGCCTCTGAGAATGAGGAGGCGGCGCCTGTTTGCTACCGTTATCGCCGCTGGAAGCTGGATGATGATATTAGCATCATTGCTCGCTGTGAAGTGCATGCTGCTGGTGTTGATCCGAGTGGTGCTCGCCAGTTCCTCACTCTTAATGCACTCAATGAGTTTGATCCTAAGATTACTGGTGTTGACTGGAAGCAGAAGCTTGAGTCCCAGCGTGGTGCTGTGCTTGCTACAGAGCTCAAGAACAATGCCAACAAGCTCGCTCGCTGGACTGCCCAGGCTTTACTTTCTGGCGCTGACATGATGAAGTTGGGTTATGTATCACGTGTGCACCCCCGTGACCACTTCAACCACTCCATACTCACTGTGATGGGCTACAAGCCAAGGGATTTTGCTACCCAGATCAACCTCAACACTGCAAACATGTGGGGAATTGTCAAGTCGATTGTGGACATATGCATGAAGTTTGAAGAGGGCAAGTATGTGCTTGTGAAAGATCCTGCAAAGCCACAGATGAGGATCTATCAGGTTCCTAATGATGCGTTTGAGAACGATTATGTTGAGGAGCCACTTCCAGAGGAGGAGCAGATTCGTCCGGCTACAGATGATGTCGATGCTACTGCACAGGAGATGGATGCTGCTGCCGAGGCAGAGGCTAATAAAGCAACTACTCAGGGTGGTGACGGTGAGAAGAGTGCAGATGCTGCTGCTGCTTGAAGGGTATAATGGGCCATCTTGCTTTATCTAGATAATCTGTCTTTTCTGTTTTATGATCTGTTTTTGTGGATTAAAGAGTTGAACTGCCTTGTCTTGATAGAGTGGCCCTGTTTTGGTCCATGAGAAAACTTGTTACTCTTATAAATTTCGTGCTTAGAAGTGCTAAGCTTAGCACCTACTGTTTTGGATTAATGACTATGCTGGTAGTTGAATATTTGATTCTATGTGGAGGATCTGCTGTGTATGTTTTAGCCGTTGTGTATGCACATCTGTTTTTTATGCCCTGTCACCAAAAGCATCATGAAAACCTTGTGGCACTTAGTAACCTATAAGATTACCCTGAGTTGTCTTAAAGTTTCCATGCTCTGCGGCAATGGCTAAGCTTGTTGATTCTTGTTCGTCTTTGTTGCATTTGTATATGGGTTGAGAGTGCTTTTAAACCTGTGTCTGCTTAAAACACTTTTTTATGCATTGCTGATAGTTTTCCATATACTATACCAATAGGGGGAAAGTGAACAGCTTGTTTAGGCCTTTATATGCTTTCTTCAACAATCACTTTCCTCTCATTTAACCTGAAACTTCTGTTTATTTTTGTGCCATTGTTATGTTTCCATGACAGCATAGGAATACGCTTGCCTTTTCTGTTCTTCATATGGGATGAGTGCTTCTGAATTTATCTGCATTGCATATGAATTTGTTTCGCTTTTTTCTCCCTTGTTGCCTTTGCCGGCTAAGCCTGTATTTCTTGCTGAACGTAGGCTGTTGTGTTGAACTTGATAATCTCTTTTGCCAACAATCATTTTCCTCTCATTATCCTTCATATGGAATGAGTGCTTCTGAATCCATCTGCTTTGCATACAAAGTGGTTTCACTTTTTTCTCGCTTGTTGCCTTTGCAGGATAAGTGTGTATCGGTTAAATGCCTTTTGATGTGCATTTCTTACTGAAAGTGTTTCCTGCTATATTAATTTTTGGAAAGTGGGCAGTTGGGTTGAGCTTGATAATCTCTTTCGCCAACAATCATTTTCCTCTCATTCAAATGCGTCTCATTGTTACTTTTATATGCCTTTGGTATCTGCACGCTTTTCTTTGGATGAAAATTTAGGAAACTATATGATGCCTGGAAGCTTATTCTCTGCCTTCAGATCTCTGCATCTTTTGAGCTCTGTGTGCAGGACTAGCATGTTTTGTGTTAGTTCAGATTTGATCTATGCTGAAAGTTTAGAGGCATATTTGTTCATGCTTGGCTAGTGATGAAAAACCTATTAGTCATACCATCTTTCGGGACTGATCGGTTGCTATGCTTCCATGCTGTCTTTCTGCAATTCTGAAGCCAAATTGAACAGCTTTTGAGTGTGTAGTTGAAGTGTCTTGCATTCTTTAATGTGTTATTTTTTTGGGCAGCGCATGATCCAAAAACAATTTGAGGGCTACAGATTCCCTCGCAACTCTTGCCTTTCTTTTTAGTCAGTTATTGCTTGGTTGTGTGGTATGGATGAAGATATGCACTGGGCTTCGAGCAGCAAACATTGCTGCGATCTGATGGAGATGCATTTGCCTAGAAAGCATTGTCTGACCGCTCACCATTGCACTTCATAATCATTTGTTCATCTATTAAAGCATGAGCATAAGGGCTGCATTGTACCAAGGCCTGGGTTCTTTGTACCATCGTCTTGCTTGCCAGATTCGGCTGTAGTCAAACCACCAAGGAAGGAAATCTGGTCGGCCTGCCCATGTTAATGGGCAACCCGCTTACCAACCTTCCTACATCTCTCATCACCATTTTTCCCCCTGAGATTCTGCAAGCTTGTAGCGGAGGGCGATCAGTGCTACCGTAATGTCTTCTTCTATGCAATTCTCAAGTTCTGGACATTGTGGTTTGTTGTAGCTGAGACTACCTCATTCCAGCATATAAAGCATGCTTGCTTTCACTAGAAACTGCAGGATTTTGTGTCTGGAGCAAGCTGCAATTCTGTGTGCTTGTTGTCAACCTGTCTTTTTGGTTTTTCTTGGGTGATTTTGCATCGGGTTTTAGGACGGTGACTATTGATATTTTGTCTCGTTCGTTGTAACTGGCATCTTCTTGCCTGCTTCTGATTGTGTGTTGGCCGAGGATTAAACTAAATTATAGACAAGGATATGTCTGAATTTTCTTCATGTGGAACGATCTAATCTTCTCTATGAAGCCAATGATCTTGCTCCTATCTGACGACCGTACAACCTTCCCTTTCTCAGGAGAATCAAACAATTTGTGTGTTATTTTGCTTGTTATGTTTTGCAACCTCATGTCTGAATTTATTTTAGTGGACGGTGAAGATTGATTTTAGGTCTTGTTTGTCGTAACTGGCATTTATTTGCCTTCCCGACCATCCTGCTATATCACCACCCATATTCTGAGTCCTCTTAATTAGTACTCCCTCTGTCCCAAAATAAGTGACTCAAGTTAGAGGGAGTAGTACATACCATTAATTAGTAGTGCATAGTTCATATGATCAAATAATGATTACTTGAACAAAAATAGTCTTTCGCTCCTATCTGATGACCTTTCATCCTTAAGGGAGAATGATACAGTTTTGTTTGTATGGTTTTTTTTTGCATTGTACATTTAAAACTTTACATTAATAAGTTGTAGATGTCTTGATTATGGAATCTACTTGACTTGTTGGTGGAGATCGTATTTGTTTTTGTTGGTTGTAACTGGCATCTACTTGACTTGTTGACCATCCTGCCATATCACCACCCAAATTGTGCCGATGTTGCCGATGAAGTGTGTCGATGTTGCGAGCATGTCGGACTGTTCTTTTGTGTTCCAAAGGCAGCCTGTCACGCTGCAAACATGGCATGTGACCTTGTAAGGGCGGTTTCCTTGGCCACTACAAGTCGAACACACACGTGTGTAAGCATGTCATGTGTGTTGTGAAGTTTTTTCTGGGAATGCATACATGTTCCATGTGTTGTGAACATTTAATAGCCACTAGAGGATTTGTTGTATACACATAATTTTCATGTTGAATGTGATTCACAAAAATGAAGTGTATGTGGAAATGTTGCACCATGCTAGAAACATTTTTTTGCACGTAACATGTGTTACGTGTAGGGGAGCACGCCACTACAAAGCTGGTCGGTGCTTCAATACTGGCTACCGACGCCACAGACGGGTACCACATCGTTGTGAAGTTTGTTGGAGCCATTGCAAGCTCGAGGTGCCACTGATGTTGCAAGCGAGGACCCGCGCCGCTACAAAGGCTAGGTGGCATTGTTGCAAGTCAGGTAGTTGCTGCAATGTTGTGTGCATTCATAAGTTGAGATTGGACACTACAAGGCTAGATGTCATTCATGGAAAGCTGAATTGCCATGTTTCGAAGTCAAATTGTCATATTTCAAAGCCGAATCACACACTAATGCAAAGTTGTAGCTCTTCTCCATCGGTTGACGACCGTAACTTTACATCATGTTGTAAATGATGTAATGTTTTTTTTGCATGATTATTGTGAAGTGACAAAAGAAAAACTATTGCAATATTACTATCTAAGATTTGTGTTTTTGTTTGCCTATTGATTGGTCCGTCGTTTAGGCTTTGTTTGCATGGCATGATAGTGTAGATACACGAAGCAAACAAACAAACATAGTATACTACGCTGGTCAAAGGATGTGGAAATATTTTAGTACCGGTTCATGAGGGACGAGCGCCAAAGCCAAGGCTAATGTTGTTCAAGGTGTGATCGGACGGTACCCAAGCCAGCTCGTCCCTACGCTGGAATCAGGTGGATGATGCGTAGTGCTCCTCTAATTAGTTATAGGAAAATGATTTCCTTCAACCGACTGATCTTGTGCGAGCGTTCGTTGTCTCCATGTTTGTCAGATAAGTACTTAATCATATGGTCGGGTGCAAAACACTGTGTCTGTAATTGGTCCTTTTTTCAGAAAGAGGTTCCGCAACCTCTTGTTGCAAACCGACCAAGGGTCAAAACATGTTTTTTTTAAGTGTTTTTCCTAGTCTGAGGCCGGGTTAACAAATGCATAGTTCACATGACAAAAAATTGTGATTACTTGAAGAAAATAGTTGTTAGTTTTGTTTGAGATCGAATGAAATCTCTGTCTCTGATCGATGGTCACATGGGCCTCTATACAATCTGGAGAGACGCGACGATCCATCAAGGGGACGTCAGTTCCAGGGATACGATAGGGGGAGGCGTCCGTTGCAGGAGAAACCGCAACGACGGTTGGGCAAGGGGAGATTTTCCCTAATTACAATTAATCTTAACACGCCTCCCCCCTAATCTACGTTTGACCATGTAGAATCATCTCACGACCTGAAACACAAATTCACAAAGAGAAACAATGTAATGTGATGTTTGAACAAGGATATCTCAAGAAGAGACTCCTCCTGATACTTGCAAGTCCCGAAGTCATCGCATACCAATTCGATGAACATATTTTTGGAATGTAGAATTTGGTAGAGACTTGGTAAACAAATCAACAAGATTTTCACATGATTTAACTTGCAAGATGTTTATTTCCCCACTTTTCTAAAGATCATGGGGGAAAAACACTTAGGAGAAATATGCTCAGTGATATTACTCTTGATGTATCATGTTTGCATCTGTGCAACACAAGACGCATTATCTTTATAGATAATGGTAGGTGATTCTATCGAACCAATTCCACATGACTATTGTACGTAGTTTATCATTCTGCGAAGCCATACACATTCACATGTTGCTTCAAATAATGAAATTTTTTCAGAATGATTGGTACATGTTGCCATCAGAGTCTGTTTCAAAGACTTTCATGAGATAGCAATACCACCATGTAGGAACACAAGCCAGTCTATGATCTGGCATTCTGGGGATCAGATAAGTAGCTAGCATTTGCGTATCCAATCATATCAAAATCCTGATTTTCCTGGAACTGGAAAAATAGGCCAAGATCCTTTATGCCTTGGATATATCGAAATATATTCCTCACTCCAGACCAATGACGTTTGGTGGGAGTTGCTTGTGTCTAGCAAGTAGATTCACTGCAAAAGAAATATCTGGTCTCGTGCAATTTGGAAGATACATAAGCACTCCAACGACACTGAGGTGTGGAACTTCAGGTCCCAACACCTCTTCTCCATCATCCCTTGGCCTGAATGGATCTTTCTCTACGTCTAGAGAACGAACCTCAGATGGGTAGGATTTGTCCATATTGAATTTCTCCAATACTTTCTGGATATAGGCAGCTTGGTGTACCATGATTCATGAGTGAATGTGCTAAGTTGAATACCTAAACAAAATTTGGTTTTACCCAAATACTTCATCTAAAACTTCATCTTTAGGTGATTGCGTGCTTCATCAATGTCTGGTGTGTTTCCAATGATGTTAAGATCATCAACGTACATAGAAATGATGCAAAATCATGTAGACGACTTCTTGATGAAGACACATTGGCAATCACTACCATTGGAGTAACCTTTCTGAAGAGGAACTGACTGAGTCGGTTATACCACATCCGTAACGACTGCCTTAAGCCATATAATGACTTATTTAGCTTTACACAATACATGTTGCGTTTTTCACTTTTATTCGGGACAGAGATTCCGCCAGGAACCTTCATATATATGTCCGAATCTAGTGACCCATAAAGATATGCGGTCACGACGTCCATCGACAGCATAGATAGACAATTTTGCATTGGCAAAGATATAAGATATCAGAAAGTAGTTTTACTCATTGCTGGAGAATAAGTTTCAGTGAAATCAATGCTGGATTTCTGCGTGAAACCTTGTGCTACGAGCCTCACTTTATATCTCACCACCTCATTGTTCTCATTCCGTTTTCGGAGAAAAACCCATTTGAATCCCACGGGGAAAACACTGGGAGGTGCTTCAGTGAATACCTTTCTTTCGTTAAACGAGGCAATTTCTGCTTGGATTGCACCCTTCAATTTAGGCCAATCAGAGCACTTTTGGCACTCAGCGATAGTACTTGGATTATTATCAGTGGAAAGGGTATCTGCAATCTTTTCATCAAAATATATGTCGACACTCGTAGTCTTACGGTCAAATGATTCTCTAGAATCAACATAGTTGATGGAAATTTCCTGCACCCCTAGTGACTCTTCATGATTTCCCAATACGCATGAGTTCGGGTGTTCCGATGTCCCAGCCACTGTGTGCAAACCGAAGCTGGGTTGTGGAGGTTGCCCTTCCACTGGGTGTATACTACCCATCAGGTGTTTGTCAATGTTGAGTTGACTTGCATTTACTGACTCTGAGGTTTTTCTCCTCGATTTCCTTTGCTGCTTGCTAGAAGCATGCTCCAGGTCAGAGGCCATACTAATCACCCTCTTTTTAGGAATAGGGAGCTGAATGGTTTTTATCGGTACCTCCACTCTTTCAGGCGTATTTCTGGCCGGATTTAAGGATTTTGTAACACCTTTTAGACCAGTAAATGAATTTGGCAGATTATTTGCAAGATGTTGCAAATTAATGATTTTCCGAACTTGGAGTTTGGTCTCTTGGGTACATGGATCAGAGGATGAAATGGCTTGAGCGTTCCAATCAAGTTCCAGACATTCTTTCTGGTACTTGAAATCACCCCATAATGCCGAAAAGTGCTCCTCATTAAATATGCAATCAACATGACGGGCTATGAACATATATATATATATCCCGGTAAGGGGTTCCAGGTACTTGATAATCGACCGCGATTTGTACCCCACATAGATCCCCAGTTTCCTGTGTGGGCCCATAGATGTTAGTTGTGGTGGTGAGATCGGGATGTATACAACACATTCGAACTTACGCAGATGGGAAATACTAGGAGGATTTCCACGTACCAATTGCAGAGGGGGAGTACTGTGATATGCAGTTGGCCTCAATTGTATCAAGTCAGCAGCGTGTAAAACAGCGTGACCCCAACAAGAGGTTGGCAAGTTGCAATTCATCAAGAAAGGTCTTCAAATGAGATTGATCCTGTTAATCAATGATTCAGCCAAACCATTTTGCATATGGACATATGAAACAGAGTGATAAACTTCAATCCCCAAAGTCATGCAATAATAATCATTGAAAGCACGTGAGGAGAATTCCGCGGCATTGTCCATTCGAATTGACTTAATTCGACTTTGTGGGTAATGGGCTTGCAACTTAATGCTACTTCTCGAGCTTGCGTTGATTCTTCCCTTGAAGATGAAAGGATGATGCAACAAAGTAGAGATAAGTATTTCGCTCAGTTAAGAACCAAGGTATCAATCCAGTAGGAGGCACAAGCAAGTCCCCAATAGATGCACCTACAAACTAACAAACACTTGCACACAACGCAAAAATGGGGTTGTCAATCCCTTCACGGTCACTAGCAAGAGTGAGATCTAATAGAGATAGATTTAAAATATAAATAAAAGGTAAACTAAAGTAAACACAAATAAATTGCAGCAAGGTATTTTTGGGTTTTTGGTTTTATAGATATGAAAATATATGATAAGGAATAGACTCGGGGGCCATAGGTTTCACTAGAGACTTCTCTCTCGAAGAAAGCATACGTTGGGTAAACAAATTACTGTTGAGAAATTAATAGAAAAGCGCAAAGTTATGATGATATCTAAGGCAATGATTATGAATATAGGTATCACGTCCGTGACAAGTAGACCCAAACGATTCTGCATCTACTACTATTACTCCACACATCGACCGACTCTTGCCTGCATCTAGTGTATTAAGTTCATAAGAACAGAGCAACGCTTTAAGCAAGAGGACATGATATAGAGGGATATACTCAAGCAATATGATATAAACCCCATTTTTCTATCATTAATGGCAACAATACAATACGTGCATCGCTACCCTTTCTGTCACTGGGCGAGGACACCGCAAGATTGAACCCATCACAAAGCACCTCCCCCATTGCAAGAAAAACAAATCTAGTTGGCCAAACCAAATCGATAGATCGGAGAGAAATACAAAGCTATCTTACTCATGCATAAAAGAGTTCAAAGAAGACTCAAATAATATTGTCGGTGTACAAAAAGAGGGGTACACCTTTTAACTGTGCACGGGCAGTCTGAGCCGCGGGCGCCGCCACACTGAGCAAGGCAAGGGAGGTGAGCTAAGGTAAAGCCGAAGCTCAAGAGGAATAGAACAACGCCAAGACCAAGACCACAAAGAGCAAAGGGGACGAAGAAGACTCCCCCGGCAAAATCCTTGCCGGGGTGCGGGTTTAGCAAACCCAGCAAGGCCCTTGCTGGGGCGGCTCGCCCACGCCTACGGAGCGGATCACCTTTGAGTCCACTGCCCCCATGGGGCAAAGGATTCGGGAGACATCCCCGTGGTGGCATGCAGATCTTTGTGAAGACATTCAAGATCAGATACACACTATAGAAGATGACGACCCTTGGCGGGATCCCGGCCAAGGAGGACCACAAGGCCCCCCGGAAAGAGCCTTGCCGGAGATGACAGCGGGCGCCGCGGCAAGACCCTTGCCGGGGCTGCGGCAAGGCCCCTGCCAAGGACACCCGTAGGGCCACCATCAGGCTCGCGCCAATCAAGCCTCCACCATGCAGCTGCCGACCCAACCAGTTGGGCAGGCACCTGCGTGGCGGCAAGCGAACCTTCGTGGAGACCCACCACTGCGCCACCTCAGCTGCCTGCCCGCCTACATGGCACTGCGAGCACCGCTGGCCAGGACGCGTGTCAACACGGAAGGGAGCGGCGACGGACGCGACTGGGCTCTCCCCCATCCCCGATAAAGTAAGGACACCTAAGCAAGACGCATTAAATGCACCTTGTCATGTAATGCGAGGGATAAACTCGCATCACTGTACCCTTTCCACCTCCTATGTGCCACTGTGGCGACTCCTTTCCCTATAAAAGGAGGCCCGAGGCGACCAGGAGGGGGGGATTCGGCTTTTTGGAGCTCCTCACGCCCCATAGCTAGTTGAAGAACGCAGATAAACTAACCACCAAAGCAGGAGTAGGGTTTTACGCATCTCGCGGCCCGAACCTGGATAAAGAACCAGTGTGCTATCTGTTTGATCTGCTCTTCTCACGACCCCGCGCCCCGCAACCGTAGTAGGGATTCTTGTGATCCCATAGGTGTCGTCCCCGCACCGACATCCTTGGCGCGCCGGGTAGGGGGCGCAGTTGTGAGAATCAGCTCTAGCAGTTAGCTCGACGCTTCTTCATCGTCATGGCGCCCAAGAAGAAGACGACGGTGGCGGTTGGCCCGTCGGAAGCCGGACACCCCGTCCCGATGCGGGCGAGCAGCGGACCGGTCGCAGAAAGGACCCAGGCGCTGTTCGCGAACACCAACACCGTCCCAGCAGCCGAAGTTTAGGAGGCGGCGATGTTCGTGCGTCTGGTAGCGAGCCGCACGCCACCAAATCCAAAGACGGAGTCAGACCCTCCGCGGGTGGAGCGGGGCCTTCCAAGACCGCTGCCACCCCGCCCACAGGCGACGCGAGGGCTTCCAAGACTCCCACGCCGGCGCCGACGGCGCGCTCTTCTCAAGCGACGCGCGACGAACGGCGTAATCACGCCGAGACCCCAGGCGTCGCCATGAAAGAGCCCCGAGCGCCACCTTCGGATTTAGAAGACCTGCCCGCTCGCCGAGGCGCTGGTGAAGATGGCATGCGACCGCAGGGTCGTGATAGAGCTCCTTCTGACATGGTCAGAAGTCGAAGCGCGTCGTGATCCGTGCAGGTTTCGCTGCCACCAACGCCAGCAGAAGCCCTGGCGCGCGCGCAATTGCTCCTCAATTTTCCTCCCACTATGGGGAAACTCGACGAATGGAGAGCCACCATCCGAAGCCTTGTTGCGGTGGCCAACAAAGACGAACAGAGTCCGGTGGAGCCCCCGGGTCGATGTTCCGACGGAGTCCCACGCACCAGTGGCAGGAGAGCCGACGGCGCCGCAACCATGGTGCACTCACCTCCTCCTCGCCCGGTTCCGCGGACGCCAGCCCGTCGCGACGTTGCGGGCGACGAGATCTCCGTAGCATCGTCCGACCCGTGGGCTCACTATGACCAGCGCCAAGTTCTTCGGGAACGAGAACATGAAGATGCTCGAACCACTATCGAGCGCCGGCGCGGAGCGCGCCACCAATCAGACAGGCGAGCAGGGCCTGCTGTGAGCCACCCGGCACCGGGGAGCCCTGGAGGCCTACCTTACGAGGTAGACTGTCCGGCTTTTACCCATGAGCTGCGGCAGTTCCAGTGGCCCACTCACCGCACCTTCAAATCCGACGTGGGCGAAAAATACAGTGGCAAGACCCACCCATCCGAGTTCCTCAGCGTCTACACCATCGCGATGCAGGCTACGGGAGCCCGCGACGATAAGGTGCTTGCGAACTACTTTCCGTTGGCTCTCAAACCCAACGCCATGTCGTGGTTGATGCACTTGCCGGTAGACTCTATTTCCTCTTGGTCGGATTTGTGCCATGAGTTCGTAGGCGCCTTTACTGGAGGCTACCAAGCCCATGGCCAAGCAAGCGACCGCACGTCATTCCCGAAAGGGGCGAGAGTCTCCATAAGTATATTCAGAGGTTCAGCCGGTGCAGTACAATATCCCTGATGTTCACCCTGCCGCCATCATCAGCGTGTTTCATCAGAACGTGCGTAACCGCAAGATGCGTGAAGAGCTGGCAATGAACAAGGTGAGAGATGTAGCAGAACTCTATGTTCTTGCTGACAAGTGTGCCCGGGCTGAAGAGGGAAGGAAGTACCCCGGCGAAGATGCCGGTGTGGAAACCGACTCCTTAGATGAGGATATTGCCGCCCCGGCGAAGAAAGGCCGGCGCCGCAACAGGAAGCGTAAAGGAAAGACCGTGCTTGTCGTCGAGGGATCTGATGACGCCGGCTCCACCAAGAAAACCAAGGCAGATGACCCCGGCAAGGAGGTTGCCGGATGCGTCGCCTGCCGGGCCTTGGCGGCTGCCGAGAAGCCAAGAAACTCCGACAAGCGATACTGCAAGATCCATCGCACCAAAGGCCATGCTCTCCAGGACTGCCGACAGGTTGAGCTCCTCGCTGAAAAGCAGAGGGCTGAGTATGAGAGGCGGGACAAGGAGAAGGGCTCGAGCAGTCTTGGGGTCGGCAAGAAGCATGACGGCCAGCGGGCCATCGCGGCAAGGATAAGCAACAGGAGAGGCCCGCCCGGGGCCGTGACAGAAAGCCAAAAGACGACGATCACGAAGAGGACGATGAATCCGGCGACCAAGAGTTTCAGAAAGCTACAGAGGCCATGTGCATCGACGGCGGTGCCTCGCTGCATACTTCTCACCGCCGGCTTAAACAGTGGGAGCGAGAGGTTACAGCGACAGAGCCGTCGTTCGATGCCCAGAGGCCGCTGAAGTGGTCCAGCACACCTATCATCTTTGACACCGAGGATCACCCTGATCGCACCACTGCGGTCGGGTGCTTGCCGTTGTTGGTTTCACCAAAACTACGCAACCTCAAGGTAACGAAGATGCTAGTCGATGGCGGGGCCGGTCTGAACCTGATCTCGCCTGCCGTGATCGAGAAACTGCAGATTCCTGATGGAGACCTCGAAGAGACGGGCACGTTTCAAGGGGTCAACCGGAAGAAGCTAACCCAAGGGAAAGGTCACGCTGCCCGTGACCTTTGGAAGCGACGAACTTCGGGGCGGAGAGGATCGTGTTCGATGTTGCCAAGATCCCTTGCCCTACAACGGATCGCCAGCCAAGCGGCTAGCCAAGTTCATGGCGGCGTCACACTACGCCTACAACACCCTGAAGATGCCAGGACCTGTGACGATCATCACGATTCCCTCCGACAAGAAAGGTGCGCTAACCAACTATACCAGCAAGCAGTTGCAGCAGTTGCCGCCGCTAGGGCACTTGCTCCTGCCGCTGGGACCCCAGGAGGGAAGAAGAAGAAGAAGACCGGTGTGACCTCGGGCACCCACTCCGGCAAGCGCACCTCTTCGGAGTGTAGCGCTGCCGTCGAGGACGTACCAGAGAGCTCCACCGGCGGAAGCAAGAAGCCGAGGCCATACCACGGGAACCAAGAATGTTTACATCAATGAGAGCGGCACGGAGGAGCTTTTACCGTAAGCTCCACCCTTGACGACAAATAGGAAAGACGCGCCGTCACCTTCCTGCGGGCGAATGTCGATGTGTTTGCGTGGCAAGCTTCCGACATCCCTGGTGTTCCCAGGGAGGTGATTGAGCACCACCTTGTTGTCTGCCCTCATGCGTGGCCTGTCAAGCAGAAGGTCAGAAAGCAAGCTTTGGAACGACAAGAGTTCATCACAGAAGAGATCCGGAAGCTGGAAGCAGCGGGTTTGGTAAGAGGAGTGCTCCATCCAACGTGGTTGGCCAATCCGGTCGTGGTGCGCAAGGCAAATGGGAAGTGGAGGCTGTGTATTGATTACACAGATATCAATAAGGCTTGCCCTAAAGATCCCTTCCCGCTGCCGCGCATCGATTAGATTGTTGACTCCACGGCTGGGTGTGATCTGTTGTCATTCCTCGATGCCTACTCCGGCTGCCACCAGATCTTCATGACAAGAGAAGACGAAGAGAAGACAACATTCATCACCCCATGTGGTACGTATTGTTTCATGCGGATGCCTTTCGGGTTGAAGAGTGCTGGTTTGACATTTGCAAGGGCGGTCCAGATTGGTTTTGAACCCCAGCTCCATAGAAATATGGAGGCTTATATGGATGACATAGTGGTCAAAACCAAGGACAGGGCAACCCTCATACCGGATTTGCAAGAAACATTTGCAAACCTGCGCAAGATCAATCTCAAGCTGAACCCTGAGAAGTGCGTCTTTGGCGTCCCATCTGGCAAGCTCCTCGGGTTCTTGGTGTCATAGCGTGGGATAGAGGCCAATCCGGACAAAATAAAAGCTATAGAGCAGATTGAAGCACCCAAGCGGATCAAGGATGTGCGTCGGCTTGCTGGTTGCATCGCCGCCATGGGCAGGTTCATTTCCAAGTCTGAAGTGTGCCTCCCCTTTTCAAGATCCTGAAAAAGGCGGGCCCAATGGAGTGGACGCCGGAAGCTGAAGCGGCTTTACAAGGGTTGAAGAAGTACCTCTCCTCCGCGCCAATACTAGTTGCGCCTAGGCCACGAGAGCCGTTGTTGCTATACCGGCGGCAATGCACCAGTGGTCGTACGACCGGTGGCGCAGAGAGAGGTTGACGACGAAATGGCAGCGGCGAGCCCGACACCGCCAATGCAGACGACACCGCCGGTTGAAGTGCCGCCAAGAAGAAAATGATGCAGCACCGGTCTACTTTGTTAGTTCCCTCCTGAGGGGCGGATCAAGGTACTCCGGTGTCGAAACTGCTCTTGGCCTCCTTATGGCCTCGAGGAAGCTGCGTCACTACTTCGTGCACACGAGATCACTGTCGTTACTCGCTTCCCTCTGCAGCGGATATTGCACAATCCGGATGCAGCGGGAAGAATTGTGGAATGGGCATTGGAGCTGTCCAGCTTTGGCCTCAAGTTTGAAAGTACCTCGACGATTGAGCCGAGTCCTAGCAGAGTTCATTGCGAATGGACCGCAACACCGACGAAGAAATTCAAGAGACTGCTCTCCCGGCAAAGAGGCAAGTTGTGATTGGATCATGTACTTTGATGGAGCCTTCTCCTTCTGTAGCGTCCGGGCTGGCGATCGCTTGTCGCGCCCACGGAGAGCACCTCAAGCACGTGATCCGGATGCACTTCCCGTGGAGGTGTCAACAAACAATCTGGCAGAGTACGAGGGGCTGCTTGCGGTCTTAGGATCGTGGCGGACCTCGGAATCAAGAAACTCATCGTCGGGGAGACTCGTAGCTTGTCGTTAAGCAAGTCAACAAGGATTACAGAGCCGTTGATGAAGGCCTCGTCGATGAAGTGAGAAAGGCTGGAAGAGCGTTCGATGGTATCTGGCTGAACATGTTCCCCGGCGAGAACGATGTCGCGATTACTGTCAAAACGCGCTGCCCTCAAGCTACCTGTGGAACTAGGTACCTTTGTGCTTCAGACTAACTCAGCCATCCGTTGATCCATCAGCAGAAAGCAGAATAAGAGGAGGAAATCGGGGCCCGGCAAGTACTTTCCCGCCGAGCTCCACAGGGCCGCGGCAAGGATGTTGCCGGAATCTTGAGCCCGCCACGGACGGATGGCTCGCGGAGCATCAAGCTCTTGTCGTCGAGACGGCCGCTCTGTAGCGGAGGAATGCCTTTAGTCCTCGCCGCCGAGCCCCGAGGCTCCGGCGTGGGCACAATATATCGTCCGATTCCTCTAAGCAGGGAACTTCGAGGAGCGGGAAGAAGCGGAAAAAAGTATCCTGTCGCTCTACCATGTACCAGTTAAATCGATGGCGTCACATGCATGTAAAGAGGCGAGCGGTGTGAAATTGAAGTGTATCCCTCGAGAGGAAGGATTGGAGCTATTGGCGAGAGATACGGAGGCATATGTGGGTCCCACATTGGGTCAAGGGCCCTTGCCGGCAAGGCATTCCGGCAAGGCTTCTTCTGGCCCACCGCCCTCCAGGATGCGACGACACTAGTCACAAGGTGTGAAGCGTGTCAGTTCCATTCAAAGAAGCTTCATAAGCCATCTCAAGCCCTTCAAATCATTCCTCTCTCCTGGCCCTTCTCGGTCTGGGGGCTCGACATACTGGGCCCTTTCCCCCGCGCTGTCGGGGGCTTTGAGGACTTGTACGTTGCGATCGACAAGTTCACAAAGTGGCCGGAGGTGGAGGCAGTGAGGAAGGTCATAGCTCAGTCAGCCGTCAAATTCTTCAAGGAACTAGTATGCCGTTTTGGCGTACCCAACAGGGTTATCACTGACAACGGCACACAGTTCACAAGCCGCACCTTCATGCAATATACCCAAGACCTCGGCAGCAAAGTCTATTTCGCTTCCGTTGCCCACCCGCGAAGCAATGGTCAAGCTGAGAGGGCAAATGCTGAAGTGCTGCGAGGCTTAAGGACCAAGAATTTTGACAGGCTGCACAAGAGTGGAAGGCACTGGATTGATGAATTCCCGGCGGTTCTTTGGTCGATCAGGACGACGCCAAATCGAGCCACCGGCCAGACACCTTTTGCCCTGGTATACGGGGCAGAAGCAGTTCTCCCCACCGAACTCATATCTGGGTCACCTTGAGTGCTCGCTATGACGAGCTTGAGCAAGAGCAAGCTGCGACAAGATGACCTGATGCTCCTTGAGGAAGATCGTCTTGGGCGGTTGTGAGAGCAACACGCTACCGGCAAAGCCTTGCGCCGCTACCATAAGCCGCAAGGTTCATGCCGAAGCCTTGAGGAAGGCGACCTTGTCCTTGGCGTGTTCAATCGCCAAGAATTCCAACAAGTTGGCGCCAAAGTGGGAAGGCCCTTATCGGGTAATCTGAGTCACCAGGCCGCGCGGTTAGCACAGAGACCGAAGATGCCGTTCGGTGAGTAACTCTGGAACATTGAGCATCTTCATAAGTTTTATCGTATATGCGGCTTGCCGCCCCGACAAGCCACCTTTTGTACAAGCATTGCCGATGGTGCATGTAACCCTTTGTACAAAGCGGTAGCAGACCACGAGCATAAATAAATGAAGGCCGGCGCCTAAGTTATAGCATGCATGCTAGGTCAAGTCTCGTCCTTGGTTAGGGTTGATAGTGCTTGGCGGCGACTAACCCCTAGCTTAGAGGTCGAGTGTGCGTCTCTTTGCCGTTCTTTTGTCTCCTTTGGTTCGCAGGACTCATAGATATCCTCGCCGGATCACTTGAGGACGAAAGAAGAAAAAGAGGGACGGATCGGCATCTAGACCCCGGCAAGCCAGCATTACCGGGGGCTGCAAGTACGAAGATTCACCCACGGCAATCCAGAGTTGCCGGGGGCTGCAGCTTCAGATAAGTTCTTCATTCCTTATCATGCATTCCCTTATGGACTGAGGTATGTGAAACCTCGTTGTTTCCCAAGCTACCGTGCTCCCCTAAAACTCTAGGCTCTAGGGCTCGTTCACGGGGCCAGGTTTGGTAAATGGTCGCGGCAGAAAAGGATGAAACGAGGATCCTGAACCCGCCTCATCCCTGCCTCCGCCAAAAGCGTGAGGAAGGTCGAGTGAAGTGGGAAGATGGCAGGGCCTGTTGCCGGGCAAGGAAATGTTTATCTTAAAGATATCAAGGATTTACTCCTTGTCGTGGGTTCTACCCGCGAACAAATGACCCGGCAAGCATTCCTTCTTCATTAAAAACATTCCACTCATGTACAGTCCATAGGGAATGAAAAACATGAATGATGGATTACAAGTTTTAAATTCAGTCCAGGCCCGAAGGCTTACAAACTAAAAAAAAAGATAAGGTGCCCGTAACCCCTTCCTTGTCCCTCTCCTCAGGAGGCAGGTAAAGGGGGCGCAAAGGGCAAAAGGAGCGCCTAGGCGAGCTACGGGTGGCAGGAGGCACCAAGAGAACATCTCGGTGGCCGTCCGAAAGCTGGATGGTGATGGTGGCGCCGAAGCGAGCTTCAAGACGAGGCGGCAGGGGCGCCAAGACGTGTCGAAGGCCTTGCTGCCAGCCCTCTTCCTCTTCTGCAGCCTCCCAACGCCAGCCGCCCAAGGGGACGACCTCGAGAAGTTCAGGAAGCCGGCGACACGGATGATGGGATCGCCGGTGCCGCACGAAGCGATGCCCAACACCTAGTCGGACCCGTCATCCTGCCGCCTGCTACCCTCGTCATCGCTGCCGTTGTCCTCCTCGCCACTCCCGCTCGAGGAGGAGCCTTCGCTATCAGAAGATCTCTCCATGCAGCACCTTGCCCGAGTCCCGAAGCACCCGAAGACCTTGACGGAGAGGAGGCCGCCCTCCATCAGCTTGAAATGGAGAGTGAGCCCCGCCGTCAAGCGGTGGATGTGGGCAAACGTCTTCCACCCTCGATCAAGATACATCACCTGAGGGGCTAGGAAGTCGACGCGAACTCGCGTACCGCTGATCCAACAGCCCCTCATGTGCAGCCGCAGTGACTCTGGCGGATCCTACTCCATCTCGCTCGCGAATGGAGTCGGGAGGCGAAGGCGACGGCGAGGCGGCCGGCGCAGCCTGACGAAGAACTCGCAAGGGTCATCCCCAACATGGCCCTCCGTGGGGGGAGGAACCACTGGCGGAGGCAGGACCGGCGCGCCGCCCCGTTCTCCTCTTCCCTGAGCGCCTCGGCCTCGCCCACGGCCTCACCCGCGGCCTCGACCCCTCCCCCTTCCCCTCACGGCCGGCTCTGCCACCGCAGGTGAAGGAGAAGGAAGGACGCGTTGTCGAGCGGCGACCCTTGCCGCCACCGTTGAAGAACCAGGATTCCCTCTCTCCATAGCGGATGGAGGGAGGGGGAGCAGAAGCTGAAGGAAGGAGAAGATGGAAGAATGCGGGACGACGTCCCCCCCCCCCCCGCTCTTTATAAAGGAAGGTGGTGGGGGCACGGCCGCCTCGACTCCGCCAATCAAGACGTGGGAAACACAGGGAACTGGGGCCAACCCGCTGCCCCGGCCCGCGATGGCCCGGTTTCCCGTCTCCACCGTTCACCACCCCAAGCGCATGAGGACCACGTGGCAAGCATGCGGGACCGAGGCGACGGGTGAGGCGACCTCTCCCCACCCCGTGATCATGGGGAGTGGGCGCCTTGAAGACCACTGTAACGCCCTCGATGCGGCTATATCTCCCACGTGTCGATGCACGACTTAGAGGCATAACCGCATTGAAAGCAATGTCGCAAGTGAGGTAATCTTCACACAACCCATGTAATACATAAGGGAAAGAGATACATAGTTGGCTTACAGTCGCCACTTCACACAATACATAAATAAACATCCATCATTCAGATTACACTCAAGGTCCGCTACGGAACCAAAATAAAAGAAGATACCCCAAATGCTACACAGATCCCCGATCGACCCAACTGGGCTCCACTACTGATCATCAGGAAAAGACACATAGTAACGACCACGTTCCTCATCGAACTCCCACTTGAGCTCGGTTGTGTCATCTGCACTGGCATCGTCGGCACCTGCAACTGTTTTGGTAGAATCTGTGAGTCACGTGGACTCAGCAATCTCACACCCGCGAGATCAAGACTATTTAAGCTTATAGGAAGGACAGAGTTGTAAGGTGGAGCTGCAGCAAGCGACTAGCATATATGGTGGCTACATTCGCAAAAGAGAGCGAGAAGAGAAGCAAGGCACAGACGTGAAGCTAGTAGCGATCAAGAAGTGATCCTGAACTACTTACGTCAAACATAACTCCAACATCGTGTTCACTTCCGGACCGCCGAGAAGAGACCATCACGGTTACACTTGCGTTGATGTGTATTTTAATTAAGGTCAACCGGGTTTTCTACAACCGGATATTAACAAATTCCCATCGCCTCATAACCGCGGGCATGGCTTTGAAAGATAATACCTGCAGGGTGTCCCAACTTAGCCCATTATAAGCTCTCACGGTCAACGAAGGATATTCCTTCTACGGGAAGACCCGATCAATCTTGGAATCCCGGACTACAAGACATTTCGACAGCAATAAAACAAGACCAGCAAAGCCGCCCGAATGTGCCGACAAATCCCGATAGGAGCTGCACATATCTCGTTCTCAGGGCACACCGGATTGTCCAAACTTCCGATAGGCCATCTCAGAGTTGCCCCTGATGGCCACCGGCGGCTGACAGGTTGCACCAGAACTCAGAGGAGGACTGGCCCGGGGGTTAAAATAAAGATGACCCTCGGGCTCGCGAAAACCCGGGGGAAAAAGGCTTAGGTGGCAAATGGTAAAACCAAAGTTGGGCCTTCTGGAGAGTCTTATTCAAAGCGAACTGTCAAGGGGTCCCATAAATCACCCAACGTGTAAGGAACGCGAAATCAAGGAACATAACACCGGTATGACGGAAACTAGGCGGCAAAGTGGAACAAAACACCGGGCATAAGGCCGAGTCTTCCACCCTTTACCAAGTATATAGATGCATTAATTAAGCAATAGATATATTGTGATATCCCCAACAAGTAAACATGTTCCAACAAGGAACAACATCTCCATGTTCCAACAAGGAACAAACTTCAACTTCACCTGCAACTAGCAACGCTATAAGAGGGGCTGAGCAAGGCGGTAACATAGCCAATCAATGGTTTGCTAGGAAAGGATGGTTAGGGGTTTGACATGGCAATATGGGAGGCATTATAAAGCAAGTGATAGGCATCATAGCATAGGCATAGCAAAAGAGCGAGCATCTAGCATAGCAAAGATAGAAGTGATTTCGAGGGTATGGTCATCTTGCCTGCAAAGTTCTCAGAGTTGTCAAAAGCTTGATCCTCGTAAGCGTTCTCAACAGGTTCCTCGTTCACGTACTCGTCTCCCGGCTCTACCCAAAACAAGAACACAAACAAAGGAACCACAATAAATCACGGTGCAATGCACAAGCAACATGATGCAATACATGGCATGATATGCGATATGTGATATGCAATGCGTATGCGTGCTCCGGAAGGAAAATGATGAACCAGTCATCAACTTGGCAAACCAAGTATGCCGCTGGAAAGATGAGATGATTTCGATTGAAATCGATATAAAGATCACCGGAATCGGATGCACGGTTTGCAAATGACAAGCAAAACAAGAATGGCATAAATCTGTCATTAACAGCATGATACCACTTAGCAAGCAACAAGAAATTAAGCTACTGCACCCAAACGTACCAACAAAGCATATGGCAGTGATCAAATCAAGATGCTTAACAAAAGATGAACACTGAGCTACGGCTAATTCACAACATAACAGGTCCAAACAAGCATGGCAAAAGTGCAAAACATAACAGCTTCACAGACTTAGTGAAATTACTGAACATGGCAAAATCAGCATCAGGAAGCAATGTTCAGAGCAAGAAAACAACATGCTACAGGAACTTATAATAGCAAAACAAGGCATGGAATGAATCTACTCAAAGCATAGAACAAAAGTCCCTTACTGACCATAAGCCAAAAAGGATCAGAAAATATAATAACACCCATGTCAATATAGCAAGTTTCGTTAACAGATTCAGCAACAGGGCATGACAAAAACAGATAACAAGTAGGCATGTTTAAGAGCTCGATGCACTCACTACAGAGCATTTCATGATAAACTAAGCATACATACATAAAGAAGACATGGCATAGAAGACATACATGGCAAAAACAACTTCATAGCATACATGGATAAACTACAACAACCTTGGCAAAATTGAATAACATGTAAACAATCTGCCAGGGAACATTTTATAGCAAAAGTAGAGCTCGATTGACTCAAGCTATGGCACTCCATAATTGCAAACAAAGGCATGGATGGATAGAGCATAACCATATGTTCAAAACATCCTTACTGAAGTATCTCAAAATATGCATGGATCTCTCGGTAGCATCAAGTTAACATGGCATCAAAATATCAGCAAAACAGGGGCTGAAATCAGCAACATCATGAGGCCTAGTTTGCATGCTTGGGCTAGTCACCACATAGATCACAAAAATATATGGCATACACCCCTGGAAAGATGGCATGGCATATTACAAAACACATGTAGGACTCAAGATCATAGGGTGCACACATCAATCATGGCAAAAATGACAAAAGTGCATGTTCTGTTAAGAATCTGAAACTAACATCACATAGCCCTCTTCTAACAGCATTTAGGGCATCAAGATGAGCTCAAATGAAAATGATGCAATGAGATGAAATGATCTTCTCTTCGAGACGAACATTTTGACATATTACACGCATTTAAACGGAGCAATATGCAGAGTTATGGCATGATGAAAATGCAACAAACTATCACGAAAATGACTTAGATGAAAGCGGGGGGGAAAGTCAACCCTCGTGGATCCGGGCCCGGCGGCGCGGATCTGGCCGGAGCTTCGGGCGAGCCGAGGAGGGGCGCTGGAGGAGGAGAGAGGCGGGAGGCCGGGCTGCTGGCGGCGGCGGGCGGCCGGCCGGGCAAATGGCGCGGCCCGGCCGGGCGGGCGGCGAGGGTGAGGCGCGAGGCGGGTGCGGCGGTCGGCGCCGGAGCCACCGGGGCGGAGACCGGGCGGAGGAGGAGGAGGAGCCGGGCGCGGGCCGGGAGGGAAAGGCAGCGGACTCCGGCGGGCAGCAGCAGTGGTGGGAGGTGGCGGCGCCACGTGGCGCCGCTGAGAAGCGCTGGGCGGCAGCGGACGTTGTCCGGCCCGCTCCGGACACGTCCGGGCGTGCGGATCTGCGATTTGCTAGGGTTAGGAGGAGAGGACCAGAATTTGGAATGGGGGGGTATATATAGGCATAGAGGGAGCTAGGAGAGTCCAAATGAGGTGCGGTTTCGCCCACACGATCGTGATCGAACGACGAGAGCATGGAAGTGACTTAGATGGGTTATTGGGCTGTTTTGGAGGGTGTTGGGCTGCAACTTAAAAGAGGCCTTAGCGAGAGTGCGGTTAACCGTTGGAGTACCAAAGCGAGCTCCAAATGACCCGAAACTTGACGGTGGTCTACGGTGGTATACCAAGGCCACTTGACAAACCTCGGTCCATTCCGAGAAAGTTTAGTACCGCTCACGGAAAAACGTAAAAGGGGACGCCGGGGACATAGGAGTGCCGGATTGCAAAAGCGGACAACGGGAAAATGCTCGGAATCATGAGGCGAACACGTATGCAAATGAGATGCACATGATGACATGATATGAAATGCATGACATGGACAAAATGCAAAATGAGAAAAACCCAACCACGGAGGGAATATCATATCACAATGCGAAAATGGCAAGAGTTGGAGTTACAAATATGGAAAGTTACATCCGGGTGTTACAACACTCCACCACTACAAGAGGATCTCGTCCCGAGATCTAGGATTGAAAGAACTCCGGATATTTGGAACGGAGGTGATCCTCGCGCTCCCAGGTGGCTTCTCGGTCGGAATGGTGTGACCACTTCACTTTCAGGAATTTGATTGACTTGTTGCGAGTCTTGCGCTCGGTTTCTTCGAGAATAGCAACGGGGTGCTCATGATAAGAGAGATCTTCTTGAAGGTCAATTTCTTCGAAGTTGATAGTGCGCTCAGGAGTCTTGAAGCACTTGCAAAGCTGTGACACATGAAACACATCGTGCATGTTCGCGAAGTTGGACGGGAGCTCAAGTTGATAGGCGAGATCTCCTCTTTTGCCAATGATCTTGAAAGGACCCACGTATCTAGGGGCAAGCTTCCTTTGATACCGGGCGACGAGTGCCTTTCATTGGAGAGGCGGAGGTAGACATGGTCTCCGATTTCAAAAGCCACATCACGGTGCTTGTCATCATAATAGCTCTTCCGGCGCGATTGCGCGGCTTTGAGATTTTCACGAATGACTTTGCACATTTCTTGACTTCGTGATCAAGTCGTTGCCAAGAAGTTGGCGTTCACCTGTCTCGGAACAATTGAGAGAGTACGACACTTTCGCCATAGAGAATTTCGAATGGGGCCTTGCCGAACTCGCTTGGAAACTGTTGTTGTAGGAGAACTCGGCATATGGAAGACAATCTTCCCATTTCATACGAAGGAAATGACACAAGCCCGAGCATATCTTCAAGGATTTGATTGACTCGCTCGACTTGGCCACTTGTTTGAGGATGGAAAGCTGTGCTGAAAGCGAATGTTGGTGCCCATGGCCTTCGAAAAGAATCCCAAAACTTGGAGGTAAAGATGCTGCCACGGTGCAGAAGAGATCACTTGTGGAATGCCGTGCAAGGAGGCAATCTGGATGTGTATAACTCTGCCAACCGAGCTGCTGTGATAGATTCTTTGATTGGAAGAAAATGAGCCACTTTAGTAAGCTTGTCAATGACAACGAAGATAGCATCATTTCCACGCTTGGACTTAGGAAATCCAGTCACGAAGTCCATTTCGATATGATCAAACTTCCATTCCGGAATAGCAAGAGGTTGGAGGAGACCAGCTGGTCGTTGGTGTTCTGCTTTCACTCTTCTGCAGACATCACATTCATTCACGAATTGAGCAATTTCTCGCTTCATTCGAGTCCACCAATACGACTGCTTGAGGTCATGGTACATCTTCGTACTTCCAGGATGAATGGATAGAAGCGAATTGTGTGCCTCGTTCATAATGACTTTACGTAGATCACCCTTAGGAACCACAATCTGGTCCTCAAAGAAAAGAGTATCTTTGTCATCAATGTGGAAGCACTTGTACTTGGAAATGCCCTTATCGATACCACGTTTCACCTTTTTCACCATGGTATCCAGGAGTTGAGCCTCACGAATCTGATCTTCCAAAGTAGGAGAGACTATGAGGTTGGCAAGAAAGCCTTGAGGAACAATTTGAAGATTCAGCTATGGAAAGCTTCACAGAGATCCGGTTGGAAGGGCTTGAGGATTAAACTGTTGCAATAAGCCTTCCTTCTCAAAGCATCTGCAATCACATTGGCCTTGCCCGGAGTATATTCAATACTTGGGTTGTACTCTTGAATCATTTCGACCCATCGAGTCTGCCTGAGGTTGAGGTTCGGTTGAGTGAAGATATACTTGAGACTCTTGTGATCGGTGAAAATGTCCACTTTCCTTCCCAACAAGAGATGTCTCCATGTTATTAATGCATGGACAACTGCCGCCAACTCAAGATCGTGAGGTGGGTAGTTCTTTTCGTTGGGCTTCAGCTGACGAGAGGTATAGGCCACAACTCTCTTCTCTTGCATTAACACAGCACCGAGACCTTGAAGAGAAGCATCACAGAAAACTTCGAATGGCTTGGATTCATCAGGAGGAGTCAAGACAGGAGCTGTGACGAGTTTCTCTTTGAGAGTATTGAAAGCAACGTCACACTCAGGAGACCAGACATACTTCACATGCTTCTGGAGGAGGTTGGAAAGAGGCTTTGCAATCTTGGAGAAGTTCTCAACGAATCTTCGGCAATAGCTTGCAAGACCAAGAAAACTGCGAAGCTGCTTGACATACGAGGAGGTTCCCAATTCACAATTGCGACACCTTCTCGGGATTAACAGCGATGCCCTTGGCGGAGATGATATGACCAAGATAAAGCACTTCATCAAGCCAAAATTCACATTTGGAAAACTTAGATAGAATTGATGCTCTCGAGCTTGTCTAGCACCAATCGCAAATGTTTGGCATGATCCTTCTTATTCTTGGAGAAGACCAAAATATCATCAAGATAGACCAAGACGAATTCATTGGTGTAGGGGTTGAAGATGAAGTTCATCATCCGAGAGAATGTTGGAGGAGCATTGACAAGGCCGAAAGACATGACAAGTATATTCATAAGAACCAAAGCTTGTTACGAATCTTGTCTTGGGAATATCTTGTTCACGAATGTGAATCTGATGATAACCCATACGAAGGTCAAGCTTGGAGAACACTTTAGCACCTTTGAGTTGCTCGAAAAGTTCATTGATGTTGGGAAGTGGATACTTGTTCTTGATTGTCTTCTTATTCAATGGACGGTAATCGGCGCAAAGTCGGTCCGTGCCATCCTTCTTACGGACAAAAGAACACCACAACCCCAAGGAGATGAACTCGGTCCGATCAAACCAGACGCTCTTGTTCATCGAGCTGCTTCTTCAATTCCTTCAGCTCATCAGGTCCAAGCTTGTATGGGCGCTTGCAAACGGGTTCGATGCGGGCTCAAGATCGATAACGAACTCAAGCGGCGGTGAGGAGGCATTCTGGAAGCTCTTACGGAAAGACATCTTGGTACTCACAAGCGATGGAATCGAGAGATAGCATCCAATTCGCCCTTCTCATTGAGAGAAAACAACCGAATGGTTTCATCACGAGCGGCATAGATGATCACATCATTAGAAGAGTGAGTCAATTGAATTTCCCGGCAGCACAATCAAGCTGAGCTTTGTCTGATAAAGCCATCCATCCGAGAATAAGATCAATATCCGAGTCACCAAGGACAATTGGTTTAGCCAGAAATCTATAGTCGCCCATCTTGATAGAAACATCCGGAACCATGTAGCTTATGTTCATGCATTTACCCGAGAGACAACTGCTAATGGTCTAGGCAAATCTTGGAAAGACAACTCATGCTTAGATGCAAATGGTTTGAGATGAAACTAAGCGATGCACCAGTATCAAAAAGAACTTTTGCAGGAATATCATTAACGGAAGATTACCCATTATCACATCGAAGAATCCTCCGCTGAGCTGCATTCATCATATTCACCTTTGCAAACTTGGGATTATGCTTGACCACTGCATTGCTGGAAGATTTCACAGGAGGAGGAGGCGGAAGGCGCCTTTGGTTGAAGCACTTGTTCGCATAGTGACCTTTCTGCTGACATATGTTGCAAGTCACCTCGAGAGCGGACGGTGGTAAGGAGCATTTGACCTTGGAGCTTGAGAATTAGACTTGTTCGATAGCTTGGGTTGGGTGGGTGGGAAGATCCACGACCACCTGAGTTCTTCTGCGATAAGGCTGCCGATTGAACGGAGGAGGAGGAAGGTAGAACTTCTGCTGCTTAGCTGCCACTTGAGAGGAAGAAGAAGACTGAATCGCATCCCTGATTCTCTTCTTAGAAGCCTCACATTTGAGCTGGGCAGCTTCTTGCTTGATGCCATGTTGTAGAATTCATCATACTTTTACGGCTCAAAAGCACGAGAGCTAATTGCAGATCTTCTCCGAGACCACCTCTGAATTGATAGATCATACTCTTTTCATCGTGGACGTCTTGCTTAGCAAAGCGAGCGAAGTTTCTGGAACTGGATATTGTATTGATACACAGACATGTTGCCTTGCTTGAGATTGCGGAACTCCTCACGCTTGCTCTCAACAACACTTTTGAATGTGGTGAGCTCAAGTCTCGGCGGAACTCATCCCTGTAATGACACGACCTCCTCTGGAATCTTTGTATTCTTGGTACCACTCAAGAGCTTGGTCCTTGAGTTGAAACGATGCAAACTTGACAAAGTCCTCGTGTCCGACATTGCTACATTCAAAATGTTTGCAGATGTCCACAAGCCAATCGTCGGCGTCTGTGGCCTCGACATAGAAACTGAAAGACTTCGACTGATTAGCGAGGAACTGACTGAGGGTAGCAAAGTGCGGCTGGTTCTTGCCTTGACCTTGATTTCCTTGATTGCCTTGCCCTTGGGTACGCTCTTGCAAGAGTTGCAAAATCATCTGAGCATTGGCATTGGTGACTGCCATGATAGCTTGCCATGCCTCCGGAGGAGGAGGTGGAGGTGGAGGGTTCGACTGACTCCCTTCATTTCGTTCCGGATTCTGACGCGTTGGCGGAGCCATCCTGAAGAGGGTGACATCCGTTAGCACTTGATAGACAGATAGTCAAGTTGAATCAACGGATAGAAATTGCAACATATAGTCTTCACAATAAACATTCGAACAAGGATGAACGAATGAATTCCAAATTTAACATCACACGTCCATTAAGGTGAGAAGCCACTTGATTAAGGGTTGATGAAAAAAAAATAACAAGGTACAACTGGAACAAATAAGTGGTAAGGATTACCCAATCACAAACCAAATATCTGCGGGAAGAAATGCTAAGAGCTACTTGAATCCCACCTATAAACTCCGAAACTTTCGGTTATGCAATCTGGTGTTGGGGATACGGGGACACAAAATATATCACCCAAACTAACAATACCTAGATCCAATTGTATCCATCCGTCAACACATAACCAAGAAACCTTCGAAATCGTGGTACCTCGACCTTCAAAAGCATCCGTTATATGAGTCATGGCAATACTCGAGCTCGCCCAAGATCTTTGGGTTATCGGGTTATCTCACCAACAACTGCACAAAAGAGATTTCGATGTCGGCAAAACTCAGGTATTCCAGAATCTGCAACGATAAAATTGTGACGACAACACCTCGGAGCTCAACTCCCGGGACACCGCCACAACCCCTAAATGTCGAGGCACCAAGAACAATGTTCTCGCCACAAAACCATCGGAACGATTCCAAGATACCCGCGTGATCCTAAAATTTTTTAGTGAAATTTGAGGAGAGGAGAGTCAAAACTTCTACGTCAGAGACCTCACCAGAGCGGCGAAGGGACTGGGAGTAAAAAGAATCCTACTCTCGATATATATAATCCTAAGACTCAAAACATTTTCCTTCTAGACTCAACAACGCGACAAACAATCAAGTGGGGGTTCCTAAGTTGGGGATGGCTCGATTACCAACTTGTAACGCCTCGATGCGGCTATATCTCCCACGTGTCGAAGCACGACTTAGAGGCATAACCACATTGAAAGCAATGTCGCAAGTGAGGTAATCTTCACACAACCCATGTAATACATAAGGAAAGAGATACATAGTTGGCTTACAATCGCCACTTCACACAATACATAAATAAACATCCATCATTCAGATTACACTCAAGGTCCGACCACGGAACCAAAATAAAAGAAGATACCCCAAATGCTACACAGATCCCCGATCGTCCCAACTGGCTCCACTACGATCATCAGGAAAAGACACATAACGACCACGTTCCTCGTCGAACTCCCACTTGAGCTCGGTTGCGTCATCCTGACCGCATCGTCGGCACTCGCAACTGTTTTGGTAGAATCTGTGAGTCACGGGACTCAGCAATCTCACACCAGCGAGATCAAGACTATTTAAGCTTATAGGAAGGACAGAGTTGTGAGGTGGAGCTGCAGCAAGTTTACTAGCATATATGGTGGCTACATTCGCAAAAGAGAGCGAGAAGAGAAGCAAGGCACGGACGTGAAGCTAGTAGCGATCAAGAAGTGATCCTGAACTACTTACGTCAAACATAACTCCAACACGTGTTCACTTCCGGACTCCCGAGAAGAGACCATCACGGTTACACACGCGATTGATGTGTATTTTAATTAAGGTCAACTTCGGGTTTTCTACAACCGACATTAACAAATTCCCATCTGCCTCATAACCGCGGGCACGGCTTTGAAAGATAATACCTGCAGGGTGTCCCAACTTAGCCCATTATAAGCTCTCACGGTCAAGCGAAGGATATTCCTTCTACGGGAAGACCGATCAATCTCGGAATCCCGGACTACAAGACATTTCGACACAATAAAACAAGACCAGCAAAGCCGCCCGAATGTGCCGACAAATCCCGATAGGAGCTGCACATATCTCGTTCTCGTGGCACACCGGATGTCCAAACTTCCGATAAGCCATCTCGAGTTGCCCCGATGGCACCGCCGGCTGACAGTTGGACCAACTCGGAGGAGCACTGGCCGGGGTTAAAATAAAGATGACCCTCGGCTCGCGAAACCCGGGGAAAAAGGCTTAGGTGGCAAATGGTAAAACCAAAGTTGGGCCTTCTTTGGAGAGTCTTATTCAAAGCGAACTGTCAAGGGGGTCCCATAAATCACCCAACCGTAAGGAACGCGAAATCAAGGAACATAACACCGGTATGGCGGAAACTAGGGTGGCAAGAGTGGAACAAAACACAGGCATAAGGCCGAGTCTTCCACCCTTTACCAAGTATATAGATGCATTAATTATAGCAGATATATTGTGATATCCCCAACAAGTAAACATGTTCCAACAAGGAACAACATCTCCATGTTCCAACAAGGAACAAACTTCATCTTCACCGCAACTAGCAACGCTATAAGAGGGGCTGAGCAAAGCGGTAACATAGCCAATCAACGGTTTGCTAGGAAAGGATGGTTAGGGGTTTGACATGGCAATATGGGAGGCATGATAAAGCAAGTGATAGGCATCGTAGCATAGGCATAGCAAAAGAGCGAGCATCTAGCATAGCAAAGATAGAAGTGATTTCGAGGGTATGGTCATCTTGCCTGCAAAGTTCTCGAGTTGTCAAAAGCTTGATCCTCGTAAGCGTTCTCAACAGGTTCCTCGTTCACGACTCGCGTCTCGGCTCTACCCAAAGCAAGAACACAAACAAAGGAACCACAATAAATCACGGTGCAATGCACAAGCAACATGATGCAATACATGGCATGATATGCGAGATGTGATATGCAATGCGTATGCGTGCTCCGGAAGGAAAATGATGAACCAGGCATCAACTTGGCAAACCAAGTATGCCGCTGGAAAGATGAGATGATTTCGGTTGAAATCGATATAAAGATCACCGGAATCGGATGCACGGTTTGCAAATGACAAACAAAACAAGAATGGCATAAATCTGCCATTAACAGCATGATACCACTTAGCAAGCAACAAGAAATTAAGCTACTGCACCCAAACGTACCAACAAAGCATATGGCAGTGATCTACTCAAGATGCTTGACAAAAGATGAACACTGAGCTACGGCTAATTCACAACATAACAGGTCCAAACAAGCATGGCAAAAGTGCAAAACATATCAGCTTCACAGACTTAGTGAAATTACTGAACATGGCAAAATCAGCATCAGGAAGCAATGTTCAGAGCAAGAAAACAACATGCTACAGGAACTTATAATAGCAAAACAAGGCATGGCATGAATCTACTCAAAGCATAGAACAAAAGTCCCTTACTGACCATAAGCCAAAAAGGATCAGAAAATATAGTAACACCCATGTCAATATAGCAAGTTTCGTTAACAGATTCAGCAACAGGGCATGACAAAACAGATAACAAGTAGGCATGTTTAAGAGCTCGATGCACTCACTACAGAGCATTTCATGATAAACTAAGCATACATACATCAAGAAGACATGGCATAGAAGACATACATGGCAAGAACAACATCATAGCATACGGATCAACTACAACAACCTTGGCAAAATTGAATAACATGTAAACAATCTGCCAGGAAACATTTTATAGCAAAAGTAGAGCTCGATTGACTCAAGCTATGGCACTCCATAATTGCAAACAAAGGCATGGATGGATAGAGCATAACCATATGTTCAAAACATCCTTACTGAAGTATCTCAAAATATGCATGGATCTCTCGGTAGCATCAAGTTAACATGGCATCAAAATATCAGCAAAACAGGGCTGAAATCAGCAACATCATGAAGCCTAGTTTGCATGCTTGTGCTAGTCACCACATAGATCACAAAAATACATGGCATACACCCCTGGAAAGATGGCATGGCATATTACAAAACACATGTAGGACTCAAGATCATAGGGTGCACACATCAATCATGGCAAAAATGACAAAAGTGCATGTTACATTAAGAATCGAAACTAACATCACATAGCCCTCTTCTAACAGCATTTCGGGCATCAAGATGAGCTCAAATGAAAATGATGCAATGAGATGAAATGATCTACTCTTGAGGCGAACATTTTGACATATTACACGCATGAAACGGAGCAATATGCAAGAGTTATGGCATGATGAAAATGCAACAAACTATCACATGAAAATGACTTAGATGAAACGGGGGAGAAAAAGTCAACCCTCGTGGATCCGGCCCGGCGGTGCGGATCTGGCCGGAGCTCGTCGGGCGAGCCGGAGGAGGGGCGCCGGAGGAGGAGAGGGGCGGGCCGGTTGGCGGCGGGCGCGGCAAGGCGATGGAGGCGGCGGCGGCTGGCCGGGGCGTAGGCGGCGCGAGGGCGGACGGCGGCGGGTCGGCGCCGGAGCCCACCGGCGGCGGAGATCGGGCGGAGGGAGGAGGACGGAGCCGGGCGCGGGCCGGGGGCTGGTCGGGCTCATGGGCCGCATGGCTGAGTGGGAGGTGGCGGCGCCACGTGGCGGCGCTGGGCTTGAGAGGCGCGGCGGCGGACGTTGTCCGGGCCTCTCGGACACGTCCGCGCGGCGGATCTGGGATTTGCTAGGGTTAGGGGAGGACCATGAATTTGGAATGGGGGGTGTATATATAGGCATAGAGGGAGCTAGGAGAGTCCAAATGAGGTGCGTTTTACCACACGATCGTGATCGAGCGACGGAGAGCATGGAAGTAACTTAGATGGGTTATTGGGCTGTTTTGGAGGGGTGTTGGGCTGCAACTTAAAAGAGGCCTTTAGCGAGAGTGCGGTTAACCGTTGGAGTACCAAACGAGCTCCAAATGACCGAAACTTGACGGTGGTCTACGGTGGTATACCAAGGCCACTTGACAAACCTCGGTCCATTCCGAGAAAGTTTAGTACCCGCTCACGGAAAAACGTAAAAGGGGACGCCGGGGACATAGGAGTGCGGATTGCAAAAGCGGACAACGGGAAAATGCTCGGAATCATGAGACGAACACGTATGCAAATGAGATGCACATGATGACATGATATGAAATGCATGACATGGACAAAATGCAAAAATGAAGAAAAACCCAACCACGGAGGGAATATCATATCACAATGCCGAAAATGGCAAGAGTTGGAGTTACGAATATGGAAAGTTACATCCGGGGTGTTACAACCACGCCCCGGCCCCGTTCAGTAAATGGGCCGCACCTCCACGCCTCCCCATCCCCGTTTATGGGGAAGGCGCGAACCACCCCCTTTTACTGCGACGGACGCATGCGTGCAGAGCTCAGCCCCACGCATGCCGCCCACGTCATGCACGCCTCCCCACGCCGAGCCACGCGCGGGAGGCATGGAAAGCGCAGCGCGCGAAAAGACTTACCGCGGTAAAAACCACCCTGCCTTCCCGCGCACCGTTTTTTTGGCCTAGCCCAACGACGCGATTGCGCTTACGTGTGTCCCAGGCCCGGGGGCTCCTGTCGGTGTACAAAAAGAGGGGTACACCTTTTAACTGTGCATGGGCAGTCTGAGCCGTGGGCGCCGCCACACTGAGCAAGGCAAGGGAGGTGAGCTAAGGTAAAGCCGAAGCTCAAGAGGAATAGAACAACGCCAAGACCAAGACCACAAAGAGCAAAGGGGACGAAGAAGACTCCCCCGGCAAGATCCTTGCCGGGGTGCGGGTTTAGCAAACCCGGCAAGGCCCTTGCCGGGGCGGCTCGCCCCAAGCCTACGGAGCGGATCACCTTTGAGTCCACTGCCCCCATGGGGCAAAGGATTCGGAAGACATCCCCGTGGTGGCATGCAGATCTTTGTGAAGACATTCAAGATCAGATACACACTATAGAAGATGACGACCCTTGGCGGGATCCCGACCAAGGAGGACCACAAGGCCCCCAGCAAGAGCCTTGCAGGGGATGACAATGGGCGCC